>CAUYUJ010021879.1:43613-116113 GCA_963575745.1 Prorocentrum cordatum | reverse complement strand
AGATCAGCGGGAGCGGGGCTAGGAGCAGAAAGCACGTGGAAGAACCAGCTGGTCGGCAGGTAGACCCTAACGGGCGGGTCGGGAAGGCGGGCCCAGGCGGCCAGGTCGAGCAGGCGGGCTGCTGAAACGTGAGTCCTGCATGAACCGCGAAGGCGTCTCGAGCGACAGCGCGATTCCCAAATAAATCGTAGAAAGGCCAAAGAAAGAGAGAGAGAGAGAGTGATTCCTGAATGTCGAGGACGCGGCATCGGAATAAATTGCAAGGAATTCCCACGCGAGAACGCGATTGATTCATAACTTTTAATGCACTTCAACCTGAACATATGTTGAAATACAGTGGGGGAATAGCCGGCGGGAGCCGCTGCTGTTGCTGTTGTTGCGAATCGGGGACAGGGGCCCAGTATGAGGACCAAGGCCGTTTTTTCTAAAAATCAGGTGCGAGCCCCAGATCACTTTAACCTAAAAACACAATGGGCACCAGGGCGGATCAACAATGATTACCTTCGGGCACGAGAATCAAACTGCAGCATCAGCATCAGCGTTGTCATCAGCATCGTCACCATCAACATCACTATCACAATCAGCATCACCATTGCCTTGTCACCCTCCTCCTCCACGTCCTCCTCTTCATCATCACCATCAGCAGCAGCATCATCATTATCCCTCCCTCTCCTCCCTCCTACCTCATCCCTCTTCCCCCTTCCTCCTGTCTCCTGCTCCTTCCTCCTGTTTCCTCCCTCCTGCCTCCTCCCTCCTCCCTCGTCCCTCCTCCCTCCGGCCTCGTCCCCCCTGCCCTCCTGCCTCCTCCCTCCTCACTTGTCCCTCCGTCCTTCTCCCTCCTGCATCCCCCTCCTCAAGACCATTGTACTGGGCCCCACTGAATCCATTGAATGCCTCCAGCGGGCAGCCCGCCGACAGTGTAGCGCAATGGAAGGCGACAGCAGCGGTAGCCGGGGGTAGAGACCGTGCGTCCTTCGTGTGAACGCGCGGTCGCCTGCCATCGCCCTTTGACAAGCTGGAACGAAGCAGAGTCACGCCTCCGTCTCCGCGTCTGTTTCTGCGTCGGTCGCTCCTCTGTCTGTCGGTTTGCCACTGTACATATGCACCTCCATCGTTGTTGTGCCCTCTTTTTGTCCCTCGCGCGAACGCAAACGTGAAGTAGCATTCGCACGCGCGCGCCTGAAAAGGGGCGCGCGCACACTTCTTCCGGCGGCGGCGAGGCAGAATGGCTGCACCACCGATTAAACTAAACGGGGGCACCGAGAAGCGAATTGGCCAGCGTGCGAGAAAACGGGAAGGACGGGCAGGGCGACCGCGGAGGGAGGAGGAAGGGCCACTCAGAGGCGGAAGACTCCCGACCTGAGCGTGGTGGCGCGGCCGTCCCCGCCAGCAGGAACCATGGCAACAACCAGGCCGCCGCGCCGGGGCACCCACGGGCGATGACAGGGCCCAGTACGTGAATGCAGATACCGCAGTGGCGCCGTCGGTGAAATAGCACTACGTATTTGCGCGCCAGGAAAAGCCTCGAGAGGCCGCCCAGATGGGTGCCTGGGTTGACAGGATACGGCAAGTCCACGAGCAATCTAGGTTTCAGACTGCCACCAGCAAACTGCTGGGCCCGAGAGGTGGGTACGGGCGGCAAGACCAGGCCCAGGAGCACTGCCACACGGGAGGAGCTGCCAGCTGCGGCAGCAGCGCGAGCGCCATGGCGGCGCGCGGAAGGACGGGAGGACAAGGCAAAGGGGACGGAGAGAGGGAGGGCTGAGAGGAGGAGCGCCCCGCCTGTAGGGAGGTCCCCGCAGGCGTGGCGGCAGCCTGGGCGCCTGGCGCCCGCGGGAGCTGGAGGCGGGCGGCCAGTGCACTGTACTGCTGTGGTCACCTACGAGCCGGCCCGCGGCCTCATGTGGGCAGGGTTGGGTTGCGGGCGCCCAAACTGCGGCTGACCAGCAGGGGGCGGCCGAGCATGCGCACTGCCTACACGAAAAGTGCGGCGTAGGCCGTGGGGCCACGCGCTGTCGGGGTGGACAGTACGCGGCGGGACTAGGGGTACCTAACCGGTGCGGTCTCATGCTGAAGGAATGGCAGCCGAAGCCGTAGAATGCCACGCGCTGCCATGGTGGACAGTGCGCGGCCGTTCAAGGGGGGAAGCCTAACGGGTGCAAAGTCCTGTGCGAAGGGTCTCAGCTGAAAGGGTATGCGCCACGCGCCGTCGGGGTGGACGGCACATGGTGTCTAGGGACGCCAGGCTGGTGCGGTGGGCGGTGAGGCGGGCTGCGACTGACACGACTGGATGTCCCGCAATGTCTGGGTGGACGGTGCGGGTCAGCGTGCTCACAAGGGTAAGGTACACACAGCCACACACACACACACGCACGCACGCACACACACACACACACATACACAAACAAACAAACGAACACACGAACGAATGAACGAACCAACAAGCACACACACACACACACACACACACGCACGCGCGCACACGCACACGCACACAAACACCTATGTATCCCCACGACGTGCAGATCAAAACGTGTGTCGTATCAAGTTGCCTGCAACCAGCTGCACGTGGGTACCCGCAACCTATGCTCTTGCAGCAGGGTTACTGATGCCAGTCCTCCTACCCTGCCTCACATTCGATCACTCTGCTGGTGTTGATAATGCTGCTGGCCAACGTCCACAGCGCCTTCTCGCTCGGCTTCATGATGTTGTCAGTCGCCACCGCGCCGATGATGCCTGCGACGCATCAGGTGCAAAGCCGAAAAGGCAGCTCAGCCTGACCTAGCAAGAACTCGCACGTAAACAACCGAATGAAGGCACGTGGTATGTACTCTTGGACAGCTCCGCCTCCTCGAGTCGAGAGCATCACTCTGGGGCCGCGGGCAGCGGTGGTCACTGGCGGACATCGGCGGCGACCAGCGGCTGCCATCGCAGCCTTCGGCAGATTCACGTCACGATGACGCGGGCGTTGGTTGGTGGCACCGCCCAGACCGTTACACCTAGAATAACCGCTGCTTTCCGATAGCCCATTCGCTCGATATCGGCCGGTTCTGGGCCACCAGCGGCGTTCAACCCTGGACGCCCGCGCTGGGGGCACCGCTGCGCCGACGCGGCGCCAACCAGCCGCATGCCAGAGCAGGAGCCACCCGTGCCGGCCTGAAGCGTTAGCAAGGAGCTGCCGACCCAGATGCAGGCACAGCTACTATTTTGGGAAAAATCAAGTTAAAACAAATCCCCGAACACCCCCCCCAGACAACCCGGACAACACATGCTGATTAACGCCGACAGGACGACCTATCTTGGACAACCCCTTGGACAACCCAGCGGGGATCTGGACAACCCCACCAGACAACCCCGCTTGGACAAGCCTCCCCAGGATTTTCTTCCATCAGATATAGTAGGGGAAACTGTGCATGTCGTGACACCGCCAAAGTTGATCATGGGGGGAGGGAAGGAATTACCAAAGTAATGTGGGATGAGTTCTCGTGACGTTGTCCGAGGCCTGTATCATGATCTGCCATCGCGCGCCTGACGTCCGAACTGGCCCAAGTGCGGGCGGACATGATCCTGGATATGGGGACCCTGGGTCCTGCGACAGGCACAGTCAGTCAGTCAGTAGGGCGCAAGTCGGCGTTGCATCCAAGGTGAACAGGGACCATCACGACGACGAGGGCAAGGTCAGTCAGCATCGAATGGGGAACATGATCGAATCGCAATGTGCGTCAGATCGGGATACGTCAACAAGGAGTCGAAATCAAATCGGATCGGCTGCGCCAGGATCGCCGGAACATCGGACTCGAATCGGATCCAGCCTGCCAGGGCCAACATCGAATCGGATCGATCGGATCAAGATGGGCCCAGCAAGGGTGGGGAAATTGTTTGAACACACACACACAGGTTGGCGGCGCGCAAAAGGGGGTAGGGGGAGGGGGGAAGGCTTCTTAAAGGAGGCTGCTTCTTAGAAGGCGCTGGCCTTACATCTATAGAGAAGGCCCGCGCCTTCTCAGAAGCAGGGGTGCCTCTAAGCAGCCTTCCCCCCTCCCCCTACCCTCCTTCTGCGCGTGGCCGAACATGGCTCGCCAGACACGTGGACGCCGCGCGCTGGACAGTCATGCGGAGAGCCGTCGTGCCTGGCCATAGACGTGCCGAGAGCATTGCAAAGACATCTGGCCACAGGGGTATCCGTCTCTCGCCCAGGTCGGCTGCGCGCAGGAACGACCCCGGGCAAGAGGTGGCCGCTGGTGCCCGCCCCTCGGGGGCCGCGGGGAGGCCGAATCGGAGCGCGCCAGCCGCTGCTGTCGCATCGCGCTCAGCCATCTGGGGGCCCCACCTGTCTCTGGAGGCAGGAAAGAGGGGTAGGGTGTAGAGGGGTGTGGTGGCAACTTCATGCAAAGGGGGCCCTGGCGATGCTATGGATCGCAGATAGCGTCGCCATGTCCACGATTGGCACACTTCCCCTTTCTGCCACACCCCGTCCCGACCTCCAGAAGCTTGTGCCCGCACCACAGTCGGGTCGGGCGAAAGGGGGGGATAGCAAAGGGGGGGGTTGAGAATCAGCTCACGTAGCTGATTTTCCCGGCGCCTCCCGGCGCCGGAGGCGGCTATGTATCGAGGAAGGGGCCCCTCGGTGAGGCCTAAACCAGCTGCATGCAGCAAATTTCGTAACCCCCCCTTTCCCAATCCCCCCCTTTCGCCCGACCCGACACAGGCCACTCTGGCGAAAGGCCACTTTGACGGATCGCCGACCCCAGCCGGCCGCGTCACGCGCACCCCGACTCCCCGGCACGTCCAGGAGGCCTCGGCGGCCCTGTGGGGAGAGGGCACGGCCGGGCCCCGTCGGGAGGTCCCCGGGGAGGCCCTGTGGCGTGGCGGCCCCGTGGGGGGAGGGCACGGCCGGGCCCTGCGGTGCCCAGAGGCTGCAGAGTCGGAGTCTGGCGGCGCGCAGCTGGGGGGGGGGGGGGCAGGGGGCGGGAGGAAGACTTCTCAGGAGGAGGCCGCCTCTTAGAATCTAAGGCCAGTTGGACCGAGGCCAGAAAAACATCCTTCAAGAACGTGAGACCCTCCGTCGGCCCAAACACACAGAACGTTCAAGGGCACCCTCCCCAGGGTGCATAAGAACATCCAACGAGCACGAAAAACACCAGGGCACCCTCCCCGAACCGACCTCGATCTTTTACCTCGGTACGACTGTATCTGAGAAGCCTTCCCCCCTCCCCCCCCCCCCCCCCCCCCCCCCCCTCTGCACCGTGGCCGCAGAGGCTGCAGGGCGGCGCGGCGGCGAGCCCGACCCGCCGCATCCTCGGGCGTCGGCGGCCGCCCTGCCACCCGAGAGCAGGCGGGCGCTGCTGGTGGAGGCCCTGCTGGGCCCAGGCGCGCGCCCCGCCAGGGGCGGGCGGGGCGCCGAGGCGGCGGCGGCCGCACCCGCACTGCTGCCTCTGTTGGCGCTTCCTCCCCCCGTCCTCCTCCAGACGAGGCCCGGACGAGGACAAAATCGGGCGAGGATGAATCGAGAACGTCTGAGAACAGGCGGACCTGGAGGATCTCTCGGGCGCCGCGGCCAGCGCAGGGCGCTGTGGAACGTGCTGAGAGCGTTGCAGGACGCTCTGGAACGGACTTTATATCCTCGTCCTAGCCACGTCCGGCATCCGCCTCCCCTGCCCCGGTGTTCGCTTCTTCTTCCTTGGCCGAGGGGCGACCTCCGCGCGCTGGTGAAAAACAAGCAACACGTGTGGTCCTCTCCCTGCACAGGGCAGGCGCTGGCGGCTCTTACGACCACCAGCCGTGCCCGCGGCCGAAGTCACGTCACGGGGGGCCGGGCACCTGGGGGCGCGCGAGGAAAGCGCAGCGAGGAGACGGGAAAGGCGGGAGGAAGGGGGAAGGGGGAACACCGCGGAGCCAGGGAGTGGAGAGGCCTGACGAGCAGAGTTCCAAGCTCTGGGCTGCGCCCGCTGGACGCGCAGAGCGGCCGCTGGCTTCCGCGGCACGCGGCCCCGCCCGCCCGCCATCCGCCGCGCGCGCCCGGCAGCGCCAGCGCCAGCGGCATGGCTGGCCGCACGGGCTGAGGCGCGACATCACCAGCGGGTCGGCAATGAGGGGAGCCGAACGGGGGGGACTGGCTCGGGATGGGGGGGGGGGGGGGCACAATGACCTGGAATCGACGATACATCGCCGACAGCACGGCGACGGGCCCCCCGAGTAGGAAACCACACGCTCCTGGCAGGTTGGGGCAACGAGGCCCCGATCGGGCAATGAGCGACCAGGGGTCTGTGCTTCCACCCCGAGCTGGTCCCCCCCCTGTCGGCGCCCCTGAGGCACTTTCACCAGATTGCCGCCAAGCAGCCAGCAGTGGTCACCGAGACTAGCGCGGCAGAGATCCAGCCGGACAGCCACGGCGCAGACGGCAACGAAGGGGACGGCCTTGCGGAGGAGACGGCCTCACCTCCGCGAGCGCAGTTGGCCACGTGCTTTACCCGAGCCTCTCCGTGCCCTGCACGTACATGAACAGCAGAGCCTCCCACATCCCCTCCGCCGTATGCCCCATTCCCCACCTCACCTATCCCGCCCCTCCTTCCCCCAATCCCCTCTCCTCCCCGCCCCCCCCCCTCCCATCCCCATCACCTCCTGCCCCCCCCCCCCTCCAGCACGGCCGCCACAATGCTCCCGATGGCGATCCAGGGAACTCCTGCCAGGGAGCGCCCGCTCTCAAGGTGCTCGCCCCAGTGGTTGTCCCAGTGCGCACCCCAGTCCTCCTGCGGGGGCGGGGGGCTCTTGGGGCCCCTTGCCATCTGCTCCTCGTGCAGCTCGTCCAGACCCGCCAACAGGCACTGTGGAGCCTCGATGCCGACCTTCTCGCCCACCTTCGCGAACACGTCCCGCAGCTCCTCGGGCAGAGGCCGCCCGAAGCCGCCCTTGCCCTTGCCCTTGCTCTTGTCCTTGCCCTTGTCCTTGTCCTTGTCCTTGTCCTTGTCCTTGTCTTTGTCTTTGTCTTTGTCCTTGCCCTTGCCCTTGTCCTTGTCCTTGTCCTTGTCCTTGTCCTTGTCCTTGCCTTTGCCCTTGAACTTCCCCTCTTTCTCGAGGAGGTACTCGCCGCCGACCGATATGTAGCACTCGCCCTGCTCCTTGGCCTCGCTCTGGGCGACCTCGACCTTGTCGCCGTACGCCTCCTTCAGCTTCTCCATGAACAGGTCCAGCTTCGGCACAAACGATCAAGACGTGCACATGTCCACCACCACCCTGACCCTCTCGTCGCCGCTCATGGCCGTCGGCGCGGGCGGCCGCGGCCGCCACGGAATCTGGCGGCGGCCGCGGCCTTCCGAGCGGGGGCGGCGAGAATCGGGTCGGCGCCTGCTCGGGCCACAGCAGGCCGCGGGCCACCAGCCTCGCTCCTCGCCGCCTCCCCGCCTCCCGCCCCCCCCGGCCCTGCGCCCCACCCCGCCCTCCACCTCCCCCCACCCACCTCCCTCCTCCTGCCGCTCCCTCCTCTCCCTCGTCTCCTTTCGCCCTCGAGAAGAGCCAAAAACGTGGAGGATCCTGGCAGGGATCCCAAAACTTATGTTCATTCCGTTGTTCCTTCTTCGACGTCCCCCTCTGTCTCTCTCCTCTCACTCGCACTCTCATCCCTCCATCCGGTCCTCTTCTGGGGTAGGGCCTAGCTGAGCCCAGTGGGCACCGGCGGCGCTCCTGACGGAGACCCGAGGACAGCTGCTGGCCTGTTCGCTCCCTCACCTAGATCACCCCGCGAAGCGAAGGCCCATCGCTCCATTCCTCGCCAGACATCCGACGCCTTGACTTGTTCAATACGAGGTCTCTGGGTTACCCACCCTTCACCCAGAGCCAAACTTTCACTGCGCATCGTGTTTCGACTGTCCTGGGGCCCCGCGAGGGCCACCAGATGCAGAAAACGTCAAAAAACATCCCGTCGTGATGTTTTCACGACGGGAGCAAGTCTGGGTCCTCCACTGGCCGTGCATCCATCCCTCCACCAGCGGTGCGGTTCGAGCGCCGGCGACTCTGGTGTCGAGGGCACCCTCGAGTCGCTGCGCCAGGCTACGCCAAGAGGAAAAAGAGGAGGCCGAGGCTGTAGGAGCCAAGAAAATACACAGGCCTAAATTGCGGAAGACCGCGAGGATCTCCCTGGCGCGTGGAGCGCGCCAGGGGCGGCGAACCCGAAAAGTAGCTGCTTACATGCCTTCTTCGAGAAAGGGGGGAGCAGGAGGAGGGGGGAAGAATCCCTCCCTTCCTCCTCCCGTGTCGCTCCCTTTTCTACAAGACGATGGCGACGATGGTGATGATTGATGATTGCTAATTGAGAATTGAGAATTGATGATTTGTGGTTGGTAATAGGTTGTGGAAATGATGATGTTGATGATGTTGCTGATGATGTTGGTGTTGGTGTTGTTGTTGACGGTGATGAGACTGATACTGGTGATCATGACGATGGTGCTGGTGATGACGATACTGATGCTGGAGATGGTGATGGTGATACTGATGGTGACGATGATGATGACGATAACGATGGCGATGTCCAACTTCATCTCGTCCTCGGTCACCTCCAATCTTTCATCATCAAGCTTGAACTTCCGCAATGACGATGATGATGATGATGATGATGGTGGTGGTAATGATGATGGTGATGAGGATGGTGACGAGGATGTTGCTGGTGATGGTGGTGGTGATGACGATGATAATTGTGATGATGATGCTGATGATGAAGATGGTAGTAGTGATGGTGATGATGATTACGATGAAGATGAAGATGATGACGACGATGACGATGACGATGATGATGATAATGATGATGATAATGATGATAATGATGATGGTGATGCTGATGATGATGACAATGATGCTGCTGTTGATGTTGATGATGATGATCATGATGATGATGTTCACAATGCTGCTGATGCTGATGATGATGGTGATGGTGATGGTGGGTATGATGATGATGATGATGCTGATGATGATGACGATGGCGATGATGATGATGATGATGATGATGATGATGATGATGATGATGATGATGATGATGATGGTGATGGTGATGGTGATGGTGATGGTGATGGTGAGGGTGAGGGTGATGGTGGTGGTGGTAACCATGGTGGTGATGATGATGCGCCCGTCGGAGGTGGAGTGTCCCGACCTCCACGATAACTCGAGAGCCAAGCTCTCCTGGCCTGCCGCCCCCCCTCCGTTGGAGCAGCAGCCCTGGCTGGTTTTCGCCTTGCCCCCTCGACGGGGGAGGGGGGAGGGGAGGGAAGGGGGAGAAAGACACACGTCCGGAAGTGACGTGTTGCCGGAGGCACGTCGAACAAACGCCGTAATCCAGCGTGTCCAGCGCGCCCAGTTATCGCATATTGCTACATAGTGTGTCACTTTACATTATTATGCACCCTTTTCCCACCACCCCCGGCGCCACGTGCACCGACCCAGGGATGTCGGACCCCTTCTGGGTCTCAAAACCTGACATAAACCTATGGAACATATGTGATTTGGGCCTTTTTGGCGTCTCTGGGGGCCACGAAGGCCTCAAGATAGCTCAAGACGGCCTCAAGATGACACAGGACGGCCCCAAGACGGCCCCATAGGGCCCCAAAACGACTTCCAAGAGCGCCTCCAGAGGAAAAAAAAAAAAAAAAAAAAAAAATCCCTGTAGGTTTGAAGCTTTCTACCGTTTTCGCACTTGTGGTCTCCTGGGGGCCCATGACGGCCCAGGCAGCCTCCAAGATGGCCCCAAGCCGGCCGAAGAGGCCCCCAAGAGAGCCCCAAGACGGCCCAAGCGGGACCCAAGATAGCCCAAAGAGGCCCCCAAGACGATACAAGGAGCCACCAAGACGGCCTACGAGGACCCCAGAGAGCTCCAAGGCGGCTCTGAGAGGCCCCCAAGTCGACCTCCGAAGGGGCCAGACGGCGCAAGAGCGCCCCAAGGCGGCCCCAGACGCCCCCAGGAGGCCCGAAGAAGCCCCAAAGAGGCCCCCAAACCCCAAGAGGCTCCAAAGAGGCCCCCGAGAGGCCTCCAAGAGGCACCCAAGAAGCTCCCAGGAGGCCCCAGAACGACTTAACTGTTCTGTACGTGCTCCGGACGTGCACCCCGCGAAGCAAGAAAAAATCCCTCCCGCCCTACTCTCACTCCTCTCTCCCCTGACGACGTCCGGAAGATATCGGGCCCCCCTCCGCGTATTGTTTTCACATACACGATTCAGGGGAAAACGAGTTTTCGCTTGGTTTGTTTCAAAATGTTGCTCCCGCTGAAGCGCTGACCTCATTTTCGGGCTTCCGCTCGTTCCGAATCGTGCTCCCGCTGAAGCGCTGGCCGCATTTCCGCGCTTCCGCTCGTTCCGAATCGTGCTCCCGCTGCAGCGCTGGCCTCATTTCCGCGCTTACGCTCGTCCCGAATCGTGCTTCCACTGCAGCGCTGGCGTCATAATTTCCAGCGCCATGCCACGGCATGGCTTTTGGTCATCCCAAATGCGCGCCAAAGTCTAAAAATGGTCTCCCGAAAAACCATCGGAAGTGATTACACATCTGGTGTCGATTCGTTGATTGGGGCCGCAGAAGCCCGCCATGCTATGTCATGCTACGCGTTGATCTTCAACACCATGCTATGCCATGTAATGCTACGCCATGCTGCGACATCCGATTGTGCGAATCGACAGAAAATCTACGCCATGGTAAGGGTTGGGAGGGATGGGAAGGACATCAGATATGACGCGAGCGCACCTAGCTTGCCTCCCCCCCCTCCCTCATCACTCTGGGGGAGGGGGGGGGGGCAAGACGTACCAGTACTGCTACTCTCCAGACTTCTCCCAGGGTGCGTTATGGCCAGAATCTCAAGCAGGAGTCAGCGCTGGCGACGAGGGCTCTCCAGGGCGTGCAGCGTTCTCGGCAGCACGGCGGGGGACGGGGAGAGGAGGGTAGGGGGAGGATCCCTCCCTCCCTGCCCTCCCTCCCGCCCTCATCACTCCCCTTTCCCTCCACCCCTTTGTTCCCGACGGCCCCGCGGCACAAAGACCCGTGCCGCTGCCCCCCCCCCCCGCTCCCAGACGAGCGGGTTGCGCGCGCGCCCTCGAAGAGGCCCGCGTCGACGCCGAGGACCCCCAGGGTGTGCCGGGCACTCGCCTCCGCGGGGGGGGAGACGCGGGGAGCACCCAAATCTCCGAGGGTAATTGTAAGTCTCTTTCGATCTGGACGTTTCCCCCCGATTTCGGCTCTCAGCGGGGGGGGCCGTCACTGGGACCATCAAAAACGGATCCGATATAATGTACATATATATATAAATACTAGAACCACGCGCGCGCTTCGCGCGCGCTTAGGTTCTAGTCGACCCCATCCCTTGAGGAGGTCCCGTATCCACTGAAGTGATTACCCATTGAAGGTGTAAGCATGAGGTACAAGAAGCATCCATAATGCTGGCCGAACAGAACCCAAGCACCGACAATGACATATGCTCCTTAATCTGCCGACCCTGTCGGCGTGTGTGAGGCGCTCTTCCGTTTGTCGTCGTCGGTGTCGTCGTCGCCGTCGCCGTCGTCGTTGTCGTCGTCGTCGCCCTCGCCATCTTCCCCCTTTCCCGGGGCCCTCTTCCTCAACCGATCCAGCCAATACGAAATCGAATCGAACAACGAAGGGAAGCACCTTCCCTTGATCCCTTCCCCAGCGGGGGGGGTGTCCCAGGGCAACTCCCGGGGGGTGGTCCCGGCGGGTGGTCTCGGGGGGTGGTCCTGGGGGGTGGTCCCGGGGGGTGCCCTGGGGCCCGTGGGGCTGCTCTTATTGTTTTGCCGATCCCGAATATGTGGCGGAGGGTCCCCGGGACCCCCCCAAGAACCGGGGGGAGAGAGCCTCTCCTCCCTTCCCCCCAGCGTCCCCGCTTTGCCCCCCCTTCCAAGTGTCCCATGCTCCCCCTGTCCACAGGAGGAAGCCCCCCCCCACGGGCCAGTCCCCCCCTCCACAGGGGGGAGCGACCCCCCTTGGTCGTCGTCGTCGTCGTCGCCGCCGCCGCCGTCGTCGTTCAGGGTCGGCGGCACCGGCAGTAAGGCCTGTCCAGTATTCAATTCGAAGCTATGCAAGCCAGTTTAGCCAAACACATGCAAGGCTATGAATGCAATGCAAAGCAAAGGAAAGCGATGCTCATAAGTGCAATGTGGATCACGAAACAATGCAATTGCACATGCAACGAAAAGCAGCCCAGTGGAATGCAATGCAATACAATGCACGATAAGACAAAAGACCGAGAGAGTCCGAGGCGTCACGGAACTCAGAGATCCCAGGGACGAGCCGCCCTGAGAAGAGCCCAAGAGGACCCCAAGGGGAGCCCAAGACAGGGTCAAAGGGCACCCAAGAACATCCAATGAGTTCTCCGAGAGAGGCTAAGGGGGGCCCAAGCGTGGCCCCGAAAGAGCTCCAAGCAGGCTCCAGAACGAAGCACAGGAGGGCCCCAAGAGGCGCCCCAAGAAAGCCCGAAGATAACGACAGAAACAGAGGGTCCAAGGAACTGCCTCCTCAGCGCGACAAAAAAACGCAGAGGCCCACAATGAGCCCCAAGAAGGGCGTTCTCAACAGCCCCATTCCGTTAGAAGGTCACAGCTCCACTGAAGCAGTGACCCACAACTGGCTTGAGCTCGAGGTGAAAAAGTATCGACCATGCGGATGGAAGCGAGACCTACGGCCCCAGATGAAGGCGGGGTTCACATGGCGCCCCCCGTCAATTTCGGCACGGCACTCACACGGATCTTGTCCCCCTGGGAGCTCCTCTTTCGGGTCCAGGGACAAAGTTCGCACGGCGTCGCTCCGCCCATCTCGGCACACCCAACACACGAATCGTGCCCCAGAGGGATGTCGTTTCACGTGCGGCCTTAGTGTGGGGATTCGCATAACGTCACGTCCCCCCCCACGCGTATGTCGACTGTCTCCTCACACGAATCGTACCAACAGGGAGCTCCACCGACGGTTCCAGAGCCAACGTTCGAATCCCGCCGCCCCACCCATGGCAGTAAATACACCCCTGACCTGGATCGTGAGTTCGGTGCGTCTTGGGTGCTTCTGTGGGCCACGCGGCATGTTTCTGTGAGGCCTCTGAAGCCCTAAGATGGATAGTGAATCGTGAGCCTCTTGAAGCCTTTTCTGGGAGCCTCGTGCAGGACGTCGAAGCGAGACCTCCCATACGCTTACGGGTGACTACAGGGAAGCCTCCTTGGACCGTTTTGGGAGCGTTTTGGGAGTCTCTGGGGGCCTCTTGGGACCTTCTTGGGGGTGGTCCTTTTGGAGCTCTTTGGGGCTCTTTGGGGCCCTCTTGGCCCGTCCCGGGGCCCTCTTGGACCGTCTTGGGCGCTTGGGCCGTCTTGGGGCCCTCTTGGGCCGTCGAGGGTGCCTTCTCTGGCCCTCTAGGGGCTCCCTGGGGACTCGTTTGGGAACCTCTGGGGACCGTCGTGGGCCGTCGTGGGGCTCTCATGGGCCGTGTTGGCGCTCTCTTGGGCCGTCTTGGGGCCCTCTTGGGGGCCTCTTGGGTCGTCTTACGGCCGTCTTGGGGGCCTTTGGGTCCGTCTTGGGCGCTGTTAGGACCGAAGAAGCGAATATGCTAAAAACGCACGTCTTCCGAAAGGAATTTGGCTGTTTCTGCCTTTTGGTGACCTTCTGGGAGGCCTCTTGGGCCGTCTTGAGGGCCTCTGAGGCCAAAAATATAGATTTCCCGCTGGTTTGTGAAGGATTCGAATTTCTCGAGGACCTTTTCGGAAGCCTCTCGGGCACCCTTGGGGGCCTCCTGGGCCGTCTTGGAGCGCTCTTGGGGTCCTCTTGGTGCGTCTTGGAGAGCTCTTGGGCCATCTGTAAACAATCTTGGGCGGATTTAGGGCTGCTCTGAGCCTCGGGGGCGGGTCCCGGAGGGCTCCTGGGAGGGGGGCACTACCTATGTACAAGGGGGGGGGCCCTGCGGGTCCCCGGGGTCGGAATCCCCCATATGTGTATATATACCTATATATATATATATATATATATATATATATATATATAGATATGTATATATATGTGTATATATATATATATATATAGCTGCATATGTATACGTGTATGGATGTGTGTATAAACACATGCATACAGACAGACAGACAGACAGACTGACTGACTGACTGACAGACAGACAGACATACGTACTTACATACATACATGCAGACATGCATATCGAGAGAGAGGTATGTATAGAAAGCAACACAACAAACTAAACAACAAACTAAACAACAACGACAACAAAAGCAACAACAAGCACAACAGCAACAGCGACATCAACAGCAACAGCAACAGCAACAGCAACGACAACAACAACTACAATTACAACTACAACAACAAAACCAACCATCTCAACAAGAGCGGCAGCAGCGAGAACGACAACAGCAACAGCAACAGCAACAACAACAACAGCAGCTGCAACAACAACAACGACAACAACAATAACCACAACATCAACAGCAGCAACAACAACAACCACAACAACAGCAAGAGCAACAGCAAAAAAAACAAAAAACGCAGGGAAGGGATCGGGAGCTCTGGGGCCGCGGAGTCGGATAGCTATCAGGGCATCGGCAAGGTCGGTAGGGCCCGACCGCGTGCCGCCGACGGAGGGGCGCCCGTGGCCGCCGCACCCCCTCTCGGCCTGGCGCAGAGCGGGGTGAGGTGCCAGAGCGTCCAGGGAAGCGAGGGCCAGAAGGCAGCGCTGACCCCAGATCTCTGACGACGACGACGACGACGACGTTCTCGAACCCGGCGTTCTTCCTCGGTTTCGTCCCCTCCGGGGGCCCGTCCTCGGGCCCAGGGACCATCCAGATCTGCGTGGGGCGAAAGACGGTAGGGGGGAAACGATTAGTGGACACTCCCCCAGTCCCCCAAACTCAAAGTTGGCACGCGCGGGGGAGACCACGGTCGAAGTAGAACTCATCAGACCCACCGCCAACTTTGCACATTGGGGGGAGGGGGAGGCCTTGACCGATTGAATGTGGCCTGCGTGCTCGCTATTTTCTTCCGAGGCCTGGGTTCCAAAGCGGGTTGCTGGGGAGGGGGCACCCCCCGCGAGGCTCAGGGGCCCGCCTCGTGGGTGTTGGTGAACACGAACTTGCGCTGCGGCAGCAACCTCCTCGGCCGGACCGCAGGCACTGCGCCAGGGGGGGGGGAGGGCCGGAGAGAGCGGCCGGCAGGCGCGCCGAGGCTGGCGCAGCACCGGGGGGGAAGCGGGAGGACGAGGGCGAGGGCAGGGAGGGGGCCGACGGGGGCAGGGCCGTGAGAGCGATTGAGGCAGCTTGCAGAGGGCACTCCTAGACACATGGGCCTCTTCCGAGGGCAGCCTGTGATTCTCGTGCACTTCTGCTCTGCCGTTCTCGTTGCTGTGGGGGGGGCATGAAGCGGGGGGGGGCATGAGACGCGATGGGCAGGGGAGGTGCACCCTTGATGTCGCAGGTTCGGCCTACTAATCAGACTTGGCTGTTGGGGAAGGAGGGGGCCAACGAGGACAGAAGCACGAGAAGAGAGGGAGGAGGGAGAGGAGCAGGATAAGAGTGGCGTGACCAGCACAAGTCTCGACGAATCCATACCGATTCGCCATCTGCTGACAGAAACTGGGTAAAGCCTGGTACGCACGCAACAGCATAGCACATCGCAACAACACGACTCCACCCAACGCAAGCAAACCACGCCAAGAACAGAACGGCAGCGAGCAACTAAGCAGTTCACGCGACAGAGTGACACCACAAAGCAAACCTGCACCAGGCAACAACACGGAACCAGGCGAGTGGGGGAAGCAGACCGAACAGAACATCGCGCACACCGTCTGCCTCGTCGCTGGCTCGGAAAGAAGCGCACGGGCGAGCGCAGTGGAGATAAGGCCACAGGAGTCAGGGGACGTGGCCTCGCCACAGGACTCAGCCCCTGGTCCCGACGAGCACAGCCACATGACGGCCGTGACCCCCGCCAGCCCCAGGGCACGCGAGCTGAGCACTGAACTGACCACTTCACTGGGCCTGGCTAGGGCCAATCCTGGGCCCAGGACAAACATGCACGCCCTCTCGGCTTAACGAGAGAGGCGTAGACGCCAGTCCCGGTCGCAGGATGCGACCAGCCAGGATCGGTGAGGTGGCCAGTTGACGTTCCCCGACAGCCGAAAAGTTACAAGGGCCGAGTGTCGTGAGAAATCGGGCGGCATCGTACAAGTTCGCAACAGAACCAAGGGGCTTCGTTAGGCATGGGGACAGAGCGCCGGAAGCACAATCCAGAGACACTACCACCCAAGACATAACCGTTGGAAAGATGGGGAAGAGTGCCCGCGATCCCATCGAACAGCAAGCACCGTTCAATATGCCAACTGCGGTCCGAATGTGCACGCCGAGAGGCCACTCTGGAAGTGGTAGTCCCAAGATGGACCGAGGAGCACCAGGACTCCACCTCCTCCTACTCCTCCTCTTCCTCCTCTTCCTCCTCCTCCTCCACCTCCTCCTCCTGCTCCTCCCTGTTCCCTCGTCCTCCTCCTTCATACTTTTTCCTAGGACGCCTCTTTGTCGCGCTACGAAACATGTGTCGGTCGGGCGGGCCAGGCGTTTTTCGCCCGAGGCTTCCTCACCGTTCATGCTCCTGCAACAGATTCGCGCATGGAGGGCTGGTCATTTTGAAACTGTGGCTCCCGCATCCGCGCCGCGCACAGTCGTCCTGAAGGCTTGCAGGAGCTTCACGACTGGAGGGCGGGCCGTTTTCAGAATGTGCCTCCCGCTTCGGCTCCGCGCACATTCGTCTCACCAGTCTGCAGGAGCGTCACGGATGGAGGGCGGCTCCTTTTCATGCTGTGGCTCTCGCCGCAGCGCCGCGCGCATTGATCTTCACAGTTCGCAGGAGCTTCACGGATGGAGGGCGGGCCGTTCTCGAAATGTGTCTCTCGCCCCGGCGCCGCGCACATTCGTCTGTAGAAGTTGGCAGGAGCTCTACGGACGGAGGGCGGGCAGGCGTGAAAATGTGGCTCTCGCCCCAGCGCCGCGAACCTCCGTTGTGGAACTCCACAGCCGGCTCAAGGAATCTCTTGGCTGACGCCCCAAGAACTGTGTTCTGGCACGGTTCAAGGTTGTCAGGGCGCAACAGTCAACTTGATACGCAGTGCTCATGCCTAAAAAACGAATCCTTGCGTCACCAAAAGTCCAGGAAAAATGTTTTGACACGATGGAGGATTCTCAAACAGTTGTCTTCCAACGGGGCATTTCCCGTAGTGAAACCAAGTTTTGCAGGGACCTATGAAGAGGGAACCCAGAGGGAGGGTTTACTGCAACATCGTTGATGCGTCTCGGGTGTACGTACACTGGTCCTCCTCATCATCATCCTTCTCCCTCCTCGCTCCCTCCCTCCTCCTCCTCCTCCTCCTCCTCCTCCTCCTCCTCCTCCTCCTCCTCCTCCTCCGCCTCCTTCCTCCTTCATCCTTCATCCTTCATCCTCCTCCTCCTCCTCCCTCCCTCCCTCCCTCCCTCCCTCCCTCCAAGCTGGCACTGTCCAGCTGGTACTGTCTGCCTGCCTTACTTCAACCTGAGTGCCCAAGCGGCGTTGTTAGCTCACTAAGACTACACGAGTTGCGTGCCAGCTTCTGCTGACAGGCTCACTGCTCAATCAGCCCCGAGAACCGAATACAAAACACAACAACAACAACAACAACAACAACAACAACAACAACAACAACAACAACAACAACAACAACAACACAAGCATTAGCCTGAAGATGGACCCAACAATATGCAGCTGCGAATACCGCGAAGGAGATGAGACGAACCGTGTGACGCGTGTGCCGAAATGAGTGCCTGCGACGCATGTGGACGCGCCCCCTGGGGCCTTCGGTGGAAAACCCCATGGGGCCACGAAACGTGTGAGGGGTGTGCCGACATTGGGTGGCGGGACCGCATGTGGCCACACCCCGTGGGGCTTTCGGTGGAGCTCCCGATGGGGCCACAAACCGTGTGAGGGGTGTGCCGACATGAGTTCCAGGGACGCATGTGGACGCACCCCCTGGGGCCTTCGGTGGCGAAACCCCATGGGGCCACGAACCGTGTGAGGGGTGTGCCGACATTGGGTGGCGGGAACGCATGTGGCCACACCCCCTGGGGCCTTCGGTGGAGCTTCCTATGGGGCCTCGAACTGTGTGAGGCGTGTGCCGACATGGGTGGCGGGGACGCATGTAAACTGTACCACCGGGACCTTCGGTGGAGCTCCCTATGGGGCCCCGAAGCGTGTGAGGGATGTGCCGAAATGGGTGGCGGGGACGCATGCGAACGGCGCCACTGGGACCTTCAGCGGAGCTCCCTATGGGGCCACGAAACGTGTGAGTGGTGTGCCGAAGTTGGTGGCGGTGACGCAGGTGCCGTTGAGGCCTTCGGCGGAGCTCCCTATGGGGGCAGGAAACATGTGAGGGGTGTGCCCACATGGGTGGCGGGGACGCAAGGAAACTGTACCACCGGGGTCTTCGGTGGAGTTCCCTATGCGGCCACGAAGCGCGCGAGGCGTGTGCCGACATGGGTGGCGGGGACGCATGTAAAATGTGCCACTGGGACCTTCGGTGGAGCTTCCCATGGGGCCACGAAGCGTGTGAGGGATGTGCCGAAATGGGTGGAAAGGACGCATGTAAACTGCGCCATTGGAGCCTTCAGTAGAGCTCCCTATGGGGCCACGAACGTGAATGGTGTGCCGAAATGGGTGGCGTGGACGCATGTAAAGTGTGCAACTGAAATATTCGGCTGAGCTCCTATGTGGCCACGAAACGTGTGAGGGGTGTGCCGAAATCATTGGCGGGGACGCATACGAACAGCGACACTGGGACTTTCGGCGGAGCTCCTATAGGGCCACGAAGCGTGTTAGAGGTGCCGAAATCGCTGGCGGGGACGCATTCGAACTGTGCCACTGGGGCCTTCGGCGGATCTCCTATGGGGCCACGATAAGGTGTGCCGCAATCATTGACGGGGACGCATGCGAACTGTGCCACCACGACCTTCGGCGGAACTCCTATGGGGCTACGAAACGTATGTAGGGTGTGCCGAAATGGATGGCGGGGACGCTTGCGAACTGTGCCATTGGGACCTTCGGCGGTGCTCTTATGGGGCCACGAAACGTGTGAGGGGTGAAGCCACATTCGCGGCGGGTACGCATGCGAACTGCGCCAATGGGACTTTCAGCGGAGCTCCCTTTGCGGCCACGAAACGTGTGATGGGTGTGCCGACTTTGGTGGCGGGGACGCATGCGAACTGTGCCACCACGGCCTTCGGCGGATCTCCTATGGGGCCATAAAACGTGTGAGAGGTGTGCCGAAATGGGTGGCGGGGGCGCATGCGAATGGCGCCACTGGGGCCTTCAGCGGAGCTCCTAAAGGCAACGAAACGCGTGAGGGGTGCGCCGAAATTGGTGGCGGAAACGAATGCGAACCGCGCCACTTGGACATTCAGCGGACCTCCTGTGAGGCCACGAAACGTATGAGGGGTGTGCCGAAATCGCTGACGGAGACGCATGCGAACTGCACCACTGAAACCTTCGGCGGAACGTGTGCCGAAATGGGTGGCGGGGACGCATGCGAACGGCGCCATTGGGACCTTCAGCGGAGCTCCTATGGGGCCATGAAACGTGCGAGAGGTGTCCCAAAATGAATAGCGGGGACGCAAGCGAACTGCGCCACTGGGACCTTCAGCGGAGCTACTATGGGGCCACGAAACGTATGATGGGTGTGCCGAAATGGGTGGCGGGGACGCATGCGAATGGCGCCAATGGGACCTTCAGCGGAGCCCCGACGGGACCACGAAACGTGTGAGGGGTGTGCCAAAGTGAGGGGGGTGACGGGAGGAGGGAGGGGGGGGGGAATGAAGTCGGGAAGGAACGCGGGGACCGTCTTTTCAAAACGAGGACCCAACACCACAAGATGGTTGGGATAAACAACAACAACAACAACAACAACAACAACAACAACAACGACGACGACGACGACGACGACGACGACGACGACGACGACGACGACGACGACGACGACGACGACAATCATTACAAGACTGTTCGCTCCTACCGGCCCGCGTGTCATTCCTTATGCATATCCCAAACCTTGTATACCCGCCCTCTTCGTCTTCGATCGTACCCCCTTTTGGGAAGTTATATTCCTTCCTGGCCGCGTGTAGTTGGAGAAGCTCCCAAACACGGAAACGAAAGGGAAAAGACAAAAAGAGAGGACGAAGGGATCGGAGGAAGGGAGGGGTTAGAGGGGCAAGAGGGAGGGACGACGATGATTTGTGCCGTGTGTTGCGATTCAGCTTGCGCCATGGCTTGCGCCAGCCATTCCAACACAGATTAACAAAGGCTTCGCCATGGGTCGCGCCATAAACAGCACCATGTAACACCTCTGGTGCTGCTTGGCGAGGTGTTGGAGGCGAGGGAGAGGGAATCGGAGGGGGAGAGGCGGCCCAGGAGGAGGGAGGAGCAGGAAGGTAAGAGTGCGAACGTTCGAAGAAGTCCTAGGCGAAAGCGCAATTCCACAAGGAAGTCTCGGGCGGCAGCCCACGATGGGCGGGCGATCCTCTGACGGGCGGGTCGGGCGGGTGGGACATTCAAGCGGCATGCATGAGTAGGGCGAGAGCGCGATTCCTAAGTAAAGTGTGACGGCGTCCTTGGCGCGAGCGTGGTGAATGAGCGTAGATAGCGCGATTTCTGAATAAACAACGAAAAAACTAAAGCGAGAAAGCACTTCCTGAAAAAGGGATGTCTGGCGGGAGCGGGGGTCTAGACTAAAGCGCACGGAAATCTTAAGCGGGAGCGCCGTTCTTGAGTAAATTATGAAGAAGCCTCAGACGGGAGGGGGGATCCTGACAAAATTGCGAGGAAGTCACAGGCGGGAGCGCCGATCCTGAGTACATTGGGAGGAAGTCTCAGGCGGGAGCGGGGGTCCTGTGTAAAGTTGGAAGAAGTCTGAAGCTGGAGCCGTTCTTGTTGTAGTCCGGGGGGGCAACAACGCAGTTTGACCCGGACTAAATTGTGAGAAAATCTCAAGCGGGAGCGCCGTTCCTGAGTAAATTGGGAGGAAGTGTAAGACGTGAGATGGGTCCTGAATAAATTTGGAGGAAGTCTGAGGCGGGAGCCGTTGTTGTTGTAGTCCGAGGGGCCAGGGGCACAGTTTGAGCACCAAGACTTTCCCTAGCAAAAAACAGGGTGCGAGCGTCAAGGGGCACACTTTGATTGCGAAAAAACAAATTGCACTGGTGATGGGGGATCAACAGTAATTGTTCTTCAAAAATGAAAGTTCAACGACAACAACAACAATTCTAAGACTGCTCGCCCTTATATGCTCGAGTGTCCAAGAACGCGTATTTCCCAAACCCTCGATACCCGCCCTCTTCGTCTTCGATCGAACCCCTTTTGCGGCCGCGGACCGTCGACCCGACCCCAATAGGGACGGACAGGGGACCGACCACGACGACGACGACGACGACGACGACGTCGAAGACGACGGCGACGACGACGACGACGGCGACGACGAGCGAAAGCGAGAGCGAGAGAGAACGACAGCAGGGCCACGAAGGGCACGAAGTAGGCCACGAAGGGCGACAGCGGGGACACGAAGGGAATGCGTATGGGGCCACGAAGAGCGCGAACGAGCGGGGGCCACGAAGTGCAGATAATGCGGGGCCACAGAAGGCAACTATGGGGCCACTGAAGGTAGCAACTGGGCCACGTAGGACAGTGAGGGAGACACAAATGGCGACAGCGGGGCCACGAATGGCACGCACATGGGGCCACAACGGGCGCGACTCCTGGGTGCCTGAGTGTCGGGAGGGCGGCGCCTGGGCAAATTGCACGAAGTTCCAACGCAAGGCCATTCTTCAGTAAGTTGCAAGCAAGTCTCCAGCGAGAGCGCGACTCCAGAGCGCCGGGAGAGCGATTCCTGAATAAATTGTCAGGAAGTCCCAAGCGCGAGCGCGATTCCTGGAAAACATGCGAGGAAGTCTCGGGCGAGAGCGGGGGCCCTGGCTAAATTGTAAGGAAGTCTCGGGCGGGAGCCGTTGTTGTTGTAACCCGGGGGCCAAGGGCCCAGTTTGAGCAGGAAGACTTTCCCTGTCAAAAAACAGGGTGCGAGCGTCGATGGGCACACTTTGATTGAGAAAAAACCATATGCACCCGTGGGGGGGATCAACAATAATCATTCTTCAGAAATGAGAACTCAACAAAGTAGCTTGACAAAGGACCCAACCATATGCGCCTGCGAGGGCCGCGAGGGAGATGAGACGAAGGAGGGGAGCGCGCAAACTCCGAGTAGCGCGCGCGGTATAGCGTTCTGCCACCAAAACGTGTGAGGGGTGTGCCGACATGAGTCGGGAGGACGCCTGCGAACGTCGCCATTGGGGCCTTCCGTGGAGCTCCCTATGGGGCCACGAAGCGTGTGAGGGGTGTGCCGACATGAGACGGCGGTGCCATGCCAACTTTCCCACTGGTGCCTTTGGCGGAGCCACGAACCGCGTGAGGGGTGTGCCGAAATGGGGCGGCGGTGCCACGGGACCACGAAACGTGTGAGAGGTGTGCCGAAAATGGGGCAGCGGTCTTGCCCACAGGGGCCTTCGGCGGAGCTCCCTTTGGGGCGACGAAACGTGTGAGGGGTGTGCCGAAATGGGGCGTCGGTGCCATGCGAACTTTCCCACTGGGGCCTTAGGCGGAGCTCCCTATGGGGCCACGGAGCGGGTGAGGGGTGTGCCAAATCGGGCGGCGGTGCCATGCGAACTTTCCCACTGGGGCCTTCGGCGGAGCTCCCTTTAGGCAACAAAGCGTGTGAGGGGTGTGCCGAGATTGGGCGGCCGTGCCATGCGACCTTTCCCACTGGGGACTTTGGTGAACCTCCCTATAGGCCATGAAACGTGTGAGGGATGTGCCGAAATGGGGCGGCGGTGCCATGCGAACTTTCCTACTTGGGCCTTAGGTGGAGCTCCCTTTGGAGCCACGAAACGTGTGAGGGGTGTGCCGAAATCGGGCGGAGGGGCAATGCGAACTTTCCCACTGGGACCTTTGGTGGGGCTCCCTAAAGGGCCACCAAACGTGTGAGGGGTGTGCCGAAATGAGGCGGCGGTGCCATGCTAACTTTCCCATTGGGGCCTTAAGTGAAGCTCCCCATGGGGCCAGGAAACGCGTGAGAGGTGCGCCGGAATGGGATGGGCATGCGGAGAGCAGAAGTCAGGAGGGGAGAAGGGATTTGAACGCGGATTTCCCGAGGGTCGACGACCAGGCATCGGGGCAGGCGGCAGCTTGCGGCAGCTCGCAGGGCGGTTCTCAAGCCTTCTCTGAGACCCCGTGGATGCCCAATCGGTGGACTTCAGCATTGTGGAACTTGAAATCAACCACGGTGGTGTAGCCCGTCTTATCCCCCTCGGCACGAAAGCGAAACCTTTCGACTATGAGACAACAACAACAACAGCAGCAGCAGCAGCAGCAGCAGCGGCAGCAACAACAACAACAACAATAACAACCACAACAACCACAACAACCACAATAACAAGAACAACAACAACTACCACAACAACAACAACAAAAACAACAACAACAACAACAACAACAACAACAACAACAACAATCATTTAAGACTGGGGACACTCCGTTCTCACCAGTGCCAGGGTTTTCATAGGAGGCGGGCAATACCCCCACTTTGTGGGGGGGCCGGTTCAAGCTCTACCAAATTTCCAAACGACTCTTCGCCACCACCCACACCCAGCTTCCCGCCCTATGACGTTCGGACACTTCACTTCGTGGCATGCGGACGACCGTGGCTACTATTCAGGGCCCCGCGGCCGACGACGACGGCGTGCGCGCGCGAAGAAAAAACGAATGTGTCCCGCATGGTATTATTTGACAGGGATGATGGCCCTGGCAGGTGCGCAACCGTTGTCGCAGAAGTTCGAAAAAGTTGCTCGCAAAAGCCCGTTTGACAGAAATGTTTAAAAAGTGTTGGGTTTCCTACGAATCCGCAAGAGCGCGCGGGATGAGATTTTGACATTTTTTTGTTGAAAAACCATTAGTTTTTTGATGTTTTTATGTTGAAATCGCTCCGAACACTAAGCTTTTGGAAGGATTTCGTCTTGCGCGCGCGAATGTCCACTTTACCTTATTTTTTGCAAAGGATTCTTGAAATTTGATTATATTAGAACAAGAAATGTCATTTTATAGTGTTTTTTGCAAGGGAAAGCGGGGGGGAACAAAACAACCGGATCTTAGCTGCGGCCTAGGCGGCGCAGGGGGGCCGTGCACCAGGGGTCCCAACAACAATTATTCTTTAGAATTAATAATGTTCAACAACAACAACAACAACAACAACAACAACAACAACAACAACAACAAAATTATCCTGGCGAAGGACCCAACCATATGCAATTGTGAATACCGCAATTGTGAATATCTTCTCCGGTGGCGCTCCCTATGGGGCCACGAAACGTGTGAGGGGTGTGCCGAAATGGGTGTGCGGGACGCATGCGGGCACACCCACTGGGACCTTCGGTGGAGCTCCCTATGGGGCGACAAAACGTGTGAGGGGTGTGCCGAAATGGGTGTGCGGGACGCATGCGGGCACACCCACTGGGACCTTCGGTGGAGCTCCCTATGGGGCCACGAAACGTGTGAGGGATGTGCCGAAATGGGTGTGCGGGACGCATGCGGGCACACCCACTGGGGCCTTCGGTGGAGCTCCCTATGGGGCCACGAAACGTGTGAGGGGTGTGCCGAAATGGGTGTGCGGGACGCATGCGGGCACACCCACTGGGACCTTCGGTAGAGCTCCCTATGGGGCCACGAAACTTGTGAGGGGTGTGCCGAAATGGGTGTGCGGGACGCATGCGGGCACACCCATTGGGACCTTCGGTGGAGCCCCTATGGGGCCACGAAACGTGTGAGGGGTGTGCCGACCTGCGGGACGGTGGAGCTCCCTATGGGGCACCCACTGGGACCTTCGGTGGAGCTCCCTATGGGGCCACGAAACGTGTGAGGGGTGTGCCGAAATGAGTGTGCGGGACGCATGCGGGCACACCCACTGGGACCTTCGGTGGAGCTCCCTATGGGGCCACACAACGTGTGAGGGTGTGCCGACATGGGTGTGCGGGACGCATGCGGGCACACCCACTGGGGCCTTCGGTGGAGCTCCCGATGGGACCACGAAACGTGTGAGGGGTCACGAAACGCGTGGCGGGTGTGCCGAAATGGGTGTGCGGGACGCATGCGGGCACACCCATTGGGCCTTCGGTGGAGCTCCCTGTGGGGCCACGAAACGTGTGAGGGGTATGCCGAAATGGGTGTGCGGGACGCATGCGGGCACACCCACTAGGACCTTCGGTGGAGCCTCTATGGTGCCACGAAACGCGTGAGGGGTGTGCCAAAATGGGCGTGCGGGAGGCATGCGGGCGGCAGCACTGGGGCCTTCGGTGGAGGTCCCTATGGGGCCACGAAACGTGTCAGGGGTGTGCCGACATGGGTGTCCGGAACGCACGCGGGCACACCCACCGGGACCTTCAGTGGAGCTCCCTTTGGGGCCACGAAGCGCGTGAGGGGTGTGCCGAAATCAGTGTGCGGGACGCGTGGAGCTCCCTATGGGGCCACGAAACGCGTGAGGGGTGTGCCGAATTGAGTGTGCGTGACGCGTGCGGGCGGCAACACTGGTGCCTTCGGTGGAGCTCCTATGGGGCCACGAAACGCGTGAAGGGTGTACCGAATGAGTGTGCGGGACGCATGCGGGCGGCAGCACTGGGGCCTTCGGTGGAGCTCCCTATGCGGCCACGAAACGCGTGAGGGGTGTGCCGAATTGAGTGTGCATGACGCATGCGGGCGGCAGGTGGAGCTCCCTATGGGGCCACGAAACGCGTGATGGGGTGTGCCGACTTGGGCGTGCGGGACGCATGCGGGCGGCAGCACTGGGGCCTTCGGTGGAGCTCCCGATGGGGCCACGAAGCGCGTGAGGGGTGTGCCGAACTGGGTGTACGTGACGCATGCGGGCGGCAGCATTGGGGCCTTCGGTGGAGCTCCCTATGGGGCCACGCAGCGCGTGACGGGTGTGCCGAATTGAGTGTGCGTGACGCATGCGGGCGGCAGCACTGGGGCCTTCGGTGGAGCTCCCTGTGGGGCCACGAAACGCGTGAGGGGTGTGCCGACTTGGGTGTGCGTGACGCATGCGGGCGGCACCACTGAGGCCTTCGGTGGAGCTCCCGATGGGGCCGCGAAGCGCGTGAGGGGTGTGCCGACTTGAGTGTGCGTGACGCATGCGGGCGGCAGGCAGCATGGGGCCTTCGGTGGAGCTCCCTACGGGGCCACGAAGCGCGTGAAGGGGTGTGCCGAATTGACTGTGCGGGACGCATGCGGGCGGCAGCACTGAGGCCTTCGGTGGAGCTCCCTATGGGGCCACGAAACGCGTGAGGGGTGTGTGCCGACTTGGGTGTGCGGGACGCATGCGGGCGGCAGCATTGGGGCCTTCGGTGGAGCTCCCTATGGGGCCACGAAACGCGTGAGGGGTGTGCCGAATTGAATGTGCGTGACGCATGCGGGTGGCAGCACTGGGGCCTTCGGTGGAGGTCCCTATGGGGCCACGAAACGTGTCAGGGGTGTGCCGAATTGAGTGTGCGTGACGCATGCGGGCGGCAGCACTGGGGCCTTCGGTGGAGCTCCCTATGGGGCCTCGAAACGCGTGAGGGGTGTACCGAATTGAATGTGCGTGACGCATGCGGGCGGCAACACTGGAGCCTTCGGTGGAGCTCCCTATGGGGCCACGAAGCGCGTGAGGGGTGTGCCGACTAGGGTGTGCGGGACGCATGCGGGCGGCAGCACTGGGGCCTTCGGTGGAGCTCCCTATGGGGCCACGAAACGCGTGAGGGGTGTGCCGAAGTGGGTGTCGATGATGATGATGATGATGATGATGATGATGATGATGATGGGATGACGCTGACGCAGCTGGGATGATGACGGTCATGATGATGATGATGATGATGATGATGACGATGATGATGGTGATGATGGCGATGACGATGACGATGATGAGGAGGATGATGACGATGATGATTATGAAGATGGAAGGAAGGAGGGGGCAGCGGGAAAGGAAGGAAAAGAACGCGGGGCGACGTCCCTTCAAAACGAAGACCCAACACCACAGGACGGTTGGGAAATATCCTGGCGAAGGACCCAACCAGATGCAGTTGTGAATACCGCAAGTATGAATCATCTTTGCCCGCGCTCCCTATGGGGCCACGAACCGTGTGAGGGGCGTGCCGAAATGCGTGGCGGGGCACACAACGCGAGCGGAAAAGATACGTCTGTGTGCGAGAGACTGAGCGCGAGTGAGTCTGATTGTGAATGAGTCTGCGTGCGAGTCAGTCTACGTGCATAAACGTCGACGCCCATGTCGGCACGCTCCTCCCGAGGATCGCGCCCGCTTCCCTCCCGTTGTTTCTCTCTCTTTGCCCGTGCACGCCCATGTCCGAGGCTACGGGCGCGGCGCCGCACGGAGTCCCCGCGACGCACGCCGGTCGCTCAGAAGGGGTCCCATGAACCTCGCCGTGTTCCTCGGCCTCGCCGCCGTCGCTGCAGTCGCCGCGAGGACGATAGGACGCGAGGGAGGGACGGCGGCGGCGGCGGCGAGAACGACGTCGGTGACGCGAAGAAGTCGTCGTGCCGCCCATCGCTCTCTCGGGGCGGGGCCACCAGGACCAGCAGAACTCAACCGAGGACGGCGAACCGGCCCCAAGGAAGCTGTCGGGACCACCGGGGAACACCAGGGACCCCGTATTGAAAGAATCACGACGTCGGATCCCTGGAGCCTTCGGTGAAGCTTCCTGTAAGGCTATGCGGTCAAAAAGCGTGTGAGGGGTGTGCCGACATGGGTGTGGCGGACGCATGTGGACGCAGTTGAATTTTTTATCTTCGGTGGAGCTCATTATGGGGCCACGAAGCGTGTGAGGGGTGTGCCGAATTGAGTGTGCGTGACGCATGCGGGTGGTGGCACTGGAGCCTTCGGTTGAGCTCCCTATGAAGCCACGAACCGTGTGAGGGCTGTGCCGAATTGTGCGTGTGTGTGTGTGTGACGCATGCGGGCGGTGGCACTGGGGCCGTCGGTGAAGCTCCCTATGGGACCTCGAAACGTGTGAGGGGTGTGCCGAGTTGAGTGTGAGTGACGCATGCGGGCGGCAGCACTGGGGCCTTCGGTGGAGCTCCCTATGGGGCCACGAAACGTGTGAGTGGTGTGCCGACTTTTGTGTGTGTGTGTGTGACGCATGCGGGCGGTGGTGCTGGGGCCTTCGGTGGAGCTCCCTATGGGGCCACGAAACGTGGGTGTGCGTGACGCATGCGGGCGGTGGCACTGGGGCCTTCGGTGGAGCTCCCTGTGGGGCACGAAGCGTGTAGGGGTGCGCCGAATTGGGTGTGCGTGACGCATGCGGGCGGTGGCACTGGGGCCTTCAGTGGAGCTCCCTATGGGGCCTCGAAACGTGTGAGGGGTGTGCCGAATTGAGTGTGCGTGACGCATGCGGGCGGCAGCACTGGGGCCTTCTGTGGAGCTCCCTATGGGGCCACGAAGCGTGCGAGGGTGTGTGCCGAATTGGGTGTGCGTCACGCATGCGGGCGGTGGCACTGGGGCCTTAGGGGGGGCTCACTATTGGGCCACGAAGCGTGTGAGGGGTGTGCCGACTTCGGTGTGCGTGACGCATGCGGGCGGTGGCACTGGGGCCTTCGGTGGAGCTCTCTATGAAGCCACGAACCGTGTGAGGGCTGTGCCGAATTGTGTGTGTGTGTGACGCATGCGGGCGGTGGCACTGGGGCCTTAGGGGGAGCTCCCTATGGTGCCTCGAAACGTGTGAGGGGGGGCGGCAGCGCCATGCGAACTGCGCCACTACCTTAGGTGGAGCTCCCAGTGGGGCCACGAAACGTGTGAGGGGTGTGCACAAATGGGGCGGCGGCCATGCGGACGGTGCCACTGGGGCCTTCGGTGGAGCTCCCTATGGGGCCACGAAACGTGTGAGGGGTGTACCTAAACAGAGACATGCAGATAGCAAAGGCAAGGAGGGGGACGAGGGAGGAGGAGCAGGAGGAGGAGGAAGGGAGGAGGAGAAGGAGAACGCGGGGCACCGTCTCTTCAAAACGAGGACCCAACGCCACAGGATGATTGGAAAAAACTCCCCCTCCTAATCCCCCTCCGCTGCGCGCGCGCGCGGGCGGCGGTCATCACCCGCTCGAGCTCTG
Source organism: Prorocentrum cordatum (assembly GCA_963575745.1). Lineage (NCBI taxonomy): Eukaryota > Dinophyceae > Prorocentrales > Prorocentraceae > Prorocentrum > Prorocentrum cordatum. The sequence goes on along the minus strand of CAUYUJ010021879.1, from coordinate 86,899 downwards.
GGTCTGCCTGCAGCAGGCGCTCGCAGTCCTCCGCGAGCGCCGTCGCCAGAAAGGGGTCCGCCGTGTCGTCGTCGTCGTCGTCGTCGTCGCCGTCGTCGTCGTCGTCGTCGCCGTCGTCGTCGTCGTCGCCGTCGCCGTCGTCGTCGTCGTCGCCGTCGTCGTCGTCGTCGTCACCTTCGAGATGTTCTGGCGATTCTCGAGGGCCTTCAAACGCCTTCCCCGCAGGAGGAGTAGGAGGAGGCGGAGGCGGAGGCGGAGGAGGAGGAGGACCTCTGAAGGCCGTCGTCGTCGTGGAGTTGTTCGGGTGATGTTCGAGGGCCTTCGGAGGGCTTCCGCGGACCTCTGCAGGCCGTCGTCGTTGCTCGCGTGTCTGGACGACTCTGGCAGGCCTTCGACGGCCTGCCTTGCCGACGGCATGCCAAGGTCGTCGCAGGAACTTCGCGGGTCGACGTCGGCGTTGGTTTGTGTGGACGACGCTCGAATGCCTTCGAAAGCCTCCCAAGGTCTTTCAAAGTCTTTGAAGGTTGTCGTCATCGTCGTCGCTGATTGGTTTGGGCGCCCTTCGAAAGCTTTCCAAGGTCTTCCAAGGCCTTGGAAAATCGTCATCGTTGACAATTTTGGACGACTTTCGAAAGCATGCAAAGGCCTTCCCAGGCCTTCCAAGATCTTGGAAGGTATTCCAGGTCGTCGTCGTCACCATCGTCGTCGTTGTCATCGTTGGTTAGTTCGGGTGATTTTCGAATGCCTTCGAAGGCTTTCAAAAGCCTTCGAGGGTCTTTGGATATCTTCGGAGGCTCTCGAAGGTTCTCGGAGGCTCTCCAGGGTCAGCAACGTCGTCGTCGCCACTCCCCTCCAGGGGCTTCTGACACGTCCCTCACCCCGTATGTGGAAACGTCCACTGGCAAGTCCCCTGTCCCTAGACACGTCCCATGTCCCAGGCAAGTCCCATGTCCACGAGACACACGGACCCAGGAACTGAGGACCCAGCAAGCGCATGGCTTCGAATCGTCCGTAGACCTCTGGACTCGAGAAACATATGGGCTCCCAAGAGGCACACGGGCTCGTTTCGTCAGCGCGCCTCGGGCCTCACAGAACGTGTGAGCTCAGTTCGCTCCGTGGCGATGAGGCGAGGCTCCTGGGGCGCGTGCCGGGCCTCTGGGGGTGATTGCCAGGCCACGGGCCCCTGGCGTCAGGGCTCATTTCGGTCATAGGAGGAGGAGGAGGAGGAGGAGGAGGAGGAGGAGGAGGAGGAGGAGGAGGAGGAGGAGGAGGAGGAGGAGGAGCAGGAGGAGGAGGAGGAGGTCGGTTCCGCCAGCGAGCCTCGGCCCCACCCAAAAGAAACACGCTGGCTCCTTTCGCGGGCGAGCCTCGCTCCCGACACGTCCCAGGGCAGGCCCCCTGGCACGTCCACGGGCTCGTCCTCCCTGACACGCCGCTGGACGTGTCCCCTGACACTTCCCCTGACACGCCACCAGCAGGTGGCGACATCCGGACCCTACCCCCCCAGACCATCTGGGAGGCAGGGGTAGGGTTCGGATGTCGCCACATGTTTGACGAAATCCGAACCCTCCCGCCGCCGCCCATCGAGTTGCCTGAATCGTTGATCGGCGAGGTTAGGGTCCAGATTCCACAGCGGAACCAGACACGCCCCTGGACATGCCCCCTGGAACCCCAGGACCCCCGAAGCACCTTGGCCCCATTTCGTCCTCAAGCCTAGGGGCCCACAAAACACAAGGGATCATCTCTTCCGTCAGCCTCTGGCTATTAGCATGCACGCAGGACCCTTCCGCTTGCAAGACTCGAGCCCAACAAAAGACACAAAGCGTCCTTTGATCAGTAAGCCTCTGACCCCACAAACATTCATTTCGCCCATAAGCCCGGGACCCACAAAATGTATGGGGGCCTCTCGCTCATAAGCCTCGGGCCGCACAGAACATGCGAATTCCATTCGTCCATAAGCCTCGGCCAAAAGAACACGCGGTCTCATTTCGTCCGTAAGACCCGGGCCACACAAACAGCATAGGTCTTTTACTCCAGAAGTTTCGGGATCCACAGAACACATGAGCTCCGTTCGTCGATGAGCATGAGCTCTTAAACCTCGATGACCATAAAACAAATTGGAGAGCCTAATTTCTAAACCTCGGGCCCCGACAAACAAAACACGCAGAAACAAATATTCCGTCACTCTGTAAGCCTCACGCCCCTCCAAAACACGCAGTGTTCTGTCATCTTCAAGCCGCGGGCCCCTGCACAAAAACAAGCATTTCTCCCTTTCGCCAACAAGCCTCGGCACCCACAAAACGTATGGGGTCCTCTAGTCCGCAAGCCTGGGGCCCCGAAAAAACACGCGGGTTCATTCCGTTCACGGCCCTCGTGTTAAACCAAGACACGCGGCTTCACTAGCCGTTAGCCTCGGGCCCGACAAACCGCACGGAATCTTTTCGACCGTAAAACCACTCCTCACAAAACACAGCGGCTCCTGTCGCCAATGAGCAGTGCCCCCTGACATGGCCCCAGATACGTCCCCCCGCACTCCCTTGATACGCCCCCAGACACGCCACCCTGACAACGTCGCTGAACACGTCCCTGGCTCGAGGGAGGGACGGCGGCGGCGGCGGCGAGAACGACGTCGGTGACGCGAAGAAGTCGTCGTGCCGCCCGTCGCTCTCTCGGTGCGGGGCCACCAAGACCAGCAGAACTCAATCGAGGACGGCAAACCGGCCCCAAGGAAGCTGTCGGGACCACCGGGGAACACCAGGGACCCCGTATTGAAAGAATCACGACGTCGGATCCCTGGAGCCTTCGGTGAAGCTTCCTGTAAGGCTATGCGGTCAAAAAGCGTGTGAGGGGTGTGCCGAAATGGGTGTGGCGGAAGCATGTTGACGCAGTTGTAATCATCATCTTCGGTGGAGCTCCCTATGGGGCCACGCAGCGCGTGACGGGTGTGCCGAATTGAGTGTGCGTGACGCATGCGGGCGGCAGCACTGGGGCCTTCGGTGGAGCTCCCTGTGGGGCACGAAGCGTGTGAGGGGTGTGCCGAATTGGGTGTGCGCCACGCATGCGGGCGGTGGCACTGGGGCCTTCAGTGGAGCTCCCTATGGGGCCACGAAACGTGTGAGGGGTGTGCCGACTTCGGTGTGCGTGACACATGTGGGCGGTGTCACTGGGACCTTCGGTGGAGCTCCCTATGAAGCCACGAACCGTGTGAGGGGTGTGCCGAATTCTGTGTGTGACGCATGCGGGCGGTGGCACTGGGGCCTTAGGTGGAGCTCCCTATGGGGCCACGAAATGTGTGAGGGGTGTCCCAAATGGGGCGGCGGCGCCATGCGAACTGCGCCACTGGGACCTTAGGTGGAGCTCCCTGTGGGGCCAAGAAACGTGTGAGGGGTGTGCCAAATGGGGCGGCGGCGCCATGCGAACTGCGCCGCTAAGACCTTAGGTGGGGCTCCCTGTGGGGCCACGAAACGTGCGAAGGGTGTGCCGAAATGACCCGGCGGCGCCATGCGGGCTGCGCCACTGGGATCTTCGGTAGAGCTCCTATGGGGCGACGAAACGTGTGAGGGGTGTGGCAGCATGGGGCGGCGGCGCCATGCGGGCTGCGCCACTGGGGCCGTCGGTGGAGCTCCCTATGGGGCCACGAAACGTGTGAGGTGTGGGCCAAAATGGGGCGGCGGCGCGGCGCCATGCGGGCGGTGGCACTGGGACCTTAGATGGAACCCCCTATGGGGCCACGAAACGTGTGATGGGTGTGCCAAAATGAGGCGGCGGCGCCATGCGGGCTGCGCCACTAGGACCTTAGACGGAGCTCCCTATAGGGCCACGAAACGTGAGAGGGGTGTACCAAAATGGGGCGGCGGCGCCATGCGGGCGGTGCCACTGGGACCTTAGATGGAGCTCCCTATGGGGCCACGAAACGTGTGAGGAGTGTGCCGACATGGGGCGGCGGCGCCATGCGGGCGGTGGCACTGGGGCCTGCGGTGGAGCTCCCTATGGGGCCACGAAACGTGAGAGGGGTTACCAAAATGGGGCGGCGGCGCCATGCGGGCGGTGCCACTGGGACCTTAGATGGAACCCCCTATCGGGCCACGAAACGTGAGAGGGGTGTGCCAAAATGGGGCGGCGGCGCCATGCCGACGGTGGCACTGGGGCCGTCGGTGGAGCTCCCTATGGGGCCACGAAACGTGTGAGGGGTGTACCGAAACAGAGACATGCGGAGAGCAAAGGCAAGGAGGGGGAGGAGGGAGGAGGAGGAGGAGGAGGAGGAAGGAAGGAGGAGGAAGGAAGGAGGAGGAGGAGGAGAACGCGGGGCACCGTCTCTTCAAAACGAGGACCCAACACCACAGGATGGTTGGGAAAAACAAAGAGGAGGGAAGCGCAACGATATCGGTACCTTCTCCTCCTCTGAGAACGAACTCAGGACGACCCTGGGACTCATCGTCTGGCCCTGGGACGCACCAGCCTCGAGCAAGCCCGTACGGGAATGGGATCCCGGGACTGGGCCAGGTATTCCGCGGATCGCCAAGGAGGGGGCTGGCGACCCCCCTCAACGAAGAGACCCCCTGGTGGCATCTATTGTTGACCTATGCCAGAGCCCTACACCAATCGCCATCAGGAAACGAAGAAGGGAGGGAGGGAGGAAGAGGAGGGAGGGAAGGAAGGAGGGACGGGTGGGAAGGAGGGAGGCAGGAAGAGGTGGAGGGGGTGCCGCCTCAGGGGAACAACGACGCATGGTCTCTGTCGCAGCGCTGGCGGAGGCTCCGTGCGGTCGGAGCGGAAGACCAGGACGCGGAAGTTCTGACCAAGCACGGGGGGGCGCGAGGCCTGGAGGGCGCGGCCGGCGCTGCAGAGGCAATCCGCTCGCGCGCTCTGGCAGCTGGGGTGAGGCATACGACTTGCACGGCTGCAATCGAGAGAGAGAGAGAGAGAGAAAAAACAAAAAAAACAAAAAAAAAAAAAAAAAAAAAAAAAAAGAGAGAGAGAGAGAGAGTAGGGAGAGAGAGACACAGAGACAGGGCAGAGGGCGGCCGTCGCGGAGCGAGGAAGAAGGGGGAGGGCACTCATACACGGCCGGGGAAAAAAGTTTCTTGGAATTTGCCATGATGATGATGTCTCGAATCCCTCTTACGATTCCTAACATGGTGACTGTATTATTCGGCGGAGTGGTTTCCGATCCGCCTAATGCTTATAACTCTGTCACCCCAAAACCGGATTGGGAACTACTCTGCTCCAAACCCTATGAGTTATCGAGCGGGATGCGCCCTCGCGCGGAGAAGCTGGAGTAGTTCTACTCCGAACTACTCCGCGCTGATGCGCTGTTGGCGACGGCAGATTGAAAGAAACTTTCGTCACGGTGATGTAGCACGAAAGTCTTCGGCATGAAAGCCGGTGCGGCCCGCCGTTGCTGAGGCGTTCTGGCAGTGGAAATGGAGCGGCGTCGCGCCCACACGACGGCACAGGCATAAACCTACAATTTGTCAGTGGTCCGTGCGGAGATTCTCGGATCGGCGCAAGACCTCCCTGGCGGCGCCTCTGGAGCCGATCCGAGACATCCGCGCGGACCTCTGAAAGCGTGTTTCTTATAGTTGCATATTCATCGAGTTACAGCACGACAGGGTCATAGAGATTCGCAGTAAGGATGCAAGGACCTTGGTTGCCCAAGTTGAAGCCTTGTGAGCGGAAGTTGCCAGCGATAAGGGCCAAGACATAGAAGCCTCGTAGATGGGGTCGGAGCTGATGGGGTCGGAAGATCGCGCCGCATCGGCGATGCATTGGCGATACACTGGCAACGTCGGCGATGCATCGGCGCCGTCGGCGTGGAGAAAGTCGGGCTCCGCATCGAGACGCATCGCCGATGCATCGGCGATGCAGCGTGATCCTCCAAGCCCATCTACTCGGACCCCATCTAGGAGGCCTCGACAAGAGTGGGCCGAAGATGTGAGGCTGAAGGGGTACCCTTGGAAAGCTGCTAGTCCTCATGACGCAATGTGACTGCATTACAGTCGGAGGTATGATCAAGAAAATTAGGATTTGAGAAATTCGAGCCAGCTTCCCAGAAGTCTCTTGAAACAAGCCCGGGCCAAGTTTCTGCTGTTCACGCTGGAGGGGTGAACGTGCTCAAGAAACTGAGCCAACTTTCCGGCCAAGTTCGTTCGGAAACGCCGGCCCAGCTCCTCGGGAGGAGGTGTCCTCACCCTCGCCGTCGCCTCCCTCTCGACGAGAACCACTGCCCCGCCGCTGGCGCCCTCCGTGCCGCCGGCCACCCGCACGGCACCGCGCCAGCGGCTCGGCTGGGGCGCGCTCGGGCGAGCGCCGCGGCAGGGGCTCGGGCCGCGGGCGGCCCTGGCGGCCCCGGCGGCCAGTCGCTCGCCCTGGCGTTCGGTTCTCGGGCTCGGGCGTCTGGTGTGGCTCCTGGGGGCTGCTGCCGGCTCTCCCGTCTCGGGCTCGGCCGCACCGGGGTGGCCTCGGACCTTTCCCCCGCCTCGCGCGCAGGGGAGGAGGAGGAGGAGGAGGAGGAGGAGGAGGAGGAGGACCAGTGCAAACCCAATGCTCATCAGCGATGTTGCAGTCAGCCCTCCCTCCAATTCTCTTCTCCTGAAGAAACTACCCCGTTGGACAACAACTATTTGAAAACCCTGAACTCTTCCAGAACACCATTCCTTGGACTTCAGCGCCACGAATAACAGTTACTACTTCGTCTGAACGATCCTGAATCACACCAAAGCATCGTTTCTGTGACGTCCACATCACGAATCAAATTAAATGTTGCGCCCTGACAGTCCGACATCGTACCCAAACAAACTTCCTGGGAAGTGAACAATGCAAATCCTTGAAACTGATGAAACTCTCCAAACGAATAAGCGCGGCGCTACGGCGAGAGCCACATTTTGAAAAGAGACCTCACTGCATCAGTGAAGTTCACGCAAAGGTTCAAAACGGATGTGGGCGGCGCGAAGGCGAGAACCACATGTTGACAACGACCCGCCCTCCATCCGTGAAACTCCTTTTCATATGTGTAAGACGGATGTGCTCGGCGCTGAGGCGAGAACCACATTTTGAAAATGACCCACCCTCCATCCGAGAAGCTACTGCAAATTTAAAGCTTCAGGATCATAAATGGTGAGAAATCGGCAAAACGCCCGACCTGCCCTTCCGACTGGCCTCGGTGCGCGACAGAGATGAGTTGTTCATAAGGAAAAGGAATGGAAGAGGAGGAGGAGGGGGAGGAGGAGGAGGAGGAGGAGGAGGATGGGAGTAGGAGGAGGAGCTGGACGGGTGAGGAGGAGGGGGAGGAGGGCAGGAGGAGCTGGAGGAGGAGGAAGGAGTGGGCAGGAGGAGGAAGAGAATGCATCTGGCCCAGAAGGTCCTAGAGCGGACCCAGTTTGGGCTGGCCTTTTGCGCGTCGGGCTTCGATCCCCACTCCGGTTTCCCATGTCGTGTGACGGGGAAGCGTCCCCCCCTAACACCATCACTCTTGCCCGCAGCTCTAAGGCTGTGGAACCAGCCTGGCACAAAAGATCACGTTCTCACAGATCTTGGCACCGCACTCCCAGTTGCCTGGCCACGGCTAAGCAGACTTTCAACGCACATCACAGTGCCCAGCGGCCGCCGAAAAGGAGTCGATCATCATGGCCGTGCCCTTGTGGTAAACAAGTGGAAATGCAGGTGTGGTGCTCGGTTCAGTCGTCGTCTCGGAATCGCATGGCACAAGCGTCCACTGAGCGCAGTTCCAGAGGCCAAGCCACCGTGGAGAGAGCAGGCCCAGCGTCAACCGCCCAAGGCAATGACCAGCAGGATCATTGGCAACATCACTAGTTCCAAATTGAGAGGCCCTTCCGGCAGAGGAGGCCCAGATCCCGTGCTGTCGCGCCCGCGTCAAGACCAAGATGGAATCATTGGCCGTTCTTATCAGCGCAGCGAGGGCTGCGAGCAGGGACGACGAGAATGCGAGGAGAGAGGTTGGCATGTGGAAGGCAGTTTTAACATCGCTCAAGCCACTGCCACACCAGATTGCAGATACCAGGAATCGCAAGGCGATATTGGACGAAGGCATAAGGAAAACCAAGCTAGGCAAGTCGAAACTGTTCGAAGACGAGCACATTGCAATGCAGGAATTAGAAAGCAGTAAGGCGCAGCTGGTGCAGATAGAGACCGAAGCGGGGAAATTGCGCAAGCAGACGAGGAGATGAAAGCGGCGGAGGTAGAGCAACAGCCAGATCAGCCAGCAGTTGCGGCCGCCCCAGCATTGCCTGCATCGTGGCAGTACGTGCGTGCACCATTGCCGCCGCCGCCGCCGCCAGCGCGGCAGCAGTCGCCCATCATACCGAAGCACCTCATGTACCTTCCCCCCAGTTGCAGCATGCCGTCGCGATGGAGATGAAAGGAAAAGCAAGGGCTCCTACGCGGTGCAAGGAGGCCCCGTCCTCATGCCAGACCAGCAGCAGAAGCCAAACCAGGTTCATGAGATCATGCACTAAGTGAACAGCAACAAGCAGCGCTTCGAGTCAGTGAACATGCAGATGCAACAGCAAATGACGAGCGTCACTCATACCCTTGCGCTGGCGGTATGTCATCAGAAGAACCCGTCAAGCATCCCTGTACCGAAGGCTCCAACGCCCACATCTCCGTCGACGTTTGCAGGCAGCGACGTCTCAGCGTGTGGAGCAGGTACTTCCAGTGGGTGGCCAAGTACTTCCATTGGGTTTCGCCCAAATGGTCCACTGTCGCCCGCAGATGCAAGCACGACAGTGCCGTCGAAGGAGACACCACCACAGCGTCCTGCGGCAGCCTTCGAACAAGCGTCCCAGGCGGAGCAGATCCCCTTCAGCGGCATGCTCACCCCCATCATCCCCACCATCGCGATCGAGGAGCCGAAGGAGGTCTTCCCAAGACCAGCCCAGCAAGTCAAGGGCTACAAGGACTTGATCGGAACACCAGATGGAGCAGTGGCATTTCCCAGGACGGCAACTGAAGCCATCCCAGTCGGAGACAGCCCTTCCAAGAATTTCCAGCGCCTGGAAGACGAAGTGGTCTACGGGGACCTGGCCAGGAAAGACCTCCTGGAACGAGAAGGCGGCGAGTGAGGCAGGGATCTAGGACCGCCAAGTCTTTCCTCGCCTCTGAACCTCTCCCTCCGCCTTCTCCACAGCGTGGGACCCCACGGCAATTCAAGACCCTTCCCCCTGCCCTGAGAAAGAAGCCTGTATAGATCCCGCCTTGGGGCCTCCTGGAATTCGAGGGTGAGTCGGGCCAAATTTCTCCTTCCTTTATCTACCCAGGGATTCCAGGAACGCCACCGCCTCGCGGGGATCCCCCAAGCCCTGAAGGCGAACGCCAAGAAGGCCATTGAAAGGCCTTCCGCATTCCGCGTAACAACTTGGAGGGGTCTAAGACAAGTTATGCGCACACTTCGCGACTGTCTTACCCTCTCGCTAGAAGTGCCGGAGGAAGACCTCTACAACTCTGCTGGGCTCGCTCTGGGCTTGGCCGAGCCACGGCAGGGCCCATACAAAGCCGTCGACCATTTCTCGGACGGCTCCTGGCAGCCTGAGCAGCCTGAAGAGTCAAGCTGGATTGCTGGAATAGTTGCCGGATCGCTAGACGAAGATGGGCACACGAAGGTGCACTTTTGCAGCTACTTGAGGTGACAGGCAGCCATCACCACACACACACGCACACACCACACCCTGGGGATTGGACATGAACAAAGCATCCAGCACGACGTTCGAGGTCTCAGCTATCTATTGGGGGCTCATGTGGGTCCTGCTTTGGATGATGGTGGGCCTGCTTTGGATTTCTCGGCAACACCTCAGATATCCTTCCTAGTCGACAACACAGTCGCTGTAGCACTCACGCAGGTGCACGTCGCGGCCGCGGGCAAGGATGGCGGCCGACTTGTAAAGATTGCGAGGCACGCTTTGGGATTTGCGCAAGAGAGTGCCAATATTCTTTTCGTCAACGTGCGCCCACGCGTAGGTAATCTGCGAAACGAATGCTCAGACTCTCTGCGCAAGTCAAGCAAAGAAGTCAACATTGATGTTCCAGGTGAGGTTCTCGAGCAGCTGTGTGTCTGGGAAGGTATGGAGTGGGATTGGATTAATCGCCTCCCCTGAGCAATGCGCGCCAAGTATCCCCCCACGGTTGGGGGAGACTTCAGAGGCTTGGAAACCCAGCAAGCCCAGAAGGGACACTTACGCAAGCCCCTCTCAACCTCTTGCGTCACCACCACGTTCAACGTGGAATTCGAAGTAGCGAGTTTCAAGTCCTTGTGAGCGCTCGACAGGGAGCCAATTACTATAGTTCTAAAGATGGCCAGGCGTTTGGGCAAGAAGACGCCTCCTCAACTGGAGAGGAAGGCACGCGCGCACGGTCCCCCCTTCAGGCTGCAGTTCAGAGAGGCTGAAATCCAACTAGTAGGCATCCTGGAGGCCCGTACCGACGAAGGGGCCGAAAGATCCCACGCGTACGAAGTGTTCGCTTCGCGGGACACGCGGGGCAACATAGAATGCGGTGTATGGATTTCCACTAACGTTGTGTATGGAGAATAAGACTGGCAAACGTTTCACCTCTCTCGGCGCAGTGTCACTGTCTTGCATGCCGACCCGAGGAGACTCATAGACGGCGTCAAGGCCACACACTTCAAGGAAAGAGTTGCAGTGTTTTACAGGCCGCATGGAAAATCATGCTTCGACAGATGATGAGAGAGTCAGCTAGTGGCAGGAAACAGACGACTAACTTGGCAAGTTCAGCGCGACGCTCACCTTGTGCGATTCCAACGGCAGGCTGGGGCCACTGACTTCAGGCAGCGTGAAATATCAAGGCGCTCGCCAATCCGAAGATGCCGGGGGAGAGTTGTTGCACGACCACCTTCGAGCTACCAATATGGTAGCATTCAACACCACTGTAGCCCAAACGGCGCAGGGGCACACGTGGGCAACTAGTGGGGGGGACAAAAGCATAGAATGGCTCACGTGTGTGCTAGATGCGAGCTGGCTGAGTTGGCTGGGCATTGGTACGCGTGGCGCGCCATCGACACACAGCACGCCAGGCTACTTCCCTGTCATTGCTGCCGTAAGTCTGCCCGGGGGTCAAGTCAAGGTCAAGTGCTTCCAACGATATGACGCCAAGAATACGCTTCACGACAAGCGGTGCTGAGAATTGAGGCAGCGCGTTGGAAGTCTTCCCTCCATCGAATGGGGAATTAGGGTCAACGACCAGGCTAGGCAGCTTGAGGACGGTATCCTCTAAGTGTTGCTGCAGCCTTTTCCCCTGCTGCACACCGTACGTTACTGCTGGTACCCTTGTTTTGATTAAGCTTAAGAGGAGGATCAGGTGCGTTTGAATGCATGTAGGCGAATGGATGCCAGGGGGATTATTGGGCTTACCCAGCAGCGCAATGCAGACCCAATGCCATGGTTGCAGCGCGTGCCAGAAGAGGCCCAGCCCTTTCTTCTTGCCAGTAGCCAGCGAGGGCTCCGAGCTGAGTTCCACCCAGTATTGCGTTGTCAAGGTAGCAGAAGCTTCTGCACTGCTCATTAGGACGTCTCCCAAGGTTGTAAAGAAAAACAGATGGGCCGCCAAGACCGAAATATTGGATCAGGTGGCTAAACAAATTTACGTCGTTCATCACGACCGGAGCAGCTCGAGATGAACCGAAGACGCTCAAAAAAACGGCCCAGCGCACTGGGTGGGGCAGGTCCAAGCGTGCCCGGGAGCACCTGCCCATGATGAATGAGGAGGGAGTTGAAGTGTACCAGAGTCCCAGGGCCATTGCCAAACGTTTCATCGAGTGCCCCTCGAACATGCAGGCGAGTCAAGGCATCGCCGCAAATGCTGTGATTGGTGACTGCAACAAGCATTCTGCAGCTACTCTCAGCCAGGCGCCAGACTTAGCCGAGCTCGAGTTGCAATATCCTCCCACAAAGTATGCACTCCAGGAACATTGTGTGGTAGCTAAGATTGGCACGCAGCCTGGGCCGACGCGCATCAGGCACGCGCTTTTGAAGGTGGCTGTCAGAGAAATGAAATAGCAAATACACACGCTTGTCGTCGAAAATTCGGCCCAGGAATCGAGCCTTTGTCGTGGAAAGGGGGCCGGGCGGTCCCGATTCTCAAGAAACCACCCTTGTGAGGCGAATGATTGCAAGCGTTGTCCAAGAAATGGCTAGCCAAAGTAGGATGGGAGGCCTGAGGGGAACCGACATTGCCGCGCAGCTACGCGTTCATCACTGGAGCTCCTCAAGGTAAGGAGCCAGACCAGACCACAATCTCTATTTTTCAGACTTGCGGGATGCTTTCTATCGAGTCTTACGGCCGTTTGCGATAAAGAATACGGCCGGAGATGAGGAGAAAGTCATGGCTAGGTTGCAAGCCCCCCTTATACTCGCTCCGTCATTCGGCACTCTGCTTCGCCAGCCGGCCCTTCTCACCCCGCATATGTTGTCACTGAGCAGATGTTGTTTCGACAGACGAAGTCGGAGCTCAGGGAGGCGACGAGCTTCAGGGCTCAGCTTGTGTGGACGACCTCCTCATCCGCATTACCCCGCCTTCAAACCGAGAGTAGAAGTCAGCTGCTAACAAGATGGCAGTCATCGTACATGAAAAGTTGGTTCTGGCATGCTTCCGCCCCAACTACCTGAAAGGGAAAACCAGGATATGGTTTTCGTTGCTGGGGAAGGGCCCACCAAGGCAAGAATCGATTGCGAAACGCCTGGCGCCTTGGATGCGGGGCCTACGGTATCAAGCCACACAAAGCTGATACCTACAAGCACCTAGGTTCAATGTTACATAGAGGGGGCCCCTGGGGGGCCGAGATCCAGCACAGAGGCCATGAGCAGGCGTCAACGCTTGGCCCGTTGAGGCGATCAGCGTTCAGTCTGCCTTTGACCAGGGATGCGAAGCTCGAGTACGCTCTGCCTTTGGGCTTCTCAAAGTTATTGCACCAAGTGGTGCTTTGGACCCTGCCTGCTGAGACGCTGGCCAGGGCGAGTGGGAAGTGCGTCGATGCGTTTCTCGCTGCCCTCAAGCCCTGAAAAGCCCGATTGCCACGCCCGCCCGCCCTTAAAGCGTCAAACGAAGAGGTGTTGACTCAAGCAAAAAAGTCGTCACTCCAGCTGTTGCTCAGATTCAGGCGGCTCCTTTTTTGCTGCGAATCCGAAGGAAATGGCCAAGCCCCTGCTCGTAATATTCTACCTTCTCATAGGAGTCCCAGGAAATTGGTTTGAGTCGCTCCTCCAGAATCTGGCCCAACTCCCGACCGTGCGTCACGCCCCTTCGTTCTGCCCCACCAGGCAACCTCAAGTGGTGGGTGAGTTTCGCGCTCCTCGAGCCGAAAGCGTGGAAGGTTATGATGAGGTCGGTGGAGGTCGGGATCACCTGTGGAGAGCTTGATAGGCCCCGTCTCGTGATGTAGCGAAGGGACATGCTCCATCAGTGCGCGGCGACGGGTACCCCCGCCTTCCACACCCCCACATGTGGCATAGACGACCCTGACTCATTTTATGCGTGCCCAAGATGTAACGCCACATGTACTACCCCTCATGCCTGGGCTACGCACTGAGCTAAGCACCATCCAAAGCTCGATCTAGCTAGAACCGTTGCGCAAGGCTCAGTGCGCCAGTCATGCAATCACCCATGTCTTACTGACTTACGGTTGTGCAAGCACCTCAGACCTGGGTCCAAGATCTGTCTACCGACGCTGGCTGCTACCTTTGAGCTCTTGACGCAAAAACTTATGCCAGATCAGCGAGGTCAGAACGCCGTACAGTACAGACGACCGCTCTTGCTTCTCAAGGTCTTTATGCAGAGCAGGCTGGGGAAAAGAGCCACACGTGCATCGGACTTTTTTATAAAAGGAGCCATCGACAACAGATGGCAAAAACTGTCGCCTGCTCCACGTGCCACCGCCGAGTTCCAGTCGGCCCACGTACCAGAAGCTCGACACATTCCCAAGCCTGCCCCCCCCTCTTCTGTGTTCTATGTGTTGCACCTCCTTTCTGGGCAGCGGCGGCCGGGGGACGTTCAAGAATTCGCACGTGCCGCCACGCAGGAGGGAGGGCTGCCCACCTTAGTACTCAGTGTCGACGCTCCAAACGACCCCAAAGCTGGTGACTTGCCCTCCCGCTCGTCCGTGCAAGATCGATTGGCTCGGATTGATTCTGGGCAGAAGTGGGCAGTGTGAGCTGGCCCACCGTGCGAGACTTCCAGTAGAGCACAAAGGAGGCCGCCCATCAAGAAGAAGCTCTGTCCGCGGGTAGTGCGTTCCAACGAGTTTGCGCGGGGCATACCGTCTCGGGGAGGTCCAGAATGGGATCAGCTCCATTAGTCCAGCGCTGTGCCCCGTACCACAATACACTTTGCGCATGCTTGTTCTGCTGTAGGCGCCCAGCTTCTTGTGGAGCACCCAGAGCAGCCCGAAGAGCTGAATTTACCTGCTAGCTGGAAGATCCCAGAAGTTGTTTGTACCAGCAGCCTCGACCGTGCCATGTCTTTTAGCGCTGATCAGTGCGAGTTCGGCGCAGTGTCTGTGAAACCCACAAAGCTCTTGCCACTCAACATGCCCGGCATGGGGGAGTTTAAAGCGTTGGCCCACCGGAGGAAGGTGCTCCCACGCGTCCTGCCATCAAGCCCTCGAGGGTGGTTTGGACTCAAAGGGGAAGGTACGCCACAGCTGCTGCCAGGCAAAGCTCCCCGGGCGTGTGCGAGCACATCGCCAAGATTGCTGTGGACGGCCTGCCACCCGCAGGTGACACTGCCGATCGGCTCTACAGCACGCGCTTCTCACTTGCTCCCCTGTTGCACCCCCCATGGACCCCTTCCTGGAGCAGCACCAGCGGGGCCAGTTCGCCCACGACAGGGCTGGGGTGGGGACAAGATGAGGCGTCGTCGCCTTCCACTCCTCCCTTTTCCCCTTGTATGATCGGCGCCGTGTCATCGCGTCCCCCTTCTGTCCGTTTTTCTGTTTCTCGTTCTTTGTGCTGCGCATGATCTGTCAACCGCAGTACCCACCCCATCTGTAGTTCCAACAGAGTAGGAGGAGGAGGAGGAGGAGGAGGAGGAGGATTGCAGTGTAGTACTAATGCCGTGGAGGGTAGGCGCAACCCTTTGAAGGTGCTCGTCCAGGTTGGGATGACAACATTCAAGTCCCAGAGCCTGTGCTGGGACTGTTGTTGGCACCTGGTTTGGTGGATGGGATGTGTGGTCAGCATGCCCCGAGACAGCCACCTCTGTTCGACACATTCAGTTTGGCGGGGGGGTGCTTCACGATAGCCCCAATCGCCTCCTACCGTACAAGTGATCAGTCATGAAGCGTGTCTCGCCGCCTGATCAGAGGATGGGCTGGCATCCCCCAGAATAGTGTCAGACGTTGGCCCCACTACCTTGTAAGGAGGCCCCGGGCAGCTCACTGGGGGCCACAAGGCAGATTGGCTTACTGCCCTAGCTGGGGCATGTGCGCCTGCTACACTGCAGGGAGGATGGCCATGCTGGCGGTGACGGGGGTCGCATCAGGGCAGCATGGAGACCAGCTCTGCAGCAGGCCGGGACGCCACCTTAGAGGTGGAGGATGTATCCACATCCCCTGGCAACACAGAACTCGGAGGTACCACGGCAACAATCACGTGATCCACATGTGTCAGTCTCCATGGGCGAAATTCACAATCGTGCTAATGCACTGGGGTATGATTTACTGTGCTGTTGTTGCCCCCCTAGACAAGGGGGACCGGCGCTGTCGCAGGTCGGATCGCCACCCCATGGGTGACGCGGGTGGGCAGCTCTGAGGCAGGCCGGGTCGCCCCACCCGAGGGTGGACGGGGCCGACCCCCTCCACTGCCGCCGACGTCTCCCGCTGCGGGGTGACAAGAGGAGGAGGAGGAGGAGGAGGAGGAGGAGGAGGAGAAGAAGAAGGAGGAGGAGGAGGAGGAGGAGGAGGAGGAGGAGAAAAAGGAGGAGGAGGAGAAGGAGGAGGAGGAGGAGGAGGGAGGGGGGTAGGAGGAGAGAGGGAGGGAGGGGGTTAGGAGGAGAGAGGTCAGGGCCGCAATGGAGGGGAGGGAAGCGGGAGGCGCCCCCGCCTCCTCTCGTGGTGAAGAGCTCGCGCCGGACTGTTTTTGGCTGTTGTTCGGGTGTTGCTAGAAGTGTCCCTGGCCCATGGGAGGCCCCCTCACGAGGCCCAGAGTGCCCCAGGGGCTCCAAAATTGAACGAAACGCTGGGGGTACCTTGGGCCACGGGCCCCTTCAGTCACACCCTGAGTTTTCGGCCTCCAGGGGCCTTACCGGGCCCAGGGGCCATGCCAAAAAACTGCTCGGGATGAAAAACTGGTCCCTCGGAAGAGGTCCACACCCCTGGGGAGCCGCGCTGGGAAAAAAACGCAACGTGGGAGGCCTGAGAGGGGGGGGGAGCCAGGGCGTGGCCTCAGCGCGCGACCTTCGTGGGGGCGACTGGTAGGCCGTCCGTCTTGTGGGGGGCCTCGGTTCCTGGGAAGCTTCGCGCGATCCCTTCCTCCCCCCCCCCACGCACACACAGAAACAAAAAAACAACGAGAACAAGAACTGGCCTCACCCCCGACTGGGGGGCCACATGCGAACCCCCTACCGGCAACAGAATTACTTGAGGCGAGGCTGGGCTGAACGTTCCATCTGTCTTGCCCTTTTCTATATGTGCACCCGTCGCCGGGAATCGGTGCAGCCCAGGGAGCCGCCGGCACCTCAGAGCTCGGAGCCGCGGCGGAACTTCTCGTGGTGCCAGCAGAAGATCTGGTACATCAGGAGCCCCTTGCAGTGCGGCGGCTTCTTCCGCGTCTTGTCGCCGTTGTGCTCCAGGTGGAAGATGTCGTCGGGACCCCAGACCAGCGCCTGGGCCCCGTGACCCTCGGGGTCGTGGTCCACCACGATGGGCTGCCCTGCGTCTATGGCCTTCCTCAGCGGAACGGGCAGAGGCCCAAAGTCCCCCGCACGGAACTTGTCCCGCACCTTGCTCCATGTAGCCACCTCGGGCAGCAGCCGTGGGTAGGCCATCTTGGTCACGTAGCCCGTGACCGAACCCATTTCATTCGCCAAGTTCAAGAGCTTGAAAGGATCGAGGTCGCCGAGACTCGTATCGCGTCCGGGCTTGCACACCTTCCAGCTGACGTCACGGTTCAGGAGAATATCTCTTGGCTTCTGCGTGGCCACGTCCCACTTCCGCATGTGCCCACCAAGCTTCCTCCCCCTTCTCCTCCCCCGCTCGATGGTTCTCACAACGTGTGTTCGAGCCAACGAATCCTTGTCCGCCGAAGCCCTTCAATGCGACGCAGGCTGTGCAATGAGGGCCGACACAGGTGCGTGCCATCGTTGTGGCTGAAAGGGGTAATCACGCATTGGGCCAACAAACGACCTGAGGATCATCGACCCTCCCCCTCGCACTGATCCTCACCCCACCCGACCCTTCCCAGTCGCTGTCCTCCCGCCGTTCAGGTCTGTGCACTTATCGGACACGTAGCACCACGTCTCGCCACGCACCCCCAAGGAGCCGACCCCGGTGTTACCATAAGCATAGAACTTCAGGAGCGTGCAGTAATTGTTATCCATCTCCATGTCCGCTGGCCCCTCTCCTTGACCACGGCACCCAGGCGTATGACATATCGCTTCCGCTCTCCCCAGCTCATCCTGCTCCTGCTCCTGCTCCTCCTCTGTTCCCCCTCCCCCGGTTCCCCGAGATCCGCCGTTGCGGAAAGATGCGGCATCGCGAAAAATCACGACCGGAGCCCTAGACCCCGGGCTCCCAAGAGCGACCCTCTCTTCGGGGATCGGCTTCTGTGCTGGCGCCTACGCGAAGGCGCGGTAGAACTGTCGCCTTCCTGACAAGAGAACACAGCAGCATCGTGGGGCGGGAAGGAGAGGAGGACAGAGGGAAGTGAGGAAAGGACGGGCAGGAGGGGGAGCTCGAGCAGTTCTTGGCTCAAGCTATTTTTGGCTCGAGCTTCGAGCTGAGCAGGCCCTAACGACGGTCTGCGCACGCAACCGCGCCGAGGCACGCGCTGATAAAAAGTTGATCCCCTCCTGCACCAGTTTCTCCGCGGAGGGGAACGAGGGAAGGAGGGGGGAAGAGGAGGAGGAGGAGGAGGAGGAGGAGCAGGAGGAGGAGAAGGAGGAGAAGGGGGTAGGGGCAAGCTAGGTGCGCTCGCGTCATATCTGACGCCCTACCCCTCCCTTCCATCCCTTACCATGGCGTAGATATCCTCTCTATTCGCACAGTCGGATCTCGTAGCAGGACATAGCATGACATGGCATAGCATGGTGTTGAAGATCGACACGTAGCCTGACATAGCATGGCGTAGCGACGCCCCAAAGCGGGAGGGGGGCTTCTGCGGCCCCAAAAATCAACGAATCGACACCGAATGCATGCCGTGGCATGGCGCTGGAAATGATGACGCCAGCGCTGCAGCAGGAGCACGATTCGGAACGAGTGGAAGCGCGGCAATGAGGACAGCGCTGCAGCGGGAGCACGATTCGGAGGACGCGTAGCCTGACATAGCATGGCGTGGCGACGTCCCACAGTGGGGAGTTGGGGCTTCTGCGACCCGAATCGACACCGAATGTGTATTCATTTCCGATGGTTTTTTCGGGGGGAGGTATTTTCTAGATTTTAGGGCCTAATTTGAAGGACCGACAACCATGCCGTGGCATGGCGCTGGAAATAATGACGCCAGGGCTGCAGCGGGAGCACGATTCGCAACGAGCGGAAGCGCGGAAATGAGGCCAACGCTGCAGCGGAAGCACGACTCGGAACGAGCCGTAGCCCGATAATGAAGCCAGCGCTTCAGCGAGGGCAGCATTTTGGAAAGAAGAAAAACGAAAACATGTTTGCTGGGAATCTTGTTTGTAAAAAGTCAATATGAGTTGGTGGGCCGAACATTTCCCAGACATCACCAGGGGAGAGAGAAAATTAGTATTCAGATTGTGAAATTGTGTATGGGGCGGAGGAGGAGGGAAGGAGGAGAAGGTAAGGAGGAGGGGGGAGGAGGGGGGCAGGCGGCAGAACACCGCGATGCGCGTCTCGGAAAGAAACTCGTGCAGAACTCGTGGTAGGTGAAGGCGTGCTGGGGGTCCCTCCGGTAGAAGAGCAGCTCCCACGGCGACGGCGGGGGGACAAAAACAAACGCGCACCCTGGATGATCGGTATGGCTGGCACGGGGGCCAAGAACGACCTCATCTTTGGAAGGGGGGCCGTCTCTTCTTCCGGTTTGGGCTCCCCGCCCTGGAACGCTCTTCGCTTTGGGTATATCCATGGGGCCTATGGCATTTGGCGAAAGGGCTCATGCTCTTGACCTGGACAGACAGACAGACAGACAGACAGACAGACAGACAGACAGACAAACAGACAGACAAACAGAGACAGACACCCAATGTCCAGCAGCGCCGGGCCCTGCGCGGGGCATGGGTGGACTGGCACCGCAGTGCCTCAGATGGACCCGTTCATCCAAATTATACACGCAGAAGCACTCGCAGAGCTCCCCTCGAGGCTTCTTCACAGCTCTGTACTGCAAGCATGAACAGTCCAGTCCCCTTCTGGAGGGATGCTTACTCAGTCAGCCTGGAGCACTCACACTCCCTCTGCCGTCCCCCCGACGTCGTGAGTCTTTCGCAGCGTTGGCCCCTGGAGGTCTCGATTCATTCCCCAGGACCATGAGACAAAGCCAGGACGAGGATGAAATCAGGTCAGGATAAATCGAGAATCTCTGAGATCCTGCTGCTCTGGAAAATGTCTCAGGCGTCGCGGCCTTCCCAGAGCGTTCCGGAACGCTCTAAGAGCGTTCCAGAAAGCTCTGGAACGGATGTATCCTCGTCCTAGCCCCGTCGGAGACCAACTTGTCATCCAGTCATGTTTTGACAGTCCCAGAGCACGCAAGGGGGCCCCCAGAGACCGTAAATATCAAGACACCTTCCATCGTGGATTTCGTCACGACGCGACGAGGCCTGGACTGCTGGGATGGGGAGGGGGAGAGGGTGTTTCGCTTTTTGCCACGCAGGCAACCCCGCAAACAGCGGCCAACTCAAGGATGAAAAACCGCGGTGCACACGCCATTCAGGCTGACCAGGGTGACCACGCAGCAACGACTGTCAAGGGACGAGCAGCTGCAAGACGATGCCACGGAAAGGGAAGCGGAACAACCTCCTCCCCTCCTCCTCCTCCTCCTCCTCCTCCTCCTCCTCCTCCTCCTCCTCATCATCATCCTCATCCTCCTCCTCCTCTCAAACATATCGGCCCAAGCCCTGTAGATCCATCTTTTGGCTCCAACTAGGCTTGGCGTCGGGCCTCGCGCTTCCGCGCAGCGCTTGAGGGGCCCCGCGAAGGGAAGGACTAGATTCCGAAGGAACGTGCAGATTTCCTGGAGCGGGTGGCGAGGCGAGGCAAAGTAATATTGCGGGTGGTCGTGTATACATGGCAGATTCAAAGGAAGAGCTGCAATTGTCCACGTGGGAGGCGTCTGATCTTCAAACGGATCTATTGGAGAGGCATTGTGGTCCGATCCTTCGGCAAGTGGGCGTGCAGATCTGCAAGCGGGATGTCTTTCAGCTGTTTCAGGAGCTGCGCTTACTGCGGTGCCGTCCATCGTGATCATCGCATGCATATGTCCCCCGTGTGACGTTCGAGATGTGCTAGACGATCTTCTGTGCAAGTATTTGCGATGGCGAGTTAATGCTACGGAGAGGAGGATTGTGTACGACAGCCTCGCATTTGAAGCAGCAGTGGGACAGCTTCCAAATGACACGGTGGTGTCGATTTCTAAACGTTACCAGTACGCCTTCTGCCGTTGTGTCCTTGAAGTCTATTCCTGGCTACACACCGGTTCAATGCCATCATGGACCAAATGAGCTCCTACGTCCGTTGGATGGTGGTCACGATCTGGTGGCTCGCATCAACATGAAGGGGCCTTTCGACACGTCACACTACGACGAGAGCAATGGCGAGTTCAATATTGTGGCTATGTGCCTTCAGGCAACAGTGTGGGGGTGGCGTGTCCTATTCACAGGCCAGTGGGACGGAAGCCTGTGCCACGGGTGTGCCATGGGAGTGCTAGCCAACCTTTCGCCGATGTCTATTCCACGGGACCAAGCACCACTTGTGGGGCAACCTTTCTCGCTCAAGGTCATTGGCGGCTACATCGTGGTCTACGCGGACTACTACGATCATGCTCGTGAGCGGCGGGTTCAGCAGCTCTTGTCAGAACGGCTGAGGCGTCTCGTGCAGCAGGACCAAGTGGAAGAAGTGTTGTCCATTCAAGATATGCAACCATACGTCAATCTCAACACGGCAGTGATGTGGTTGTTTGCGACAGCGGTGGCTCGGCCTTCCAACGGGCTCCAGTAGTGGGTGTATCTTGTGGCGATTAAAATGTTAAGGAGTCTGCAGGGTTCTGTCGTCGGCTGTCAATCATTATTATGCTGGAGCAGCTTCAGTGTGTTTCTGTGGTGGGCCCATCAGACTATACACGTATTTTGCAGTGGTCAATTAGTGTTTCATTTTGGGGTTTCTCGATCGGGGTTCACTGTTGGCTTGCCGGTTTCAATCGCGTGCAGATGTCTTCAGCTACCACGCCGTTGTCTCCCACGGCCGCTCGGGGAGGTATTTTGGTGGTAGACGGGCTTTCAGTGCAGTCTTCATCAGCTCTCAAGTCGTTCTCTCCCACAGCCGCTAGGGGAGGTATGGCCTTGTTGGTGGGCGCTGCATTTTTACAATTCTGGGTGTTTGCAAAGTGTGTGGGGCTAGATGTATACTTGGGCATACACTGGTTCGGCAGTTTGTGGGCTACCGCAGTGTCGCGTTTATTCACAGCTGGTCTGACAATTTTGGGTCACATATTTTGGGAGCTGTCTGACTTCGCTGTTGTGGTCTTCTTGTACCCGTTCGCGATGGTTCTCTACTGGGTCGTCTCGTGCGCGGGGGAGTTCAGGAGGTGGCCTTAGCATTAGCATTCAGGTTTGTATCGACTCTTGTCAAGGCGCCCGCTATGCATCTTCCTCGGACACCGTCGGGGTGTTCATCGGGGTGCTGCGCCCCATCCTTCCGCTGGTCTCTATGCATATTCCTGGCTTGGTGGGTTGGGGGCGAATTCAATCTATTTTTGTTTCAATGAGTGTTTTGGTTGCGGGACCGTCTGCGGTGGACGCGATCTCATTTCGGTGCCTTTCGTCGCAAGTTTGCGCGTTGGGAGTTCGAGGTTGCCCGATGACCACTGGTTCGTTTCGTTTTCCAATATAGTGTAGTGGGCCGTATCGAGCAGACTCCGTTTCGGTTGAGCCGCCATTCCCCTCTCATTGGAATTACCCGTGTATACGTCCTCGTGGCTGGGTGGCTGTGTGAAATTTCAGTTATTATGGTTTCCAGGTGCTGGCGTGAGGTACTCGCTCGTGGTATAAGCGTTGGTGCCTTTCCACGTACTTCCCGCTCATGGCCTTCAGCTTCTGGGTCGTGTCGTACGCCTTCCTGTTCGTCTTCTTCTTCGGGGAGTTCGGGGGTGGTAGGGTGTGAGTTATGAATATTTCGCTCCGCAAAGGATGTCATCCCTGTAATCCTCCTCCTCCTCCTCCTCCTCCTCCTCCTCCTCCTCCTCCTCATCCTCCCTCTCCTCCTCCTCCTCCACCTGCCCCTCCCCCTCCTCCTCGTCCTCCTTCTCCTTCTCGTCCTCCTTCTCCTCCTACTCCTTATCCTTCTTTTCCTCCTCCTCCTCCTGGAGAAGAGGGCGGGGAGGGGGAAAGGTGCACGAGCAGCGCCACGAGCGTGGATATGTTTGTGCGGCATCGGATCACCTCCACCCTGTTTGTGCTGCTCGCTCAGCCCGCCCAGTGCCTGGAATCCTACGGCTGCGGCTCGAGCGGGTTCGGCACGCTTGTTTGTCAGCGGTGGCGGGCACGGTCCGTCGCGCGTTCGGCACACGACTGGATGCAACATAGCCGTCGTGCCCCGCTTGCTTCAGACGCGAGTGTGGATCGCATCCCTGAAAGAGGGAAAGCGGGTGTGCCTGTGTCCTCCCAAATAACCCCTTGAGAACAAACTCCGCGCCCTCGCCGCACTCGGCCCGCTTGGTGGCGTACACCTGCTTCCAGTTCAGGCACTCGCACGGATCTCCCGAGGCAACTGTCTGGACACTTCCGGAGAAGCAGAAGAACAGCAAACGGCATCAGCAGAGCCCTTCGGAGGTCCGCTCAGACGTATTGGGTCGGCGGTGACCCCCCCCCAGCAGCGCCTATGGCGCCAGCCTGGCGCGCTTCGCGCGCCTGGGGAGGGGGAATCCGACGCCGACCGAAGAAGTCTGCGCGGAGATCCACGAACTGATGTTCATGCCGCTTCTTGTCCTTCGAAGAAGGTCGCCAGCAGCAGCAACCCGAATCTCCGCCGCGAAGCCGGTCTCTCGGAAACCACCAACTAGTTGCACCGCCGCTGGCCCCAGCCGGGCCCCTCCTGGACCCAAGACTGGAGCACGGACCCTCCGTGCCTAGACCACGTGGGCACATGCAGCAGTCCCAGACGTGCGACGTCCTGATTTTTTCAGGACGGCGTCCCCGCAAGTCCCGACCCTTTCCCCGGGACCGGTCTTTCGTCCTTAATCGTTTTTCGACGGTCCAGAGGCCCAGGGAGGGCCCCCCAGGCCCGAAAATAGCCAAAAACCGCCCGTCCTGATTTTTTAACGACGCCATCATGTCTGGGGTCCAGGGTCCAGGATGGGCCTGGCCAGGCCAGATGGCGACGCACTGCCGACGGTTTCCGCGTCGTCGCCCCACGCCCCGAGAGCCGCCCGAGGCCGCGCGGCCAGCGCCGCCCGGCATTCCCTCACGCAGCCACGGGCCCGGCCGGGCCCCGTCGAGCCGGCAGAGCCTCGCGCGAGGAGCAAGAGAGGAGCGGGGGCAAGAGGCCCGTGCTTGTCACCGCCGCGCTGCCCGCCTGCTGCTCTTCATCGCAGGTCGCCCGAGTCGGTCGTATCTGGAGCATCTAGAACAAGAAAAAACGGCACAAGCGTGAGTGTTTCAAAGGTCGGCGCAGACTTCTTGGATCGGGACTGGACCCCCCTCCCTGACGTGCGGCGTACACCATGGCCGCCAGAGGGGGCCCAGCGCCGATCCGATAAATTCGAGCGGACACCCACAGAGTATGCTCATTATACGCCACCGTGCTTGCACGGATTGGCTGTTGTCGTGGAGGTGTTTTATGTTTTCTAGGGCCGCCCCCCGCCACAACCCCCGGCACGCGCGAGGTCTTGAGACCACCACCCCTGAAAGCTGCGGCGATCTTTTCGGCCTCCACACGTGCAATATGGTGCCCAAGACGACTTCCAAGGCAGTCAAGACGGCACCAAGACGGCCCAAGATGGCCCAAGACGGCTGAAGAGGCTCCCAGGATGGCCTCAAGACAGATCAAGAGGATCCCAAAGCGGCCCAAGAGGGCTCCAAGAGGCCCACCAAGAGAGCCCGAGGGAGCAAAAACATAAATGCTCCTCAGGCGTTTGACGTATGTTGAAGTTCTCGCCTGTTTGGGCTTCCGACCGCCCAAGACGGCACAAGAGGCCTCCTAGATAGATCTAAGATAGCCTATGAGGCCCCCTAAGAGGGCCCCAAGTCGGCCCAAGAGGACGGTAAGATCGCCCAAGAGGCTCCCAAGAGGGCCCGAAGACGGCCCTAAAGCGCCCCAAGAGGGTCCCGAGTCGACCCAAAGAGGCCCCCAAGACGGCCTCCGAAGGCGTCAGACGTGCCAATTGCCTACCTAAGAAGACGGCCCTAAAGCGCCCCAAGAGGGTCCCGAGTCGACCCAAAGAGGCCCCCAAGACGGCCTCCGAAGGCGTCAGACGTGCCAATTGCCTACCTAAGACGGCCCAAGAGGCCCCAAGAGACCGCCAAGAGGCCCTCCAGGAAGCTCCCAAAGGCCCCCAGGAGGCCACAAGAAGCTTTCTCCTCCTCGTCCTCATGTTCTCCCTCCCCTCCTCCTCCTCCTACTCCTCCTCCTCCTCCTCCTCCTCCTCCTCCTCCTCCTCCTCCTCCTCCTCCTCCTCCTCCTCCTCCTCAAGACGCGGTTGCATTTGAAAGGCGTTTTTATTCCCACCCTCGGCTTGCCACCGGCGTGCCTGCTTCCGGCGCACGGGTTCCGATTTGCTTGGCCGATTGTCTGGTGAAGCGGCCTATGGTTGGCCCTGATTCGCTAGCGATTGTGACGATCAATGCAGACACTTGGGGCGGTGCACGCACAGTCCTTGAATGGAATGCAGCTGCTGGCCGCAGGTTCGACATTGCCTTCATCCAGGAGGTCCATTTTCCTGATGAAGAGGCTGCTGGATCTGCCAGGCAATGGTGCATCACCCAGGGCCTCCACCTCGCGCTCGGGCCCCCCCGCCGTGTGGGCATTGAGCGCCTGGCTGTCAGTGGAGGTGTTGGTCTGGCTGTTGCTTCGCATGTTGGCGTGTACAATAGCATCCCAGTCACCCCAGAATGGGCCCACCGCCTGGTTGCACGCAGGATTCATCTCGGAGAGGGCTCGTCCCTACTCGTGGTCTGTGTATTTCGTGACTTCTATTGGGCTACCGGGGGACAACCTCGACTTGTTGCAGGTGTTGGCAGCCATCCTTGGCCAGTGCTCTCAGCCCTACATCGTCGGAGGTGATTGGAATTTTACGGCCGACGACCTTGCCTCCATCGATTGGGTCACCGAGGTTGGCGGCATCATTGTCAATCCGGGAGTGCCGACCTGTGGAGGCAGTGAATACGACTATTCCGTTACGTCGGCGGCGCTGGCCCACTTCATTTCGGCGCCCATAGCTTTTGCCGACACCCCCGCTGGCACGCACGACCAGGTCACCATCGCTGTCAACAATGTCTGGACTCAGCCTATGGTCTGGGTTGAAGACCCTCGTCGGGCTTTTGATGTTTCGGCCCGCCTCCCGACCGAGGAGGCCATTGCAGCGGCGCGCAGTGCCCAACCGCCTGATGAAGCAGAGCGGGAGCTGCGGGAGCTTAACCGGCCGATCACGTCGCTGCAGGAGGCCTGTCAAGGCTGGTTCGACCTGGCCGAGCAGTCTCTCATTGGTCCCAGACGGTGGAAGCCAAGGACGCCCACCATTTCCGAGGGCGCTCGCGTGGCATAAGGCTCGTACAGAAACCTCTGGCTGACCACCTGGAGCGGAAGATGCGCAAGGTCGACTCCTTTGGCACTGAGGCCTGGTGGGGCGCACTCCGCATCTGGAGAGCCATGCTGCGATGGGGCAAGGCCCCCAGGGGCTCCAAGGCCAAGCGCATTTTCTTGCGAGATCGCCTCCGGGATCAAGCCCGGCCTCCTGACCCTCCCCTCTCCCCTGACGGAGGCCGCGGCGCTTGTCAACACCAGCGTGGAGCAGTGGCTGGCGATGGCCGAGCGGGACAGCCCGCTCGCGGCCTGGTTCGGGGACCTCTTGGCTCAGGAAGTGGACCAGCGTAGGATGCAAGAGGCTGCTGTTCGCTCTGCTCTCTGGAGGGAAGTCTGCACCAAACCAAGGCCCTGGAGGGGTCGGGGGGGCTGGCTCACAAGCTCATCAAGTCACAGGCGGTCGAGTCCTTGCCAGTTTCTTTTCCTGGCGACGAGGATCTCACGCCTCAGGTCGGCTCTTCGGCCGTTGAGGCCATTGTGCAGGAATGGCTTCCTCTGTGGTGCAAGCGGTCTCGGGCCCTCGAGCTCCCAGCTAAGGAATGGAGCGCGCCCCAGACCTTGGATAAGGTCAGCGCTGGCGAAGTGCGGTCGGTCTTGAACTCCGTTGGCAGACGCAAGGGGCTTGGATGGGACAACCTGCACCCGAGAGCCATAGCTCAGCTGTCGGACACCTTGGTCCAGCGGTTCGCGGACATCCTCTCGTGCTTCGAGCAGACGGTGCAGGTCCCAGAGTTGTGGGTGACAATGTTCGTGTTCATTCCCAAGCCACCCCCAGAGCGAGGTCGGCGCCCGATCGGCCCGTTGGAGCTTTGGCCACGCGTATGGAGCCGCATGCGCCAACGCAAGGTCAAACTTTGGGAGAAGTCAGTTGACTGCAGTTTTTTCTGAGGCAAGTCGGGTGGCACGGCCGCGGACAGAGCTGCGTATGCCCACAATTTGTTGGTCACGCACGCCAGGAGGAACAATCTAGTGAGTAGGACGTTGTATTTTGCCATAAGTAAGTTCTATGAGAACGTGTCCCACGCTGCGATGCGGGAGGCTGCGCGCCACTGTGGATGCGATGAGCAGTTGCTGCGGGGTCTCTGCGCCCTGTACAGCGGGCCAAAACGGGCGCGATGGCTGGGCGCTACTTCCCGGCAGGTCGATCCCAACGGCACGGTGATCGCGGGCTGCTCTTTCGCGACGAGCGCGGTGAAGCTTCTCACCTTGTGCGTCCTAAGGACCATCGCTGCGGAAACTCCTGTGTGTAGGCCGCTGAACCTTGTGGATGACTTGAAGGTCCATGCCATCGGGGGTGTGCAGACCGTTTCTTCTAATTTTTTTTCGGCGGCCAAAGTGGTGATCTTTGAGATGGACAGGCTCGGGCTCCCGCTGAACCTCTCCAAGACGTACTACCTGTGCTGAAGTGATGAACTCGCCCAGGCATTGTCTGAGCATCCGGAAAGGCATTTTGATGCTAGCTTCCTTGCCAGCACCCACCGTGATTGAGGTGGCGATGCGAACGACGGGAAGCATCGTAGGATTCCGACCCAGCTGAGGCGCCTCCAGTCCGCGTCGGCCGCCGCGACCCGGCTCCAGAAGATTGGGCGGGGGAGGGAGGCGAAGGCCACGTGGGGGGCTCACATCATGGGTCTTGGGACCTCGGCCCTCCACTCTCTTCGGGTTGCGGCGGCCCGCGCCTTTGGGCCCTCTCCAGCCCGGATCCTCCTTGGGATTCTCCCTCCTCCTCAGCGGGGCCCCGCAGCGAGACCCTTTCGTTTGGATCACCGTCGATGCTGTGAAGACGTTTGTGCCCAGCTGGTGGCACAAGAGTGTTTCCAAAGCTGTGGTGCTTGTCTGCTTTTGACGATGCGCTTGCGTGCGCAGCTAAGCCCAGACCCTGGGGAGCGGCCAAGCAGCCGATTTCAGCCCTCGCGCTTTCGCTTGCGAGGAGTGGCTGGAAGCTGGACGTTCCCAATGAAACGCTCTCTGACCATCTTGGTCGGATCTGGCTTTTTCTCGTTACTCCCTGGCATTGTTCGCCGAGCGCGGCAGGAGAGCTTGCGAGGAGGCCATTGTCAGCGATGAGAAGGAACGTCAGCAGGAGTTCGAAGCTGAGTGGAAGGAGCCTATGTGCCTCAAGCCTGCGTTGAACCTGCCGTCTTTCAAGAGCTCGTCCTTCAGTGATCACTGCAAGAATTGTTTGCGAGGCCTCGCTGCAAACAGATACTGGTGCCAGCAGCGCTTCCATCGCTCCTGTCGCGACCTGAGCCCCCAGTGTCTCCTGTGTCGCGGAGCTCCAGGGACGCTGTTCCATCGTAGGTTCCACTGCGATGGCCACGACGAGTGGAGGAGAATGGCTCTGCGTGGCGATCTGCGGGCTGCCTCCCAGCAGGTCTCCCGTCTCAGGCCTCATGCCCAGGAGCTTTTTGCGCGCTGTGCCCTGCCTGACCTGACGTGCTGGTTTCAACGACCGTCGGAGCCTCCCGAGGCCACCGTGTGCAGGTACAACTGGCCTTCGGAAGGATTGTTCCTTGAAGCCGGTACCCAAGTGCTCATCGATAGTTCGTGTTATGAACCCTCTCTCCCTCGTATCCAGTCGGCGGGATGGGCCGTGGTGATTACGGACGGGTGGGGGAGTTCTTCGGGCGATCTATGGGCGGGTGCCCTTGGCAGGCGGTCCGCGATGGCGAAGACTTCGCGGTTGTCTCGCTCGTCCGTTTCGCTTCTTTGAGCCGTGGTGTACACATTCATTGTGACTGCTCGGTCGGGGACAATAGATTGTCTGAGGGCACCAGAATTGTCTGTCAACCCCGACAACTCCCGCTCCCATCTGTGGCAGCACGTTTTCGACAAACTTGAGGGGGCCGTGGTTCATAAGGTTCCTGCCCATAGCACTCTCTCCGATGTTGGAAATGGTAAATGAAGCAGGCTCCAGCACTTAGGTAAGAGGGCGGCCGACGAGCACGCCAAGAAAGGAGCCGCCCTTGGTAGGATTGCAGTACGTGACAGATTGGTCGTAGCAGGCTGCCATGAATTGGCTCGTCTCCTGCTCAAGTTCTGTGCTGAGCAGGAAGCCCGCATTGGTGATTCCAAGAATTTTGATCACGTCCCCTTGGAATGGCTGAGGACCATAAGCTGTGAGGTCCCAGACATCCCAAAGGATCATCCTGGCAACCCCCGTCGTCCTCCCGAGCCCCCCTCCTCCTGTGGCGGGTGGGGAGGCGGGTGGTGAGGGGACACTCCAGCGGAAGCGGTCCCCGGAGGCCTGCTGAGCAGCCCCTGGAGGAGGCCCCCGCTCGGGCTGAATGGTCCGATCTGCACGCCTGGCCCGCCAGGAAGCATTCCATGATAGAAGCCCCCCGTGTCCGATCCCAGCGGAGTGGCTGCTGGATCCACTGCCTTCTGCACCACTCGTGGAGGCATTGCTAATGTCGGGGGGCAATGGGGTCGGAGTTCGCTCACGTCAGAGTGCCTTGGGGGCCGATCGACGGGGAAAGAGCGGCAATTGGCTGATATTTTGCGTGGAGTGCACCTTTCCAAGAAGGGGATCCGCGTCGGCACCGCCACCCCCCTGTCCCAGCACGCTCAGGAGTTCCTGAGGCCCAGAATGGGGCTGGATGAGTCGCCTTTCCTCGCCCCTCCTGGCAGGTTGGCCAGTGGCAAGTCGAGATGTGCGATGGGAGTGGATTTGGTGCGGGGGCTCGCTTTGTTTGGATTTCCCTCGAGGGAGGCTGCTGAGGCGCTTGGCGCCCGCGCGTTTGAGCGCAGGCGCAGTGCCGCCCAGGCCCCCCTCGACGAATCCGAGCTCCCCTAATTGTGGTTGGTTGTGTTTGTCTCTTTTGTCTCCCCTCCTATGCATGTTGAATGCGATGACTTCTTAGTCGCTGGCGTGCTCCTCCTCCTCCTCCTCCTCCTCCTCCTCCTCCTCCTCCTCCTCCTCCTCCTCCTCCTCCTCCTCCTCCTCTCCTCCTCCTCCTCCTCCTCCTCCTCCTCCTCCTCCTCCCTCCTCCTCCTCCTCCCCCTCTCCTCTCCTCCTCCTCCTCCTCCTCCCCCTCCTCCTCCTCCTCCTCCTCCTCCTCCTCCTCCTCCTCCTCCTCCTCATCATCATCATCATCATCAGCATCATCATCATCATCATCAGCAGAATCATCAGCATCCTCCTCCTCCTCATCATCATTATCATCATCAGCAGCAGCATCAGCATCATCAGTATCATCGTCATCATCAGCATCATCGTCATCCCCATCATCATCAGCATCATAATCATAATCATAATCAGCATCAGCATCATCATCATCAGCAGCAGCATCATCACAATCAGCATCATCATCAGCAGCATCAGCATCATCATCATCGGGCTCCTCATCCTCATCCCCATTACCACGCGGATGAAGACGATATCGAGATCACGACCCTCCCAGGAGGGTCGTGATCCCGAACTGCCACGGGTTGTGAACTCCTACCGCGCGGACGAAGACGAGGTCGAGTTCACGACCAGTCCTTATCATACCACTTGTCAGAATTACGCGGTTCCTAAACTCAGCCTCCTTCCTGCAGCGCTGTTGCACAGGCACGCTGACAGGGTTTGCCGTTGGCAGCTGCATATTATTCTTATGGTCATGTGTTTTCTTATTAGTAGTATTGCTCTTGTTCGTATTCTTCTTCGGGCATCCCTTCTCCCCCTCCTCCCTCTTCACAAATCTCCCCTCCCCTCGGCCATGCGCTGCAGAAGCGCGAAGATTGGTGTCTTCAGAGTAGAGGTATCTGCAGCGTGCAGCAGGACTCGTTCATCACCGACGGCCGTACATTGGGTGCTGGCAGATGTGTTGAGACGATGCTCGCAGGAAGTGGCTACAAGATCCCTCGACCGACGTGCACGATTTGTGCGCCGTCGCGGTGGAACCCTTTCGAAGGTTGGGAGTTGGGTGGGTGAGAGGATAGTTAGCAAATCGTGGCCCGAGGCACATGCGCAGCCCAAGGGGGGTTAAGGGACATGTTGAAATAAGAAAAGGGGCCATGAAATCCTGGGAGACATCATGGCCCTGGCCATGACGGCCACCCCCCCCGTTAGTCTTCACCCCTCTCTTGGCCGCCCCTGAGCGTGGCCCCCGAGAGCTGCCCCGTTCGTCTTCGGGTCATAACTCGGATCTCCGGCGGCCGTTCGGGACGATCCTGGCGCCCCCGGAACACCCTCGGCGAGGCGCAGCCGCTGTATAGCATCACGAGGCTGGAAAACCGCTGAGATTCGAGGAAAACGCCCGAAAACCTCGAACCACGAACCTCGAACCTAATCCTACCCCAGGAATCACCCCCCTCCTGGCCGCCCCCGAGATACCGAAGTGAAGCGGAGGGTCCACCAGCTGGGAGATCGGTTCCAGTTTGGGCTCGTGCCGCGCGCGCGCGGGAGACGGAGTTGCTCGAAGGCGAGGTGGGTCTTGCCTTCCGAGGCCCAAGCCAAGCCCCCCAAAAAAGTCGCGCGCGCATCAAGGACGTGCCGCGGGCTATCCCACGACTGTCCCGCGGTTCTGGTTTTCCCGTGGTTGTTCTGTGGTTGTCCCGTGGCGTGCCCGTGGCGTGCCCGTGGTCGTCCCGTGGTCGTCCCGTGGCCGTCCTGAATGTATCCCGTTTGTGGATACTTAGCTGATGGGGCCGATGGATAGGTAGCGAACCCTATGGATGGATTGCCAATGTGACCGACAGATAGACATCAGGAACGATATATTGGGAATATATATATATAAATATGTAAATATAAACATACATACATACATACATACATACATACATACATACATACACACATACATACATACATACATACATACATACATACATACATACATGCATGGCATGCATGCATGCATGCATGCATGCATGCATGCATGCATGCATACATACATACATACATACATACATACACATATACATGCATGCATGCATGCATGCATGCATGCACATATATATATATATATATATATATATATATATATATATATATATATATATATATATACACACACTGATGACGAAATCGATACATAAATTGCCAGACCGATAGACTGTGAAGTCGACTGGTCAATTCTTGGCGGCGCACGCAAGGGGGTGGCCCCAGGGGGGCTGCCTTCCAAGAAGACGGTGGGGTCGTAAAAGGCAAGGGCCTTCTCAGAAGGGCCCTGGGGATTTGCAGAAAGCCGCTTAGAACCCAAGAGCTGGGGAAACCAAAGTGTATCGATACCCCTACTCCGCGGATGATCTCTCGCGTGGTGCGTTCTGGCCAGAACTTCGAGGAGAATCCAGCAGCGGTGGCGACGAGGGCCTCCCAGGAGGCCCAAAAAGGGGAGAACGAGGCAAAGGTAGCGTTATTGGTACCTCCTCCTCCTCCTCCTCCTCCTCCTCCTCCTCCTCCTCCTCCTCCTCCTCCTCCTCCTCCTCCTCCTCCTCCTCCTCCTCCTCCTCCTCCTCCTCCTCCTCCTCCTCCCTCCTCCTCCCTCCTCCTCCCCCTCCCCCTCCTCCTCCTCCCTCCTCCTCCTCCTCCTCCTCCTCCTCCTCCTCCTCCTCCTCCTCCTCCTCCTCCTCCTCCTCCTCCTCTGAGGAGGAGGAGGAGGAGCGCTTCTGAGATAAGAGCCCTTCTGACTGCTAGAGCCAGAACGGTCGCGCACGATGAAACCCGTCATCAGAATCTCGTGTGAAACCCGATCCGAAGCATACAACTCGCTTGCGTAGAAACGGACGCGGAACATACGGTAGCGAATCGGGGGGGACTGTTTCTGTACTGCACTCTTTGGGCCCTGGGCTTAGCATGGGGCGCACCTTGTTGAACAGAACGCGACCTGAGAAACCTTAGCTCAAATTCATCCTGATACCGATGCCCGCAGGCCTGTCGAATCTGTTCTCTGAGGGCCAGCACTGCAATGCTGGGCTTCCCCTTCGCGCCATCGAATCTCCTGCGACGCACAGCAGCGCTGTGCGTCCAGCATATGTAGTGTGGTGCATTTGCACCACGCAAGAGAGACGGCTCCTCAGAGCCTCATTCGCTGGCGGCCTGCTCCCAACAGGTTCTCAGTCATCTGCGCCTTCAATTAGCTGTCCGTGGTACCTGCCCAGACGAATGCACTCGGCGCACAAGTACACTGCGCTCCACGCCCAGTAGGGTTTGATCGGCACCGTCTGCGCGTGCCGGCTCGCCTCGCTCTCCACGAACGCCAACTGTTCCTCCATCGGCGGGGTCTCCACCGGCTCGAGCTCGTCGTCCTTCCCCAGCTCCCGGAGCACCTTCAAGAACCTGATTGGCGCCTTGCAGATGCGGTGGACAATCCAGGCGGAGGAACGCGATCGCCAGCGTCGACCCGAATAACACAGTGATGGTAGCCGTCAAGATCTGCACCATCGCGGCAGGGCTGCCCATGACCATCACGGCATGGCTCGTCGGAACCATGTCTCCAACTCCTTGAATTCCTCCGAGTAGCGTCGCCGCCAGCATCACTCCGAACACCTGAGAGCGCCCCGAGGACGGCGTCCGAAGTGGAAGCATCGCCAGCAGCTTCAGGAATCTTGGCACATCGAGCGGCTTGGCCTGCACGTTTGCCCCGTTCACCTCTGTGTGGATCTTCGCCATAGAGATCGTCTCGCCCCTGACATTCTCCTGGGCCCAGAGGCGCTTCGTCTCCAGGTGGCGCGCCTTCCCGCAGCCGAGATGCGATGCGACGCCCGTGGCCCCCGAGCTGCCCGCGTTGACCTGCAGCGTGGCGTCGAGCCCCATCTCCAGCGGCACGTTCCTCAGCCAAATGCCCCTCGCCGAGCCGTTCACGATGCCAGTGAACTCCGCCTCCGCGCTGCTCAGCGCGCGGCTGCCTTGCCGGCCGCTCCAGCCGTCGATCAGGTGAGAGCCCATGAACAGGAACCCTCCGCCCACGGATCTCCGACCAGGCTCCGGGCCCAGTCGCTGCCGACCTCTGCCGCGATCGCCGCGGGCATCCTCTGGAACTCCAAGGAGAGCTCGAACTGCGGTTTCTGCTCCAGATGGCTGGCTAGGCGCTGCAGCAATAACCAATGATGTCATGTGGAAGCGGTCGCGCCTCTCATGAGGTATCCCACGGCCTGCTGGACGTCGAAGAGGTCGCGGGCCACGCACAAGGCGGTCGGCGCCACGCCGCGGCAGGTGGTCGCGCACTCCGAGCTGAGCTCGCCCGCCGACTCCCTGCAGTCTGCGCCGACGGTCTCTGGCGAATGCGCGATCGTCCTCTTCGTAGAATTGCTCTCGCCGACCTATTGAGCATGGTGCTGACCAAGATCGTGACGTGCTTGCGGTCATGCTGGATGCCGAACCCTTCAGGGCGCCGTATGACCGCCCTCTTGAGGAAGCTCCCTGACTCAACTCCTCCTTGCCCGGGGTTGCCAACCCTCGGCATCACCCTGACCTTGATGTGCCCCTTGATCAGGCTTTCGAGCCAGTGCAGGGAAGCCCGCCTTCCTCCAGCTAGGTAGTCATCGCCATGAACGATCACTAGCAACTGTCTCTCCTTGCGGTAGAAGACCTGCACCGTCACCTTGATCCGCGCGAAGCCGCCCTTCTCCATGACCTCCATGATCAGGTTCTGGATCAGGAGGGAAGCTCGCCTCGTGCCGTAGAGCGCGCGCCTCAGCTGGTAGACGACGCCCTCGGGATCCTCACCCCGAGGCGGAACCGTGTAGATATTCCCATCAATGCACGCGTGGAAGAACGCTGCGGACACGTCGTAGAGGGCGATCATGTCATCGCGGCCGGTCCCCGTGGAGTAGAGACTAGAAGCGAAGGAAACCACCCGCCGAAATGCTGCCAGTGGCGGCGCCCCCACGAAGGCGTCGCACCTCGCGTCCCGGGCGAACTGCGCGGCCAAGAATCGCGACCTCACTGACTCCTCGCTGCGCTCGCTGCAACGCTCGTCGTCGCCCCACTTCCCGCGGACTCGTTTCCCCTTCGCGAGACTCTTCGGCAATCTGTCGAAGACCTAGAACTCCCCCCTCTGCCTGCGCTCCTTATCCCTGCCTATCCCCACCAAGGCATGGTCCAGCCTCTACCCAGATCTCACTCCGAAGACGCCCTGGTAGGTCGACTCGCGGTCGCAGAAGCCCTGGTCGCTGGTGCCCGAATCGCTGTCGCAGGGAATGGCGTCGCAGATCAACGCGAACATCGCCGTCGCCAGGTTGACAAACAAACCTGCGATCACCTTCTGCCTCGGCATGCGCTTCACCTCCTCCAGGGTGCCGTCCCACTCCACCTCGATCATGCCCAGCCCCATGCCGTCGTGCTGCGGCTGCTCTGGCGATCCTCTTGCATCGGATCTGCAGGCGCGTCTGCATCCAGTTGACGTCGTCGCGGTCGTGCTCACTGGTCGGCTTCAGCCGCCGGCGGTGGTCCAGGTGCCGCAGCTGGTTGCTCTGGTCCTGGAGCTGGCCATTGGACTGGCTGCGCGCGTTGATATCCTCCCCCAGGTAGTGCTGCAGCTGCTGCCGACGCCGGGGTTCGGATCGCTGCTTCCTGCTTCTCCTCCTCCTCCTCGGTCATCAGCAATCTCTCGACGCGCCCTCGGCGCGCTTCGCTGCGCGGGCTCCCCAGTCCGCAACGTCCATCGCATCCAGGCGTCGGCACCGCTCGGTCGATGATGGCCCTCGCGATGTAACGGCGGCGCGGCGCAGGTGGCGCCGCCTCTGGCCCTGCGCGGATGACCCACGGCGTGCGCTCGACCTTCTTGAAAAGGCTCTTGGACCAGCGCTGCTTCTCTACCCGTCCGGCCAAGCTTCTCGCCGTCGTCCTGCCAGAAGCGGTCGCCATGAGGTGCACGTCTGCGCGGTTGCCCTACCCGACCCAGATGGCCTCAGCCCAGCGGATCCCCGCGTCGTGGCAGGATGCGTTCTGGATCTTGCACATCGCCGACTCGCCGAACACGCCGATCGCACCGCCGCAGGCGCGGCCCTTTTCAAGCGCTGGCAGGGTGCGAGGCCGCCCTTTTGTTTGGGCACCGCGACAGGATCCACCCAGAGCGTCGAATCGCCCAGCCCATGAACCAGCGGTCGAGCGTGAGCGCGGCGCTGCAGCGAGGCTCGACCGAGGCCCTCAGGGCGCGGAGCATGCCCTCGACCATCTTGTTGGCATTCTCGATGGCCCCATTTGCTCTTTGAGCCCCGCCTGGGCCCACTGCGCAGAATGGCCTCCTCCTCCTCCTCGCGAGCCCACTGCACAGCTCGAGCCACCGCCTGGATGGCGGGCTCGCCATCAGCGCCGAAGAGAACGCGGTCGGGACCCCACATGCGCATCGCCGCAGCGGTCACCGCCACGGCCTTGTCCGCTGGCCCCATCCACGCTCATCTGCGCGCACTCGACCACCCCCAGCAGGTACTCCAGGATGTCGAGCACCGCGCGCGGGTCGCCCTCGACGTCCCCGAGAAACAGGTAGTCGATGCACACCAGCGGGATCAGGCGGCGAGGATCGGCGAGGCGCGCGCGCGCGGATCCTCCCGGCCGCGACCCGCGATGCAGCGATGCAGAAGAGGCACCACATGCGGAAATGCCGGTGCGCGAGCCGATGCTGATCTCGAACTGCTCGGTGTGGCCCGCTGACACCTTGCGCAGAGCTCAATCGCCACGTTGTCGTCGAAATCCTTCGCGCTGATCTACATCGGGGTCCCGCTGGTCCTTGGCGTCACCAGCAGCGGGCGGCGCCAGCGGCGGCGGCGGCGCCGCCGCTGCGGCTGCGGCTCCAGGGCCGGCGCCCCCTTCATCTGCGAGCGCTTCGCGTGGTACGTCGCGCGCCTCCGCGCTCGGCTGCACGGGCTTGACGTAGATCGGCTCGGTGACGTTTTCGGCGGGCCTCCTGGTCCTGAGCCAGAAGGTCTGCCCGCTCATGTACAGCTCGATCTTTCGTCCGTCCGCCAGCAGGATGCAGGGATCCTTTTTTCCCAGGATCGGGACGTGGCCGCCCTCCGTGAAGGCGTCCGCGCTCACGATCGCGCGCTTCGCGTTCGCCACCTGGAACTCGGTCTGCAGGGGCGCGCCGTCGCTCTCTGCCAACACGACCCTCGCACCCATCGACTCTACCTCGCCCCCCGTCGCCGACTCGCACAGGGGTGGGCTCATAGGCGGAAGCATCCGGTTCGCGCTGGCAAACTCCTTGGGGCAGGTGGTCAGCCCCGAACCTGCGTCGAAGAGCACCCAGTCGAACTCCACCGTCTCGCCGACTGCCACAGGAAGCGCGTCGCAATGCGTGGCGTTGTAGAGCACGCCGACCTGCCAAAGGTACTCCTCAGGCGCCAGGACGCTCTCGCGCTGGGCCATGCTGACGTTCGCGACGTGGACGGTCGAGCTCGTGGATGCCGAACTCCGCTGCTGCTGCTGCAGCTGCATCGGCGCCAGGACCGCCGCCACGTGCGCCACGTCCACGGCAAGAGAAAGCCTGGCCTGTGAGCTAGTGCCGTTACCCTGCAGCCCAGTCGCCGTCGTTGCCGTGGACTGCGGGCCCCATTGAGGCTCCCGTCGGCGCTGAGACCTCCCTGATCTTCTTCTCGTCGGCCTTCTTCTTGCGGCGGTCTGCTGCTAAGTGGCCTGCCTTACTGCAGTAGTGGGAACTGCGGGTCTCTCGGGTATTGTCCTTCGCGTCGCCCTTCTTGCCCTGGGAGTCGCATTTGCTCCTGCCGTTGCCGTCCTTGCCCTTGCCTGAACCTTTGGAATAGGCGCCTGTACTCTTGCCGACGGCGTCGACCGGCAGGGGAACCACTCCGTCACCGCCAGCGCCCGCAGCTGCCCACCTTCGCTGCGCCGAGCGCATCATCGTGAGCTCCGTCTCCAGGTCGTCGTACGTCACCAGGCGCGACGCGTTCAAGCTGAGGTAGACTGCCAGCTTCTCGTTCTTGATGCCCGACATGATCACACATCGCTTCATGTTGTCTGAGATCACGTCGCCACTCTGGTCTGTGTTATCCCTGACCACCTGCTCGAACTCCGCCAGGCTCGTCATGACTGGATCTGGAACCCCGCATATGATGATACGACCCACCATGGCCGCGAACCTGTTCGCCTCCTTCGGCGCAAAATCCCGAAGCCCGAAGTAAATACCACCATGCCGCGGCCCCGTATCCTCGCGGTACCCTCCTGACCTCAACCTTCGCCACGTCCGAAGTTACCGACACCAGGATGTAAAAGAGCTGTGTATTCACCTTGGCGTCGAGCTCGTCTTGAGGCGTCAGGACGACGGCGGTGCGAAACCCCTGATGTAGTAGATCCCCCAGTCGGGGGTGGACCGCGAACGCGTAGGCCTCGAAGTCGAACGACCACGTCTTCCATTCCGAATACAGCCCTGTGAACGTGTGCGGACTGTTTAGCAGTCTGGTGTCCACCATCTGTCCTCCTGCGGTTGCCATATGACCAGCTGCTGGATCGCACTTTCCTGCGCGCCGCTTCTCTCCCATTGCCCGCCGCTGCTCCACCGCGTCCAGCCACAGTCGCAAGTTCTCGTTATCCGCGAGCACCTCGCGGTGTGGCGTCACATCGCCCTCCACGAGCCTCCCGCGCTCAGCGAAGGCATCCATCGCCGTGGCCGCCGCCGCCACGGCAGCGTGACCGAGGATCGCCACAAGAAGGGCGATCCGTCTTCGGCCACGCTCCGCTACCATCCGCGGAGTCGCGCTCGCGTTCTGCGATCAGATTGAGCCCCCGCAGGGGGGCCTGGAATCATGATGAGCTTATCATCTCAGGGCGCTAGAGCCAGAACGGCTGCATACGATGAGAACCGTCATCAAACTCTCGTGCGAAACCCGATCCAAACACACACACACACACACACAACTCGCTTGCCTAGGAACGAACGCTATGCATACGGTAACGAGTCGGGGGGGAGTGTTTCTGCACTGCACTGCAATTGTTTGTGTTATTAATATGCGTTTGATTAGTTTGTTTTAGAATGCGTGCGCGCGCATCCCCGCGCGCACGCCCTTCGGGCCACAATGTTGGGCCTCTGGCGGCCTCTCGAGGCGATCCAGCCACTCCAGGGAACGCTCTCGGCGAGGCGCGGCTGCCGGCGGGCAGCCCAGGGCGAGAAATGCGGGTGCCACGAGTATACACCACAACCACCTTCATCCCCCCTCCCCTCCTCCAGCCTCTTCTTCCTCTCCTCTCTCCTGGGAGAGGGAAAGGGTGAAGGAGGCGGCGGTGGCGTACCTTTGTTTGGGTCCTGTAAGAAAGGCTCCGACGACCGCCGAAGACTTGACCTGCGAAAACCTGCGAGGTGAGCTGCGCGCGCCGCCAACACTCACAATAGCGGCACAAAAAGCGGCGTAAACATCATGTCTCGGAGGTCCGCGCGGACCTCCGATAGATTATGGTTTGCAGTTTTTAGCTCTTCGAAAGGTCAGATGGCAAGACAGATGCCATGGGAAGATTCGCTCAGGAAACGATCCAGGATTCCCAGAGAATGTAGCGGCGCAGCCGGTTCGGAACATCAGGAAGCGTGGGACATTCTGGAAACCTGGGACATCTTGGAACGTGCCCGTCATCATGACCTCATGCTCCCCTGGGGAAGGTCCGGCCGTCCTTGCGCACGAACTGGTACATGGCCTGCCGCGGGCCCCACCCGGGGCGCGGGGGCGAGCCAGGGGGGCGCGCGCCGAGCACCGCCGGCAGGGGTCAGCACGGGCAGGCCGCGAGAAGGGAGGGCGAGGAGGGCGAAGCGCAGAGGAGGACTCGTGTCGTCACAGCGCAGGACAGCTGGGCACCGCACCCGCGAGCAAGCACCGCGCATCACCACGGCAAAGCTGCTCCAGAGCGTGAGAGGGAGGAGAGCAGGATGGCCGCCGAGCCGCGATGCCGACGAGCCAACGCGCTGAAAACGAGCCAGTGCGTCGTGAACGAGCCAGTGCGTTGTAAACGAGCTGGGCGCGGAGGAGGGGTTGGGCACGGGCTGTGCCACAGTTTTGCCCACAAGACGTAAGGCTGCCGACGCCCCGACCCGCTCCGAAAAAGCTTAGCGAAAGCTTTCCGGTCGGGCTTCGGTCCAAATCCGATGGGCTCGTACACCCTAACTATATGATAGCATGTCTTTCAAAACGGTGTGATCATGACTCCGTCCCCCCAAACGTACGCCCAGAAATCAACCCGACTTCGACCCAAATGCCTTGCAATCACCCCGCAGGGGACATTTGAGCTCATCATGGTCGTCTTCGTCATCCTCGTTATCATGTCCATCCGGGCACGATGCTTCAGTGTACCCATCGGTCGGAAGAAGTAGGTGAAAACATGAAGTAGGAAGGCGTTGAAAGTAGATTGGGTGACCGCCCGCCCCCTAAAGAGGACGAAAAAGGTGAAGCCACTCGATCATTGGAATAGGAAGGCGCTTAAAGTAAATTGGAATATGGGAACCAAAAAAAAACTACTTTCAACGACCGATGGGTAGCCGTTGCTGATTTGATACAGCGAGACCCTGGGCGCCCGTACCCAGCGCGGTCGCTCTCGCTTCACTGGCGGACCATCGCAGAGAGCCCACGAGGGCTCGCGAATCCTCATTGGGGCACGTCTGCATCCTCGTGGGCCGTCGGCGGCACGCGGGACCCTCTGGGCTATCCTCCGCCAATGGTCAAAAACCGCAGTCCCCGGCAAGTCGTGAGAGGGGGAGGGGGAGGGGGAGCAGGGGGAGGAGGAGACGGAGGAGGAGGAGGAGGAGGAGAAGGAGGAGGAGGAAGAGGACCTCATCAGAGCTGGCGAGGCATCGAGCGCTGGCTGGCTCACTCCTTTGGCTTCTGTGGACGCGCCACCCATTCACGCGGTGGCGTAAGTGGCAGACCGCTCGTTCGGAGCGGCGCGGAGGCGCCACCCGCCCGACCTCGTCGGCGGTGGCGTAAGTGGCATGTGGCGCGCAGCTCGACTGCTCGTCCTGGACTTGTCGAGGAGGAGGAGGAGGAGACGGAGGAGGAGGAGGAGGAGGAGGAGGAGATGGAGGAGGAGGAAGAGGACCTCATCAGAGCTGGCGAGGCATCGAGCGCTGGATGGCTCACTCCTTTGGCTTCTGTGGACGCGCCACCCATTCACGCGGTGGCGTAAGTGGCAGACCGCTCGTTCGGAGCGGCGCGGAGGCGCCACCCGCCCGACCTCGTCGGCGGTGGCGTAAGTGGCATGTGGCGCGCAGCTCGACTGCTCGTCCTGGACTTGTCGAGGAGGAGGAGGAGGAGACGGAGGAGGAGGAGGAGGAGGAGGAGGAGATGGAGGAGGAGGAAGAGGAGGAGAGGAGGAGGAGAGG
Source organism: Prorocentrum cordatum (assembly GCA_963575745.1). Lineage (NCBI taxonomy): Eukaryota > Dinophyceae > Prorocentrales > Prorocentraceae > Prorocentrum > Prorocentrum cordatum. The sequence continues at coordinate 45,517 of CAUYUJ010021879.1, read as the reverse complement.
AGGAGGAGGGGGAGGAGAGGAGGGGGAGAGGTGGGGGAGAGGACAGGAAGAATGAGGAGAAGGAGGAGGAGGAGGAGGAGGAGGAGGAGGACCAAGAGGAGGTGGAAAAGGTGGATGAGGAGGAGAACGAGGACATCTTAAACCTAAGCCTCATCAAAGATGTTGGAATCCACCCTCCGTATGAGCTCCCTCTTCATAGGCCCCTACAAAATGCTCCACTGATGGAAATGTCCCTTTGGGGGCAACCGTACGGTGGAGGTTTTAGATAAGGATACCTCCGATAAGGAACCCAGGGTCTCGCGACCGATGGGAGGCCAAACGTGGACCACCCAACTCGCCTTGAGACAATAGGGAATGCGCCAGGGTCTGGGCCCCGGAAAGACGTTCCTTATCAAATGCCGCCGCCGTATGCAAATCTTGAGGCGTGCCAAAACACATTTCTCAGGACTACATCGCGAGTCAAACTGACTGTTGCGCCGTAACGATCCTGAATCGTGCCAACAGACCGAGCCTGGGACTTCAACAACCCGAATCAACAGAACTGTTGCGGCCTGACAATCCTGAATCGCTCCAAAGTGCCATCTGTGGCACGTTAGCCATGAGAGCCAGTGAAAATGCTGCAAATGTTTAAAACGAATATGCGCGGCGCTAAGGCGAGAGCCACATGTTGAAAAGGAATAGCCCTCAATCCGTGAAGCTCATGCGAGTTCTCAAAGCGAATACGCGCGGCGCTAAGGCGAGAGCCACATGTTGAAACCACCCACCCTCAATCCGTGAAGCTCTTACAAGTTTCAAGAATTGCGAATGCACGCGGCGCTAAGGCGAGAGCCACATCTTGTAAACAACCCGCCCTCAATATGCGAAACTCTTCAATTTGTTTTAGACGAATGCGCGCGGCGCTAAGGCGAGAGCCACATTTTCGAAGCGGCCCGCCCTCCATCTGCGAAACTGTTGTCAGTCTTTAAGCTTCAGGCTCACAAATGGTAAGGACGTCTCTGGCAAAACGCCCGGCCCGCCCTTCCGATTGGCCTCGGGGTGCGACAGGGAGGAGTTATCCACAAGGACAAGGAATGGAGGAGGAGGAGGAGGAGGAGGAGGAGGAGGAGGAGGAGGAGGAGGAGGGGAGGAGGAGGAGGAGGACGTGGAAGCGGCAGCGAGCGGGCAGGAGGCGCGCTGGGTCCCCTGCGCCGAAATGGGCGCAGGGGAAGCGCGCGGGTGCCACGACCAGCCGCAGGTGAAGGTGCGCGCGCGACGCCGAGGAAGCGAGGCGGAAGGACGACCCACAGACGTCAGACCTCCCGAGCGGGCACGGAATGGCCCGCCCTCCTGCGGCAGACCTCCAGGCTTTCCCACGGGTTGGTCTCCACGGCTTGGAAGCCCGCGACGCTGCGCGCGAGCCAGCAAAGCCCCAAGGCATCCTGGCGAGACTTCCTGGCACGAAGTCTCGTCGGACTACAAGCCACGAGCAGCAAGGTGCGTCGTCCTCACGTCGTCGATGTTTGGGCGGAGATCGTTCGCCCTCTGTGCGCCGCCGACGCGCCTCGTCCTGGCAACGGGCGGCAAGCGAGCAAGCGCGCGAGGCCCGAAGGCCAACTGCTCCGGGCCTGCTTGGAACATGGAGGGGAGGGGGAGGGAGAGGGCGACGAGGCAGGGCGGAGGGGTCGAAGGCGGGGAGGAGAAGGAGGAGGAGGAGAAGAAGAGGAGGAGGCGGAGCGAGGAGGAGGAGGAGGCGAGGTAAGAGGAGGAGGAGGAGGAGGAGGAGGAGGAGGAGGATGAAGAGAAGGAGGCGGAGGAGCGAGGAGGAGGAGGGGGCGAGGTAAGAGGAAGAGGGGGAGGAGGAGGAGGAGGAGGAGGAGGAGCGAGGAGGAGGAGGAGTAGGAGGCGAAGGAGGAGGAGCAGAAGGA
>CAUYUJ010021879.1:35000-41013 GCA_963575745.1 Prorocentrum cordatum | reverse complement strand
TACTACTACTACTACTACTACTACTACTACTACTACTACTACTACTACTACTACGACTGCTTCTGTTTCTCCTTCTCCTCCTCCTCGTCCACCTCCCTCCGCCCTCCTCTTTCTTGAAAGCAACGCCCATCATCCAGCCACACTCATATCCAGCGTATGGAGCTACTGAGGACCTGAATCCACGTGCCGTGTCCAGCTGGATAGATACCACGAACTGGGCTACCGCGAACACGAGGGCACCGACAAGGAAACGAAATAAATACGATACCGCAATTGCAACACCCCAGCGCCAAGAACAAGAAGCACATTATGATCGCCCTCGGTCAGAGACCTAGATACGAGCCACATGCAAAAACACGCGATCGGCAGCACCAGGAACTGGATGATGAGTTCAGCAGCGTACAACAAACATGTTCGACGCCTTCCTGAAGTAAGAAGGACCCCCTGCCGAAACCATCAACCAAAAAGGCGCCCCACTCCAGGATCGTGAGAGAGATGCCTAGGAACCCAAACTAAGGGAGCGGTGCCAAGAGCATCAGAAGCACCAGGTCCCTGCGGGACGCATGGATACGATTAGGAATTGTTGCTCAGCGTGTCGCGGCGGCGGCCCTGGTGACACCGGCAAGCGGATAGCATGTCGCTCCGCTCCGCGGGGCGGCAGGCTGGGAGAGTCTCAAAACTATAACGCTTGGGAACGGAGACGTGGACAGCGTGCCGCGCCGAAGCGTGGTGGGCCAGAACCCGCGGAGCGACACGCGAAGAAAGCTCGTAGCAGGGAGGAGGGAAGACGTAGTAGGAGGAGAGGGGAGGCGGACGAGGGGGAAGAGAGAAGGATGAAGAGGTCGAGATGTTCAGAAGGTAGCGGCGGACGGCGCGGCCCGCGTCTGAGGTAAGCAGGACGATGCCCGACCATGGCGCACCACAGAGCGGACAGAGGGGCTGAATCAACGCACGAGCACCAGCAACCAAGATCTCCGACGATATGACCATTTCAATCCAGGCGCGTTCCCTCGATTTCGGCCTCTGGGGCCCGTTATCGGGCCCCAGGGCCAGCAAAAACGAATCCGGGAAGACAACGAGTGCCCCAGGGAAGCAGACGGGACCTGTGGGGCCACGGATTGAGAAAAAAATCAGACCGGCGGATGCCAGGGAATACCTCGCCAGCTACGCCAAGCGTTGCCTCGAAGACTTGCCTGTCCGTGCCCGGCGCATCCGTAGAGGCCTCCTAGATGAGGTCCGACTAGATGTGGTCGGAGCATCGCGCCGCATCGGCGATGCATCGCCGATGCATGGGCGATGCATCGTCGACATTGGCGATGCATCGGCGACGTTTGCGTGGAGAGAATCGGGCTCTGCATCGAGCCGCAACGCCGAAGCATCGGCGATGCCGCGAGATCCTCCGACCAGGGCATCCTCCACCGCGCGCGGGCAGCATCCGGGCCGTGCACCGAGACCAACTCTCCGATCGGGCCGTGCGAGGCGCCGGGGCAGGGGGCCCGATGCAGGCGGGCCTCGCTGTCGAACGTCTTCACTCCCCACGGCGCCTCTGCCGACCGAAGGGCCCTGATGACCGACTCGTCGTACCTGCATGGCACAGGCAGTATCAATCAGCGTCGGCTCAAGAAATCGGATCGGATCGGAACGTGCGTCGGCTCGGGCCACATCGGCACGGAATGCGAAGTCGATTCGAATCGGGTGCGCCAGGATTCCCAGCAGCGCCACGCCGTGCAAGCATCGAGCCGCATCAGATCGTCGGAATATCGGAATCAAATCGGATCGGGCCAGCCGGAATCGGCATCGAATCGGATCAATCGGATCGCACTGGACCATGCACAGAATGCGCGCGCGCACGTGGCGCAGGAGGGCCAAAAAACAAAAAGCACAAACGAAACACCAAAAAAACTACGCTGGTAAAAAAAACTCTCTCGGGTCGGCGCTGGACCACCCCTGGCGGCACCTCCGGCGCCGCCCCTGGCGCGCTTCGCGCGCCAAGGCAGGGAGGGCCCAAAGCCGACTCAAGAAATCCGCGCGGACCTCCGCGAGCTTATGCTCGTGAAGTCTTTGCGTTCTTCGGCGTACCAGGAGGCTGGAAGCACACACCTGGCTGAATTCATGTATGGAGCACCTGGAGGCCACGCGGTGGAAGCACAGAAGGGGGGCCCAGCCTGTTTTTCTTTAGACTTGCGCAACTCGACCTGGCCACGGCGGCAGGGATCCCCCTGCAGATCCTGGCCTGGAACGCGCAGGATGGGGTCGAGAGATCGAGGTGCCCATGTCGCGAACAGATGATGACGTCGGATACCCAGGAGGAGGAGGAGGAGAATATGCGGCCCTTTCCTGGCAGCATTCCCCTTCGGCATCCATCGCAGAAGCCAAGCGTGCCCAGCCACAGAGGTGCCGAGCGCTGGAGGGGCATCTGCCTACGCGTGCATAAAGCTCTCGCCAAAGGCCGACCGAGACATGTGCAACCGGCCCAAGACCTCCGATGCCCTCTTTCTTCATCTTTGAATCCAATGAAACGACGAGAAAGAGGGAAACCAACAAAAAAGGTTCCGTAGAGATCTGGGCCGCTTCCCGGGGACAGGCTCTTCGTCTTGGATGTTTGTTGTTACGGTCCCGGACCCCGGCGATGGGAAAATGTGAAACAAAGCCAAGAGAGCCTGCGACTGACGCGATGTTCATGCGCAGATCTCCCACACGTGAAAGTGTTGTGGGACATTCCTGCGCAAAAAGACTCATTTTGTGGGGACATCTCATCCGGACATTTTGAGGGAGGTGCAGTGGCCTCCACACTTACACTCCTGGCATAGCGGCCTTTACAAAAGGATGGATGTTACGTGTGGGGGATCTGCATTGACGACGCCTTGAGGCCGCCAAAAAAAAACATTATGGTAAGGGCGCTATGGAAGGGTTGTATTGCGCAGGCCACTGCAGATTCTTTTGCAAGATCCCCCAAAACAAGAAATCCGTTGTATAGACAAGGATGCAACAGGATCGCAGATGTGGGGGAATCGCCGCAACAAAAATAAAGACTTCCACTGGTGTTCTCACCTTTGTCTTCTTTTCCATGTGAAAACATATGCCTGCTCCTGTCTCTCATGTGTTTCTGGTTTCCCTCCTATGGGCTCAAGGCGCCGCCACTGAGGATCCCTCACACTTCACATCATTCCGTAAGGTCGCCATGAAAATAATCCTTTTGTAAAGGCCGCTGCAGCAAGACTCGAATTGCGGAGGCCACTGCTACTCCTTCACCATCGAAGTCCTGTCGGAAGGTCCTCGCGTAAAGGGTATTCCCAAGGCTGTCACACAGGATCTAAAATGTAGGGGATCTGCGCAATATAGAGACCATGACTGCCACATATTGGATTGACTGCTTGTTTTTCCATGTAGAAACAAAAGCGAGTTCATGTTGGAGTGTTTCCTGTTGTTTCGCCGCCACGGCAGATCCCCCACACTTAACATCCTTTCGCAAGATCGCCACAAGATGAACCCCCGTGTAAACGCAACGATTAAATTGTTTTAAGTGTGGAGGCCACTGCAGCCCCCTCACACTTGAAATTATCCTGGAAGATCCCACAAACAAGCAATCCGTGTGCAAAGGCTGTTAGAAAATAGTGACATGCGTGGGGGATATGCGCAACTGAAGCAACAACTGTCACATGTTGTCGTGCCGTCTTCTAGTTTCCCATGTGAAAACAGAAGCGTACTCATGTTTGCCATATGGTCGTGTTACCCGTGCGCTCAAGAAGCCGCCAGTGCAGATTCCCCGCAATAGAGATCGTTGTGTAAGATCGCCACCGAAGAAGTCCCTTTGCAAAGGCCGCTGTCAAAAGCGATGAGACTTGCGGAGGCCACTGCCGATCTCCCACGCAATAATTCCACTTGAAAGATCCCCATCAAAGGAACCCGTTGGTAAAGGTTGCAGCACAAGTATGTTCCTTTGTAAGGCTGCCTAACATGGAATCATGTCGTAAGGCAGCCAAAGAAGGAAACATTAAGCAAGGCTGTCAGAGGTGACAGTCATGAGGATGATGATGACGATGATGATGATGATGATGGTGATGATGATGATGATGATGATGACGATTGTGATGATGATGATGATGCTGCTGATGATGATGATGGTGGTGATGCTGATGATGGTGGTGATGGCGATATTGAAACTGATGCTAATTGCCTAGTATAATATCACAACATCGTTGTTGTAATCGCACAGACAGAGGGTCGCACGGGGACGGTCGTCTGAAAAGCCTGGAGGGGGTCCAAGAAGCAGGGGGCTTCTTAGAAGCTCTCCCAGCTTCCAAGAAGCCCCCTTGAAGCCCCCGGCGATTCTAGGAAGGCCCCCACCTTCTCGACACCAATAAACACCTGTTCAAAAGGATGCCCCCCCTCGCCCCACCTTCTTAGGCGCGCCGCCAAAGTCTGCCCCGCATCTTCCCAGGGCGTCGCCCGCTCTCAAGGCGACGCGGCGCGCGTGGGCGACGCCACACGTCCAAGGGAGGTCGGCACTTGTCGTTGTTTTTGCTTTTTTGTTTTTGCCACACGGGGGCTCACCAATAGAGGGACTGCGGCAACCTCCAGGGCACGCCTGTTCTTGCAGGACGTGGGCCCCCAAGAACACTCCAAAGCCTTCCAAAACGAACCCGGACGGCCACAGACTCCTCGGGCTTCGATCCTGGAACCTCGCTTTAAAGGAGGAACTTGCGACCCTCCAAGTGGTGACCCTCCTTGGCACTGCCCGACCTGTGCGCTGGACCCCCAAAAAAATCAGAACAACAACATCTGATTAGAAGAACAGACAAACTGAACACCCAAAACACACAAATTGTTGCACTCGGTCGACCAGTGCAGCAGGAGCAGGAGACGATCACCCCGTCAGGCACTGGCCACCAGTATCGCACGATCGACCACAACCTCCTCCTCCTCCTCCTCCTCATCCTCATCCTCATCCTCATCCTTTTCCTCCGCTCGAGGCTGTTGTCTATCGGGCCTGGTTCGTGGACGAGGCTGCGGGTTCATTGGGAGCAGCATGCGTGGAGGCCGACAAGCAGTACGACGACAAGTCAAAAGCCACGGAGGAGCGCCCAACGTGGCCCTCTTCGTGGTCATCGTCCAACGCGCCATTGGACTACTGGCGCCAGGCAGAGCATCGCCGCACGAGGTCGGGTACAAGGCTATGATGGAATTCTGGGAGAAGATCGTTCGCACTCAGACGCCACGGCAGCTGAGGCTATTCGTGCCGCAGTGCCGCTGCGAAAGGCCAGACAACCCAAGGAAGGCGAGGACACGGACATGGACAGGCGCGGGGTGCTCTCGATCTCGTCCGGTGCGCAGGACCTCGAGGCAGCCAGGCCATTGTGGCCGATCTCCATGGGGCTTCCGGTGAAAACCACGCGCTGCGAGCAGATCCCAGGAGCACGGCCGAGGGGCCCGACCGAGCGCTGGATCGGCTGGCAGGTCAAGCGGGCGAGAGCGAGAACCGGACCGCGCCTCTTCACTCCTCCTCTTCTGAGCTCGTCGATCGTGACCTCAGGCCCCTCGTTCGCCCCCCGTTCGGCCCCAAGCTCGGGCATCCTGGGGCCCTCGACGATCGGCTCGCGTCGGACGACACGCACGCGCTGGGTCCGCCTGCTGTAGAGCCTGTGAACGAATCTGGGGCTGTCGCCCCCCGCTTGTTTCAGCCTAATGCGAATGCTTTGCTCGAGAACGCGTCCAGGCTCCGTGACTTGATCCCGAGGGGGTCCGTGCCTAGGGAGATGTTGCAGCGAAGCGCAGTTTCTGTCCCGACGTACGCCCACCCTGGGCTCGCGAGTGTGCCTGGGACGAGTTTGCCGAAGGCTGCGCCTGCGGGCCGACATCAAGGGGAGGGGGAGGGGTCGTGGCCGCGCCGTGAGAGTCGTGGCGGGGGGGGGCCAGAGGTTCTGATGTGAACGCGCCCCTCGGACTGACTTCCCCTCCCTCCCCTCCCCCCCCCCCACTCCGTGCGGGGGTGAGGGGGCCCCCACTCGTCCTA
>CAUYUJ010021879.1:17500-30000 GCA_963575745.1 Prorocentrum cordatum | reverse complement strand
TGGCCTCGCTTCGAAGCCGTCGCCTGGCTGGAGCGCCCCGCCGCTGCCTGGCGGGGGGCCGCCCCCGCGGAATGCGCCGGCAACTGCGCCCGCCTGTCCGGCCTCCCGCGCGGCGGCCAGACTGGCGACGGATCCCAGCGCAGCCGCGCGCCGATCCTCAGCGCCCGGCGGGAGGGCAGGTCCGCCGGGCTCGCCTCCGACGGGATCCACCGCAGCGCCGCGGTGACGCCTCCCGCCACCACGAGGGCGGCCCACTGGCGGCAGACGCGGGCCATCCTCGGCCGCGAGGAGCGGCCCTTCGTCAGAGCCAGGACGGCGACGAGACTGTCCGAGAGGAAGAGGATTCGGTGGCCATGCTGGCCAGCATCCCGGCGGACGTGCTTCAAGGCGTGGATTAAGGCCCTTCCTTCCAAGGCTGCGACGCGCTCCTCCCTCTCCCAGGCCCCGCTCGAGGTGGCGACCCAGTCCCCTGAGATGCGATGAACTTCCAGAGGCTCGAAGTCGGTCTCCTGGGGCCCCGCGCGCGAGGGCTACCTTTGTCCATGGGGGCGACGGGCTCCTGGATGTCCGACGGCACATTGCAGACGTAACCTTTCGAGGACGGCTCGGAGTAGATGCCTCCAGGGACTCGAGGGGCTCGATGAGCTGCTCCCGGGGCGCCCTCGCACTGGGGTCTCGGAAGCGCCAGCGTTCTTGGATCCTGCCCATCCTCTCCACCACGTCTTTGCTGATTTCTCGCTCGCACACCCTTCGGCCCCACTCGGAGGCACCCGCGCACAAGACTCGGCCCAGCCAGCGGGCCCGGAGGTCGGCGTGAGCCAGCGGGGCAACTCCCACGGCCCACATCAGCTCTCGGCGCGCGCTGGGCCACCAAGGCCTAGGCGCCTCACCGGCCTTTGCGATGAAGCGATACACGGCCGAGAAAACGGCCAGCAGCGGGCGCTCCACCACGAAGAGGAAGGTGCAGTGGCCCACGACATGGCGCACCTGCTGGGCCGAGACCTTCGGCATGGCGAGGAGCGCACGCGCGGCCAGGATGATCCCCCAGGCCCTCCGAGGCGAATGCGCGACGGCCCCCCGCGCGCCATCGATGACCCAGCCCAGCACGCGCGCGTGGAGCGAGGCGGCCCCCCCCCCATGCACCGGGAAGCCCTCGCTGCGCAGCTCGGCGACCATGTCATCCTTCAGGCGGTCGGCGGCGTCCCCGTCGAGGGCGAGGGACGCGAAATTGTCCACGCACACGAGGTGCGCGCCGGGGCCCAGACTTGGGCCGGCACGCCGATCCGCGATCCTGGACAGCACGAGCAACCCCGCGCGGTCGGCGGCCGCCTCCGACACACGCTGGCAGACGGCCAGCGCGCGGGACCAGCCCATGGGCAGCACCGCGATAGCGGCCAGAGCCGCTGAGGTTGCGGCTGCCCGGGGGCGGCGCCACGCCCAAGCCTCCAGGGGCCCAGCGGCGGGAGCGCGAAGTACGGCCTCCAAGCCTCCGGCAACTGCACTTTGTAAAGGGCGTCCGCGATGTCCGCCGAGGCGGTCCACAGGTTGGCGCCGTCCGGCAGCTCGATCGCCGCCAGCGCCGCGCCGGTGGCCAGGTGGACGCCCTCGGGGTCGCCGAACCAGAAATTGGCGGGGCGGGCGTCGACGACCAGCCGCTGCCGCCCGGGGCGGCGTCGCTGACGAGGTCGACCACCCCGGCATCATGGAGACGCCTCACCAGCGCTGCAGAGCGGCGAGGGCATCGAAGGCTGGGGTCCGAGTAGGGCTTCTTGAAGCCAACGCGCTGCTTCCACTGCAAAACTTCGGTCTTTGGCAAGACCTCGCACGAGATATCACGATAGACGGAATCAAAGACCTCGACGCCCAGAAGCCGCTCCAGCGCCACGGGGGGGGGCACCTGGAGGAGGCAGCGAGAGCCGGGAGACGCCCATCGCCTCCGCCCTCGTCGACAGAAAGCCGTCGTAGGACAGAGCAGCCTGGAGCTCCTGCAGGGCTGCCAAAGGCTGTGGGTCGCCCGGCGGGGGACGATCCGCGCCAGGCACTGCTGCTGCGCGAGCGTCGCGCCAGCCCGCGGCAGCGAGCCACCCTGCATACCAGCAACGCTGAGGCCGTTGAGCGCCTCGACCGCCTGCCGCGTCAGCCAGGGCGCGGACGCCGCGCGCCGCGCGCGCCTCCGCGCGGCTCGGGAGCAGGCGCCCGCAGCCAGCCCGCCAGGGTCGGCGGCGCCGGGCACTGGCAGCGGAAAGAGGTCTCGCTGCCGCTCCGCGCCTGGGCCGTCGAGCGTGCCACGCACACCCTCGGCGCCACAGGTAGTCGCCGAGATGAGCCCCGATGCCGCAGCGCCCGGGGGAACTGGGCCACAAAGCCCCCCTGGGCATGAAAGAGTCATGCCTTGGCTCCGCTGGCTTTCGGCCCAGCGGCGGCCTCCGCCTCCCCCCGCAGCTTGCGGGCGTTCTTCTTGATCTGGCCGATGCGCTCGAGCTCCTCGCCGACCACGTCCAGCGGATCGGGACGCGCCATGCAGTTCGGGCGGCTGGACGGGCCCGTGCCGCCCATGACGGCGGTGACCTCCTCCACCGGCAGCTTCATCTGCCCGGCGTCCTGCCCCCGCTGCTTCTCGTCCCAGAAACGCTCGATCAGCTGCATCTTCCTCAGCAGCCGCTCGACGCCGAGGAGGTTCGCCACATTGACCTCGTCGTGCGTGGCGACGTCCTCCAGCACGGTGCAGAGCGCGTGGTGCTCCGAGACGCCCCAGTCCGAGGAGCTGAGCTTCTTGCGGGCCTTCCAGCTCTCGCGGCGCTGGATGGGCCCGCCCTCGCGCAGCAGCCACGCCACGCACCAGCCAGCGGACCGGGGCTGCAGGGTGAAGTTGGGGTCCGCCACCTCCACCGCCGACTCGGTCACCGCGAGCCAGCTCCGCGCCAGGCGAGCGCCCGGCGTGCGCGCCAGGATCCTCGCGTCGGCCCCCCTCCACTCGGCGATGAAGTCGCCGCGCCGCCAGTCCTCGAGGAGGAACGCCATGGCGGAGGCGCCGCCGACGAGGGCGATGGTCGCCCTTCGGCCCGCACGCGCCGCCAAGATCGCGCCGCCGAGCGGGCCGACCTGCGCGACCGAGCCGTAGGGGAGGCCGCCCGCGTCCTCGGCGAGCACCCGCGACCAGCCCGCCAGCGCCTCGCCGTTCACCCCGAGAGGGGCGCCGCCGTCGTCCTTCCAGGACGGTCCGGGAGGAGCGCCGACGGCCGGAGGTGCGCCCGGCGCGATGGGGACGCCGGCCGCGGGGCCTGGCGCCACTACGAGGAGCGGTCCGTCAGGGGCCGGCGGCCCGACAGCAGCCGCCGCGGCGGCGGCGAGCCCGGCGGCGGGCGGGCCGGGGACAGCCCCCCCAGGCGGTTCACAGGCCCCACGAGGGCGGCCGGCGCGGCCGCGGGCACCACGTACCCCGGCAGCAGGCCGCCCGCCATGGCACCAGGGTGCCCCCTGGCGGCACGGGCATCCCAGGATGGCGGCGGCCGAAGTCCGCGTCGGCCTCCGCGATGGCGGCCGCCAGCGAGGCCGTCTCGCGCGCTGCCGAAGGGGCATTGCGGAATAGGTGGAGCCGGGATCGATCCCCGGCGGCGGCGGCCACCTCGAGGCCGAGAGCCGCACCGCCGAGATGTCGGGCCCCGCCGTCAACAAGGTCTCGGCGTAGACCACGTCGTCCGGGGTGACGATGACGACGTCACTACCACCCCCTGGATTAAAAAGTTGAGATCGGAGCTACACCGAAAGAACCGCATCCTGGTATTCGTCCGTCGTTCGGCTTTCGAGCCGCGACTTTCGATCGGGACTGGATCCTGGGAAGTCGATGGTCGCTGTTCGACCGGACCTCTATCCTCGACCCTCGAAGTATCTGGGGCCCTCGATCCTCGATCCTCGAGCCTCGATCGAACCTCGATCATGGATGTTCGATCGGCCAGGCATTCTGGAGCCTGGAGTTTCGATCAAGCCTGGAACATCGGTTCTCGATCGTCGCTCTTCGATCGGCCATCCAGCGTCGAACTTCGACGGATCGTGGCCGCTCGATCCTGGCTCCTCGATGTCCGAACGGCCCTGGATCCTCGACCCTCGATCTCCGACCCTCAATCGCTAGGTGGTTGTCGAACTTTGATCGGCCGTGGAACCCAAAGCCTCGTTTCCGATCGATATGGGTTCGCTCTTCCACAGTCGGTCCTGGGTCATCGATCGTGTATCCTCGATCATCGATCCTGGATCGTCGATTCTGGACCGTACATCCTGGGTCAACCGCGTCGCCCCAAAATGACCCTGGGATCGAACCTCCCACAGGGGGGCCTGCGACCCGACGCGACCTCAAGATGGCCTCAAGATGACTCCAAGACAAACCTGTGAACCGAACGATGCAACGGCCATCCCTGCGGACATCCGCCCAGGCGCAGATAGGACCGCGCGCGCGAGGCTGTGGCAACTGGAATCTGACTTGCACGGAGAGCATGCGACACGGAACAATCCAATACTGTGATGATAAGAGGAGAGAGTGGGAAGAGGAATAGGTCCGCGGCGTCTGTGTGAGCGTACATGAGACCAGAAACTCGAATGTCAGGAAGTCTCAAGCGAAATCGTCGTTTTCTGGTGGCATGAGATGCGACAAAAAGTAATGTGTGAGGAAGTCCCACGCGAAATCGCCACTGTCTGGCGGCCTCAAAAGGGACCGGAATATTTTTTTGAGGAAGTCCCACGCGGAATCGCCACTTTCCGGTGGCATGGCAGAATTTCCGGTCGCCCTGGAAGGCGACCGGAAACTTTTTTTGAGGAAGTCCTAGGCAGAATCCCACTTTCCGGTCGGAGCCCCATTTGGCCTTTATAATATTAAAAGGGATGATGGAGGCACCGGAAACTCCGGAATTGGCAACAAATCCAACATTGTCCCGGGGCCCCGCTGCCTAACGGGAGGCAAACCACGTCTACCTCGGCCCCTGCGGTCTCCACTTTTTAATCCAGGGGGTTGTAGTAAGAGCCAGCTGGCCCGCCACCTTCCTCTGGTGGAACAGCGGCGCGCCGCCCACGTTGTACAGGACCCGCGCCCACGCCTCTGCCATTGGGCCCCGCGCCGAGAGCGAGCGGTGTCGCCAGCGGCGGCTGCGTCCCGCTCGAGCTGGCGACCGTCGCGGACCGGCCCCGGTCCTCTCCAGCACGCCAGCGCGGCCCCCACAGCCGGAGCGCCGTGAAGGTGCCGACGGCCCCGAGCGACGCGCCTGCGAGCGCGGCCGTCCCGCAGGCGAGGGCGACGGTGCCCGTGGTCGCGCCCACCGATGCTCCAGGGCACGGCGGGCAGGAAGGGCAGCTGCACCCTGGGCACGCCGGGCACGGCGGGATCTCCACCGCCGGGCAGCGCGCGACCCAGGCCTGGAGAGCGGGGACGCCCCAGTGGTCGATGAGCCCTGCCAAGCCCGCGGGAAGCCCCAGGAAGGCCCCAGCCATGAGCCGCGGCCCCGCCGCGGCCCCGAGCTCGAGAGCCGAAGGCTATTGTAGAGAACAACGCATTCTGCATTCGGCCTCTCACTCCCCCTCTGAAGGCATTCAACTTCAATAGAAAAGACCATCATCATCATCAGCAGCATCATCATCATTATCCTCAGGATTATCAGCGTCATCATCATCATCATCATCATCATCATCATCATCATCATCATCATCATCATCATCAGCATCATCAGCATCATCATAATTATCATCCGCATCATCAGCATCAGCAGCAGCAGCATCATCATCATCACCATCATGATCGTCATGATCATCATCATCATCATCATCATCATCATCATCATCATCATCATCATCATCATCATCATCATCATCATCACCATCAACATCATCATCATCATCATCATCATCATCATCATCATCATCATCAGCAGCAGCAGCAGCAGCGTCAGCGTCGACATCAGTATAATCAGCATCAGAACCAGCATTATCATCCGCATCATCAGCAGCAGCATCATCATCACCAGTATCATCAGCGTCATCAGCGTCATCAGCATCATCATCATCAGCAGCAGCATTATCATCCGCACCATCAGCATCAGCAGCATCATCATCATCATCATCATCATCATCATCATCATCATCATGATCATTATCACCATCAACATCAACATCATCATCATCATCATCAGCATCATCATCATCAGCATCGTCGGCATCATCATCAGCAGCATCAGCATCATCATCACCACCGCCACCACCATCATCATCATCATCATCAGCATCAGCATCATCAGCATCAGCATCATCATCATCATCATCAACATCATCATCGTCATCATCAGCAGCAGCAGCCTCATCACCATCACCATCATCACCACCACCATCATCATCATCGTCGTCGTCGTCATCATCATCATCATCACCATCACCATCATCATCATCAGCAGCAGCAGCATCATCATCATCATCATCATCACCACCACCACCATTATCATCATCAGCAGCATCATCACCATCATCATCATCAGCATCAGCATCATCATCATGATGATCATTATCATCATCATCATCATCATCATCATCATCATCATCATCATCAGCATCATCATCATCATCATCATCATCAGCAGCAGCAGCAGCAGCATCATCATCATCATCATCATCATCATCATCATCATCATCATCCGTAGCCAGTTTGGCTCAAGCCAGTTTGGCTCAAGCTAGCTGGCTCAAGCTCGCTTGGGTCGAAAAATGGCGCGGGATCGCGTGGCCACCGCCTCCGGGTGATGGCTGCGAGGAGCGGGCGCCCTGGCGAGGCGCCGCGCGTTCTTCGAGGAGCCGAGGGGTCGCGTGCCTCGGCAGACCGCTTGCTCGGGCGCCTGAGCCAGGAGCTGGGGGCTGCCCGCACGGAGTGCGCGAGGCTGCGGGCGGTGCTGGACCAGCGGGCTGCATGGGGTATAGGCGGCGTCGAAGCAGAGGCTGCCCGCCGTGAGGCTCTAGCCAGGCCCTCCCTGGTGGCGAGGCTCAGCGGCGCGCCCGAGAGCGGTGGGAAGCGCTTGGTGCGGAACGTCTCGCTGCATGCGAAGCGTTGCCCGCAGGCTGGGGCTCCCTGCTCGGAGTGGAAGGCTGCGCAGCGCGAAGGCCGCCTGCCTGGTGGAGCCGCCGCTGCAGCAGCAATGAAGTGCGATGTCGAGTGCGAGGTCATCATCTGCGAAGCGGAGGCGTCGCTCGTCAGACATCGGGTCGAGAAGCTGCACGTGGAGCCACAAGCCGAGGTGCTGCGGCCTGGCGAGTGGCGAACATTCGGCGAAAAGCACGACATGTGGGGAGCTGGGGCTTTCGTGGATGGCCTCGCGGCGGGGTGGCGCCTTGCCGAGGCGTGCCCGCCCTGCGACGTTGGGGTGATGATGCGTGAGCTGGGAATGGCGGCCGCGAGGAGCCCGCTGCGGTCTTGCGCCAAGCCGTACCTCAGTGAGAACGCAGCCGAGGCCTGCCTGCCCGAGGCGGGCGCTGGAGCTGCGGAGGCCCGCGCGGCCGCGGCTGGTGTGGTGCCATGGCTGCTGGAGGCGGAAGCCGATGCGGCCCAGGAGCCGCCGCTGCCCCTCCCCCCGCCGCCGGGCGGCTCGGAGGCTGCCACGGCCTGCACGGCCGCGCCGACGGCTGCCGCGAGAAGCGCCGTGGTCGCGGAGTACCTGGCGGCCCACCCCGCGGCGCTCCTCAGCAGCGGCGACGAGGAGGAGCCCTTCGACGAGATCGAGAAGCCCACGTGCGAGGAGCATGAGGGGCAGGCAGAGCAGCAGGAGCCCGAGGCCATCGGGTTCGAGCTGAATGGCGGGGAGGAGCACGTCGGCGCGCTGCGGGGCGCCATGGGGGTGCCCAAGGACGACGAGGAGGACCAGAACGAGCTGGAGGCCCACGTGTCGGGTGACAGCGCGGGGGACGAGCAAGGCGGCGGTGCGCGGGCGTCGTGCAAGGAGCCGCCGAGCATCATCGAGGAGCCCACGTGCGAGCAGCATGAGGGGCAGGCAGAGCAGCAGGAACCAGAGGACATCGGGTTCGAGCTGAACGACGAGGAGGAGCACTTCGGCGAGCTGCGGAGCGCCATGGGGGTGACCTCTAAGAACGACGAAGGGGAGAACTGCGACGGCGAGGAGTCGGTCCTGCCCCCGCCCGTTGGCGAGGCCGAGTTCTTCCTCGAGGTCGTCGGCATGGAAGTGGTGGCGGCAGCTGCCACGCGGCAATACGACTGCGTCGAGGCGCTGTGGGCCATCGGCATGCAGAGGTGGGAGGGTGACGCAGCTCATCGAGCGCTGATGGCGTGGTCATCGAGCGCTGGCGACGCGTACGTCGAGCACCTCATCGATAAGAATACGAATGCAATGTGGAAGGTGACTTCTCGGAAACCCTGGGGAGGGGGCCCAACGATCCCGTGAGTGAGTGAGACAGTTGCGGCGGGCGCGAGCGCGTCTTCTTCTTCTTAATCATCACCATCAGCAGCATAATCATCAGCATCATCATCAGCATCAGAATCATCATCAGCATCATCATCAGCATCATCATCAGCATCATCATCAGCATCATCATCAGCAGCAGCATTATCATCATCGCCATCATCAGCAGTATCATCATCACCATCATCAGCATCATCATCGGCAGTCTCATCATCGTCGTAACCAGCATCGGATTTGTGATCGGTCTTAGCATCAGCATCAGCATCATCATCATCAACATCATCATCATCATCATCATCATCATCATCATCATCATCATCATCATCATAATCATCATCACCATCACCATCACCATCACCACCACCATCATCTCTCGTTCGTCTCTCCTCCGCATCATCGTCGGCATATCCCCCCTCCACCTCCTCCTCCTCCTCCTCCTCCTGCTCCTCCTCCTTTTCCTCCTCATCGTCATCACCATGATCAACCGTGACCAGCATCAGTATTGTGACCCGTATCATAATCAGAATCAGAATCAGCATCATCATCGTCATCATCATCATCATCATCATAATCATCATCATCATCATCATCATCATCATCATCATCATCATCATCATCATCATCATCATCATCGTCATCGTCGTCATCATCGTCATCATCGCCATGACCATCATCATTATCACCGTCATAATCATGCGCTGTTTCACTGCGGCGGATACTTGAGTTCTCGCAAGGATGACGTGCAACGTCTCCTGGCACGAGGCGAGGGGGCCACGCACCAGGGGTCAAATGTCGACCGCTGGACACGCCCATGGTTGCGTGCTGGGCAGAATCTCGAGGCGCACCCAGCCGTGGCGACGAGGAGCCTCCCAGGAGGCCAAAAGGGCCCCCGAAAAGATTCAAAGCATTGATCTACGAACCCCGATACCCGCAAGCCCCCATCGGCCGAAAATTGCCAAAAGCCTTCTGTCGGATGTCTGTTCGCGGTGCGAGGATGTCTCGAAGGCCCCCTGCCCCCTCGAGAATTGCGGCCGCGTCCCTTTGGAAATCCGAGCAGGTGCACGAACTCGCACAGGTTGTTCATCTGCGAGGCCTTCGCGCTTGGGCGAGAAGAAAAATGGTTGAAGGAAGGCAGCACGGTGAGGGCATCGGATAAGGAACCATCGAATGAAGAATCTAGGGTCTGGAAGCCGGTGCAACTCCAATGGTGGATTGGCCGTGGGTGTGACCGCCGCGAATTGAATGCGGAATCCCTCAGGAGTGTGAAGAATCCTGCGCAAATTCTGGGACAATTTCTGTGCGAATTCTGGGAAGAGGCGAGAGAAAGAGAACGCGACCACCCGACAAACCCTAAACATCGGAGGTGAGGGGGTGAGATCGAAGTGGAACGGAGAGCCCCCCTACCGGGAAATCGATTTCGGTTTCGTGTTCGTGCGTGCCGTGCGGGCGAGGCGAAGCTGCGTGGGCGGGCGAGAGAAAGTCTCCTGTGGCTGAGGCGCGGCCGGACCAAATGTCTCCCTTCCGGGCGGCCGGGGGCCCGCGGTGTCCCGCCGGTGTCCCGCTGGTGTCCCGTGTGGCTGAGGCGCGGCCGGACCAAAATGACTCCCTTCCGGGCGGCCGGGGGCCCGCGGTGTCCCGCCGGTGTCCCGTCGGTGTCCCGTCGGTGTCCCGATAATGATGTTGTTGATGATGATCATGATGGTTATGTTGATGGTGATGATGACGATGATGGTGTCCTGGTGATGATGATTATGTTGATGTTGATGTTGATGTTGATGATGATGATGATGATGAGATGACGATGATGATGATGATGATGTTTCTGCCCGTTGTTGTTGATGATGATGTTGGTAATGATGGTGCTGCTGATGATGATTATGGTCTCCCGATGATGATGATGATGAGAATTATGACGGTGGTGATGATGGTGATGGTGATGGTGTGCCGATGATGATATTGATGATGATGTTGGTGATGATGATGCTGCTGATGATAATGGTGTCCCGATGATGTTGATGATGCAGTTGATGATGTTGATGATGATAATGAGCTTATAATGATGATGGTGTCCCGATGTTGTTGTTGATGATGTTGACGATGAAAATGATGGTGACCATGATGGTGTCCCAATGATGATGATGATGATGATGATGATGATGGTGATGATGGTGATGATGATGTTGATGGTGATGATGACGATGGCTGTGTCCCGATGATGATGATGATGATGATGATGATGATGATGATGATGATGACTATGATGAGATGATGATGGCGTTGATGATAATGGCCTGATGATGATGGTGTTGATGATGATGGCGACGATGATGATGTGAAGATGACAGTGTCCCGATGACGATGGAGATGGTGGTGTTGTTGATAATGATGATGACGTTGAATGTTAGATCGATTGTGATATCGGTAGTGAGATCGATAGTGAGGCCGAATGTGGGATCGATTGTGAGATCGATAATCAAATCAATTGTGAGACCGAGCGAATGAGATAGATCGAGTGAAATCGATTGTGAGATCGATCGAGTGAAATCGATCGAGCGAGACCGATAGTGAGATAGATAGTGAGACCGATCGAGTGAGACGCTGCATCCTCCCCCCCCCGAACCTCCTTATCACCCGAAGGGTGGTCGTATAGGTATATACAGATATGTGTACGTATGTATACAGCGGTATCGTTATACCTAAACGACCACCCTTCGGGTGATAAGGAGTTTGTGGGGGTGAGAGGGGGGGAACCAACATCTGACTCAATCGATCTCACTATCGATCTCACTCAACGAGACACCACGGGACACCAGGGGACACCACGGGACACTTGTCGATCTCACTATCAGTCTCACTATCGATCTCACTCAACAGGACACCACGGGACACCACGGGACACCACGGGCCACTACGCGACACCACGGGACACCGCGGGACACCGCCAGACACCTCTCGATCTCACTATCGGTCTCACTATCGATCTCACTATCGATCTCACTCACCGGGACACCATAGGACGCCACGGGACACCACGGGACACCACGGGACATCTCGGGACACCACATAGATCTCACTATCGATCTCACTATCGATCTCACGATCGATCTCACTCAACGGAACACCACAGGATACCACGGGACACCACGGGACACCTGTCGATCTCACTATCGATCTCACTGTCGATCTCACTCAACGAGACACCACGGGACACCACGGGACACCTCGGGGCACCTCTCGATCTCACTGTCGATCTCACTGTCGATCTCACGATCGATCTCACTCAACGGGACACGACGGGACACCACGGTACACCACGGGACATCACGGAACAACTGTCGGTCTCACGATCGATCTCACTATCGATCTCACTCAACGGGACACCGCGGGACACCACGGGACACCACGGGACACCGCGGGACACCGCGAGCCACCGCCGGACGGGCGGGCGGGTGAGAATCATTTGTCTTGACTTCGCCCTAGCAACGGCGGACACCACGGGACACCGCGGACACCGCGGGACACCGCGGGCCACCGGCCGCCGGAGGAGAATCATTTGGTCCGGCCGCGGCCCAGCCACAGGAGGATTTCGGGACACCGGCGGGACACCAGCGGGACACCGCGGGGCACTGGCCGCCGGAGGAGTTACATTTTGTCCGGCCGCGGCCCAGCTCTCGCCCGCCCACGCAGCGTCGCCTCGCCCGCACGCACGCACGGCACGCGCGACACGAACCCGAAACCGAAATCGATTTCCTGGTACGGGGGGGGTCTCCGTTTCACGTCGGACTCACCCCCCAACCTCCGATTCTGGCATCACTATCCATCGGTCCCACTGTCAAAAAACTGGCCTCTATCCGTCGTGAACACTATGTGCATACACAAATACATATACTAGAACCGCGCGCGCACTTCGCGCGCGCGCGTAAGTTCTAGTCAACCTCGGACTTCATCTGCGAAATCCACGACACCTTCGATGAAACGGACACATGCGTGTGCACACATGCGTGAGTAAAAGCACGCATGCATGCGAACCCACGCGTACACACACACACACACACACACACACACACA
>CAUYUJ010021879.1:0-10000 GCA_963575745.1 Prorocentrum cordatum | reverse complement strand
GAGGGCCTCAAGAGGCGGCCAAAACCTCCAAGGAAGCATCAAGACGGCCTCCAGATGGTCCATGATAGCTGAGAATGGCTCAGGATAGCCTCCGACAGCCTCTAGCCGAGCATGGCTCAAGATAGCCTCCAAGAGGCCTCCAGAGAACCTCCGATCGTGCCTGGACTGCCTGGTTGGAACACTTTTTGGTCGGCGGCTCCAAGGCGACGGTCAGGGAGCGAAAGCGGCGCCCGGGCTGCAGAACGAGGCGAATTTGCGAACAAGCCGCCAGTGTCGGCGGGCACGTTCGCACCTGCAAGACGAGCTCGCAGTTGCACATGCACAGAACAAAATGAATTAAATTCACTAGCAAACGCACATTGGCGCAGCAGCGTGACCGAAGTAGACGAGCTGCCGAGAAAATGCGCGTGAGCAACGGAGTGAATCGCCAGGGCGGCGCCAAACTCCAGGCCGACCTGCACAAGCCGAGCGGCTGCGCGGTGTAATCGAGACAGTGCGCGGGGGAAGACCAAAGGCTGCACAGGCGCTGCAGGCTGAACCACTCAGCGTCCGGGCCTCAGAAATCACCTGGTGGGGACACTTTTTTGGCCTGCGGCTCCGAGGCAGCGGACAGGGAGCGGAAGGCGTCGTCTGGGCCAGCAGGCGAGGCTAAGTAGCTACAACAGGCCACGCACCTGCAGTAATAGTACGCAAAGTATGCGAGGTGTGCACATGCACTGAGCAAAATGCTCCGCATTAAGGCGAACGCCCCTAGGCGCCAGCCACACCGAGGTGAAGCAGACCGCAGTGCTATGCAACGGAAAAGTCGCCCTGACGGCGTCCGCGCAGCCAACCTAGCCGAAGCGGACAAGTAGAACCAAAGCGACACGCTGAAGGCTGAACCACTCAGCGCGAGGTACCACCGCCGTACGCGGGGTCGGTGAGACAGGGGCAAAGGAAAGGCAGGGACCTACAGAGCTCTCACTCCACGATCCACACCGCTGCCCGTGGTGGGGCCGGTGCGTCAGCCATCGTTTCCGAAACCAGACACAGGCCAGGAAGCAACGATGAAGGAGGACACGCAGGCCCACGCGCCAGTACTGCCGCCAAGCGGGTATCGGCCGAAGGTCGCCGAGGTACGCTGCAGCCGCGGCCAGCTCATAGGCGCTGGGGTGTAGTCAGGGATGAATCTGACCATAGAGAGAGCCGGTGGACGGCAAGTACCAACAGAGCACTCACTCCGCGGACCGCACCGCTGCCTGGGGGGGGGCCGGTGTGTCGTCATCGTATCCGAAACTAGTGACTGGTCGGGGCAGCAACGATGAGAGAGGGCACGCTGGCCCAAGGGCCGGTATACTGCAACCTCGCAGGTACCGGTCACGATAATCGCCGAGATTCGCAGCTGCCGCGACCACCTCATGGAGCGCTGGAACGCAGCTAGAGCTGGATCTGACCACGGGTGGGGACACGCGAAGCGTCAAGAATTTGCACTGCATTATGGTAATAGCGATTCCTGACAGCCCACCTCGTTGACTTTGCTTCCGGGAAGCCCTCCAGATGGCCCCGAGGTGGCCTACGCGGCGCTCGAGAGGGCCCCAAGTGGAGGAGGGGGGGGAAAGAGAGGGAAACTCGCGGAAGCTGCTGGTCGCCCCCATGGCACACAATTGCGCCCAGTAGCGCGCAGAGCGGACGCAGTGCATCTCCCTCACGTGGGCGCCATCGGGCTCCATTTGGACGCTACTTGGCGCTACTGGGCGGCACCTTTGGGCGCTATTGAACGCCAGTGTGAGCTAATTGGGCGCGGTGCGCGCGCTGGGGGAGGTCAGCATCTACGTATCCCACCAGAGAGGCCAGCGAGGGCGTAAGCCCGCCTGAAAAGTGGTCGACGATCACGGCGGGCGGGGCGACAGCAGACGCCGCGGAGGAGGCGTCTCAAGTCATCGGAACGCGCAGGTGGGAAGAATGATGGGATGGACGTTCGAGGATCGCGCTTGGGTTTTTCGTGCTTTTGGGGTTCCTGGGGTGGCTCCTCGTCGCCACTGTTGGGTCTGCTTTGGAATTCTGGCAAGAGCGCGCCCCAGAACGTGTCCCAGGATTGACCTTTGATCCCCAGACCCAGACATGCTCGCGTCGTGAAAAATCACGACGGGTGGTGGTCGCGGCAGGGGGTCGGGAACCCTGGTGGGAGGGATGATGGGAGGGAGGAGGGGGAGGAGGCAGGAGCGAGGACACATTCGAAACCCTTCGAAGTTGCCGTAGGTTCCTGGAGATTTTCTAGCCTCGGGATGCTTTCCAGCACCTGCGCCTCGTCGAGAGCTCTCTGCGGGTACCCAGATCGTCCTGAACGGCCGGCGAGTGACCCGAAAACCACCAGGCGCGGAGGGGACGCTGGGGAGGCGGGATGACGGGAGGGAGGAAGAGGACCCGAACATGTTCGCGTCGTGAATAGACTCACGCCAGGGGGGGATGTTGCTAGTGTTCGGCCTCGACGGACCCTCGCCGGGGCGCCCGGGACCGTCAAAAACGACTCGGGAAGGAAAACGGCCTAGGGGAAATGAACCCGGCGCGACCCCAATTAGTTAGGGAAAAGCTTCCTATTGCATGGGCGCAGTGCTTGGCATTGCTTGCCATTGCTTGCCAGTGCTTGGCATTACGTGGCGATGCTTGCCATTGCTTGGCACTGCTTGGCATTGAATGGCATTGCATGGTATTACTTGCCATTGCGTGGCATTGCTTGGCACTGCGTGGCATTGCTTGGCATTGCGTGGCATTGCGTGGCACTGCGTGGCATTGCTTGAACATTGCTTGGCATTGCTTGGAATCGCTTGGTATTGCTTGGAACGGGCACAATAAGATCACGAAGCGCAGGAAACCAGGGGAACCCGAGGAACCCGGGGAACCCAGGGAACCAGCCGAGAAACCCGAGGAACCCGAGGAACCCCAGGATCCCGAGGAACCCCGGGAACCCCAGGAACCCGAGGATCCCGAGGAACCCCAGAAACCCGAGGAACCCGAGGAACGACTAGGGACCCGGGGGAACCCTTGGAACCCGGGGAACCTCTGAAGAACGGGCAAAGGAGCACCCCGAGGCACCAATATTTAACAAAATGAGAACCCCTTAGGCAAGCCTAATTGGGGAACGGCCGGCTTCGGGTGATCCCGTTGTGAGAAGATCGAGCCACCGCAAGTTTGGGGATTGGGGAGAAGGAAGATGAGATCCTGCAGGACGAGGGGGTCCTGCAAGGGGAGGGCGGGAGGGGGGGGGGGGAGGGGGAAGGCGGGAGGGAGGGAGGGAGGGGATCCTGCGGGGAGATCCGCGGGGTCCTGCCAGGAGGGGGAGGGAAGGCGAAGAGGAGGGCGGAGGGGATCCTGCAAGGAGAGGCCGAGAGGCCAGGGAGGGGCTGCGAGGAAGAGCGGGGAGGGGAGGCGGAGCAAGGAAAAAAATAAGGGCACTCGAGGAGAGGAGGGCGCCTGGAAGCTGCCGGGAGGAGGTCGCGGCCCTCACACAAATTTCAGCCCTGGAGGTCCGAGGACGGCCCCTTCTCCTCGTCGTCCTCCTCCCTCTCGTCCCCTCCTCCCTCTTCCCCTGCATGTCGAGGGGGGGAGAGGGAGTCGGGGAATGGGAAGGCGGGCAGCACAAGAGGAATGGGAAGGGAGAGCGCCCCCAGGAGGACCCCGGAACCCTGGAAGGGTCTTGCCACGGGCCCCAAAGCCGCAAGAGCACCCCAAGTCGGTCCAAAGAAAGCAATTAGGGACAACTTTTCTGGCTCGATCACGCAACGGCAATTGAGGATACACCGTGTCTTCCGATAGTTTCCAGGATGGCCCCAAGAGGAATCCAAGAAGACTCGAAGAGACTTCCAGGGCCCCCACCTTACACATTGTCTGGGGCTGCCTGGGCTGAGCACAGCGTCAGTTTGACTGGGCGGCACAGATGATTTCGGAGCGAGCGCCCAACCGCGTACCTTCCAAGATCTGCCCTGGAAGACATCCTGACAACCGTAATGGCGGCTCAGGCTGGCAAGGCGAGCCCGAAAGCACTCGCGACCGTCTCCTCGGCAGGCAAGTCGCTCAATAACCGGCCATCTGGCAAGACAGCATCCACCCGTGCGACTCTGGAGCCGAATCTGCCCGCGCGAAGATCGCCCATCAGCTGGTCATTCAAAGCTGCGAGGCGGGAGGTGGGCACGGCGAGAACTCGGCAGCGCTCCACACCGCGAAGAGTCACGAACCGTATCGATTCGCCGTCGAAGGACGCCTGAAGGAGTAACGCTGGCATCAAGTGAGCTCCGTAGGTCTGGCCTGCGACGAGCTCCGGGATGTCGCACTGGCCGTCGCTATTGCGGCCGCAGACCACAGCCCTCCCCTCGCTCGTCAACAGGACAGTGTGGACGTCTCCTGGGGCGACCTGCGTGTAGGTCTGGCCTGCGATGAGCTCTGGGATGTCGCACTGGCCTTCGTCATTGCGGCCGCAGGCCACGGCCGTGCCCTCGCTCGTCAGCAGGACGGTGTGGGCGTCTCCGGCGGCGACCTGCGTGTAGGTCTGGCCTGCGACGAGCTCCGGGATGTCGCACTGGCCTTCGTCACTGCGGCCGCAGACCACGGCCGTCCCCTCGCTCGTCAGCAGGACGGTGTGGACGTCTCCTGCATCGACCTGGATGTAGGTGTGGCCTGCGACGAGCTCTGGGATGACGCACTGGCCTTCGAAATTGCGGCCGCAAGCCACGGCCGTGCCCTCGCTCGTCAACAGGACGGTGTGGGCACCTCCTGCGGCGACCTGCGTGTAGGTCTGGCCTGCGATGAGCTCTGGGATGTCGCACTGGCCTAAACCATTGCGGCCGCAAGCCGCGGCCGTGCCCTCGCTCGTCAGCAGGACGGTGTGGGCGTCTCCTGCGGCGACCTGCGTGTAAGTCTGGCCTGCGACGAGAGCTGGGATGTCGCACTGGCCGCCACTATTGAGGCCGCAGGCCGCGGCCGTGCCCTCACTCGTCAACAGGACGGTGTGGGCACCTCCTGCGGCCACCTGCGTGTAGATCTGGCCTGCGGCGAGAGCTGGGATGTCGCACTGGCCAGCAGCATTGCGGCCGCAGGTCGCGGCCGTGCCCTCGCTCGTCAGCAACACGGTGTGGGCGGACATCCGCGAGCTCTGGCCTGGCGCGCGGGGTGCGCCAGCGGCGGGCTCGGCGGAGGGCCCGGGAGCCCGAGCCACGGACCAGCTGCAGCCGCCAGCCCCCCGCGAGGCCGCCGCCTCCCCCTGCGAGGCGGGCGGGGCGCGCGCGCGCGCTGCTCGGGGCCCCCGGAGGACCCCGCTCTGCGGCGATTCGGCGACAGATTGCGCACAGACGGCCCCCCATGTACTCCGAGATCCTGGCGTTTTTGTCGGGGGGAGGGCGGGCATTTTCGCCCAGGCCCCGGGGCCATCACGAATCGATCGGGCCTGCAAAACAGCACAGAAGAATGGGGTCTCGGGCTCCGGTAGTGATTTTTGGCGATGTCTCATTTTTTCACGCCGTCTGATCTCAGGATAGCCCCAGCTGGCGTCAACAGGCCCGGAGCAGTGGCAACATCCCGACCCTGGGGCGCGGAGCGCCAGACACCGCCGGAGGTGGCGACAGGGTGTTGACACCGCCTGAGTTGACTCGGCTGGGGGGTGGGGCTGTTCAGGCCAGCTGGGACTACCTGGGGGGGCTGTCTGCGCGCATCCCGAACAGGGGGTAGGAGGAGCAGGGTGGAGGTTGGAGCTTGGAGGGCACTGCCTCCTGCACCCTCCCCGCCTCCCCCCTTACTCCCACCCACCTCCTCCGCCCCCAACCTCGTGCCTCCCCTTACTCTTCCGCACCCCGCCTCCTACTTCCTCCTCCTCCTCCTCCTCCGCCTCATCCGCCTCCGCCTCCCCCCCCCGCCTCCGACTTCCTCCTCATCCTCCCACCACCTCCTCACCGTCCTTCTCCTCCTCACAACCCCAATGGCGATGGCTGGCACCGCGACTGACGGCAATGAGAGGTGGGCAGCAGAGGCTGGGCGAGCCTGGAAGCCCGAGGTGTTCGGGTACAGGGTCCCGTCGAGGTCGAAGAAGATCGTGTCCACGTCGGCCTGCTGTCCCGCAGACTCAAGGACGCAGGAGGAACAAGCACCGAATAGGGGGATCTGATCGAATCGGAGTGTGCGTCGGATCGCACTGCATCGGCATGGAGTCGGAGTCGGATGGGATCGGCCGCGCCAGGATGCACAGCAGCGCCATGCAAAGCATCGGGCCGCATCGGATCGTCGTGAAATACCTGAATCGAACCGGATCGGGCTGGCCAGGATCGATATCGTTTCGGGCCGATCGGATCGAATGAGTGGCCATCCACAGGACAAGGCACATGACTATGTACACAACCAAGAAAGAGGGACGAGGCCGCCCGGCCCGCCTCCTTGGAGGGAGGCGGCTGGAGAGGGCCAGTCTGCGCCTGCGCGCCAGGCCATTCCAGAGGCCGCGGGGGAGCGCGTGGGCCGAGCACCTGGCGGGGCCGAGGACGGGGGCGCGCAAGCAAGACCGCGCCGCCTGGCACGCTGCGGCGTCCTATAGTGCCGAGTGCCGACTGGCGGGGAGGGGGTTCTGCAGTTCTCTTCGGCGGCGCGGTCAAGGGGGTGGCGCGGGGGGGGGGGTAGCCCTCTGAGAGGGCGGGGTGTGTCTTAGAGGGCGGGGGGGCCTCCCCGCGAGGCCCTGGAGGCTTCTAGGCAGCGCCGCCAAGTTCTAAGCCGGGCCCCCGCCAGATCCTCGGAACAAGAGCACCTGCACAAAGGGCAGCTGCGCTCGCGCACCACGCTGCGCGAAGCGCGAAGCGCGAAGCGCGAAGCGCGAAGCGCGAACCACTTCGTGCTCGCGCCGCCCCCCAGGGGCACACCCAGGCGCATCGGCACCACAGGCGGCGCCCTCCTCGAGGTGGACGGAGAGGAGGAGGAGGAGGAGGAGGAGGAGGAGGAGAGGAGGAGGAGGAGGAGGAGGAGAGGAGGAGGAGAGGAGGAGAGGAGAGGAGGAGGGAGGAGGGAGGAGGGAGGAGGGGGAGGAGAGGGAGGGAGGGAGGGGGAGAAGGAGAGAAGGGAGAAGTGGTGGGACGCAGATATGAGCAAAACGCTGCATCCTTGTCTGGATGGTGAGAGGCCTAAGCCTCCTGGGCTGCACAGGAGGGAAGGCCAGCGGGGCGAGCCTCGAAGTGTGCCCTGAAGGAGAGGGGGGTGCCCCTCCATGGCGCTCCTCCTCCTCCTCCTCCTCCTCCTCCTCCTCCTCCTCCTCCTCCTCCTCCTCCTCCTCCTCCTCCCCGAACTCCTCCTCCTCCTCCTCCTCCTCCTCCAGTCCCCCTGCGTTGATCTGCCGTTCGCATTGCTGGGACGGGGTCGTCGATTACTTCTCGTGCCTCGCAGTGCTGGTCGAGCCCATAGATGGCTAGAGCAATATTGTGTACAATTGGCTTCGCATCTGGTCTCGACTCATCAGCATCATCATCACCATCAGCATCAGCATCAGCATCAGCATCATCATCATCATCATCATCATCATCATCATCAGCATCATCATCATCATCATCATCAGCATCATCATCATCATCACCACCACCACCACCATCATCATCATCATCATCAACATCAGCAGCAGCATCATCATCATCAGCATCATCATCATCATCACCAGCATCACCATCACCAAAACAACCATCATCATCATCACCAGCAGCAGCAGTAGCATCAGCATCATCATTCTCATCAACAACAGCATCATCGTCATCATCATCATATTCAACAGCATCATCATCAACATCATCATCCATCATCATCAGCATCAGCATGAGCATCAGCAGTATCAGCATCACCGTGACCATCATCGTCAGCATCATCACCACCATCACCACCACAATCTTGATCATCGTCTGCACCATCTCCAGCAGCAGCATCTGCACCAGCATCTACACCACCATCATCACCATCATCCTCATCATCCTCTGTATTACCATCCTAACCGCCACCACCACCATCATCATCATCAGCAGCATCAGCATCGTCATCAGCACCAGCATCAGCATCATCATCATCGTCATCGTCATCAGCACCATCATCATCATCATCATCATCATCATCATCATCATCATCGTCATCATCATCACCATCATCATCATCATCAGCATCATCATCCCCCTCATCACCCCCGTCATCACCCTTAACATGAACATTGTCGCCATCGCCACCGTCATGATCAACAGAATCGCCATCGGCATCGTCATCATCATCGTCGTCATCACAGACACCGTAGTCGTAACCAGCAATGGCAGCAGCCTCATCATTTCCATATATCGACATCGTACTCAACGTCAGCCTATGCTTCTCCATCCCCAACATCATTATCATCCCCCTGTTCCTCTTCCCCTGAGGGGCAGCGGTAGGGAGGACCAGCTCAGGGGGGAAACATTGAGCTGGAATCGGCGATACACGATACATCGCCGATAAATCGGCAACAGGGCCCCGATGGCGAATCCGCGCGCTCCTGGCAAGGGGTCCTCTTCCTCTTCCTCCTCCCCCTCCATCCGTCTTCATAATAAATCTTTCCTCCGTGTCGCACCCCGAAGCCGGTCGAAAGGGCGGGCCAGGCGTTTCGCCTGAGACTTCCTCACTACTTGCGGTCCTGAAGCCTGGAATCTGCTACGCTTTCACGGATGGAGGGCTTGTGGTTTTCAACGTGTGGTTCCCGCTCTAACGCCGCGCACCTTCGTCTTAGAAGTTTGGGAGAGCTTCACGGATGGAGGGCGGGGAATTTTCCAAACATGGCTCTCGCCCCAGCGCCGCACACCTTCGTCTGAAAAGTTTGCGAGAGCTTCGCGGATGGAGGGCGGGTCGTTTTCAAAACATGGCTCTCGCCCTAGCGCCGCACACTTTCGTCTGAAAAGCTTGCAAGAATTTCACGGATGGAGAGCTGTCTGTTTTCAAAATGTAATTCACGCCCTAGCGCCGCACACATTCGTATGAAAAGTTCGCAGTGGCTTCACGGATGGCAGGCGGCTGCTTTTCAAAATCCGGCTCTCGCCTGAGCGCCGCGCACATTCGTCTTCAGAGCTTACATCTGCTTCGAAGGATTATCAGTGTGAACGTCTCACAAATAGCACTTTCGCAGGATGTCAGAATGACAGGGCGCAACAGTCACGCTGACTCACGGTGTAGAAGCCCAGGGACTGGCGTCTTGGCACAATTCAGGGTCGTCACGACGCAACAATAACGGTGATTCGCCGCGTTAAATTCCCAGGAATGCTGTTCTGGCACAGTTCCGGAATGTCAAACGGTTGTCTTCCAACGGGGTACTTTCCTGTTTTCCTCAGCGAAAAAGATCCGCTGTATGGTGCTCATGAAGAGGGAACTTGGAGGGAGAGTGTATTGCAAGAACGTTGGTGAGTCTTGGGTTTACACTGGTCCTCCTCCCCCTCCTCCTCCTAGCGTTGCCCCTCCTCCTAATGTTCCCTCTCCTCCGAACGCAACCTCCCCCTATATGACGTTGCCCCCCCCCCTTCCTGCGAGGGTCAACATAAAGTCTGCACATCACAACACTCTACATGCCGAACACACACACACATATACATACGCACACACACACACTGTGCTACAGCAGCAACGAGACGATGGTGTGCCTCCTCGAGACTCTAGACTAAGGGCGGTTTTGCTGCTACTGCTGCTGGCGCCTTCGGGTGTGGCTCCTCCCCCTGAATGCCTACATGCCTGATGGCGAGACTGTCATCCTGACGTTGCCATTCCCTCCAAGGCAGGGCCCTGGGCGGTTGATCAAACTAGGAGCTTGGCGACTCCTGTAGCTTTCGCTCCAGGAGCCGACATCTGGTAGGAATTGAAGTTGGGCAGCGACAAAAATGGCAGACAAGGGAGGGAGGAGAGAGAGAGAGAGAGATCAACCAGAAAGGAGGCACCTAACAACCTCAATGAGATGAGAAAGAGTAGGACGCCTGGCGGTTGGCAGCAGTCCTGCGCCTCCCCCTCCTCCTCC
>CAUYUJ010021878.1:112500-132020 GCA_963575745.1 Prorocentrum cordatum | reverse complement strand
CCAGTAGTTGCTTCCTAAGAGCAGGGAGAGCATGGTAGAAGGCTAGTCCAGGCCTCCCGATTGGACGGGGCCCGAGCAGGTGGGGTCGGAGGATCGCGCCGCCTCGCCGAGGCCTCGGCGTGGCATCGGCGATGCGGCTCGATGTGGGGCCCGCTTCTCTGCACGCCGACGTCGCCGGTGCATCGCCGGCGTTGTCAGAGGAGGGAGATGCGACACCAACACCACCAGGGGGCCCACCTCCATCGAGGAGGTCCACGATGCCTCCCCGAGCTGGAGGCTGGGGATGCCTCGAGCGAGAGGGGGGGA
Organism: Prorocentrum cordatum; assembly: GCA_963575745.1. Taxonomy (NCBI): domain Eukaryota; class Dinophyceae; order Prorocentrales; family Prorocentraceae; genus Prorocentrum; species Prorocentrum cordatum. Next base: position 131,714 of record CAUYUJ010021878.1, on the reverse strand, counting down.
CCACACCACCAGGGAGGCCCCCTTGCTCCTCGCAGATCCTCGCATTGTTGGTGTTGGTGTCGCCTTTCCACGTTCCTGGGTTGCTGACCGAAGCATCGGCGATGCACTGCCGGTGCATCGGAGGTGCGGCGAGGTCCTCCGACCCCATCCACTCGGACCCCCTGCAGGAGGCCTCCGGGGCTGCCCCCCTATGGAGGGCAGGCGTCGGCCACTGCGCTGACATCTCTCGCTGCGCTCGTCAGAGGAGCATCAGGAGGGGACAACACACGCAGACACAATGAATCGTCGATTCCGAAGAAAACATGGGAAGATATGGGCAGCGGGGGGGAGACAAAAACCCGGAAGATATGGGAAAAGGTGGGTAATCCTGTTCTTTGTGTGTATCTACGTGTGTGTGTCCTTGGGCCCCCTTTCAGAGCAGGGAGATCACGAGCATGATGCGCTCCAGGACTCCCGAGCGTGCCGCACGGGCTGCAGGAACCACGGCCGCCACGCAAGGGCGCCCGATTCCCTGGAACTTATTCGGCGTCCTGCTCGCCCCATCTCGGCGCCACCGATATGGGTACTCCGTTTAAGTCGGGCCCGTCCCTCTACCAGAGGAAAGTTCAAACATAGTATTTGAAAAATACCCTGGGGACGATTTTTGTTTCGAGCATGTGTTGACCATTTGGGGGTATGTTTTGACTGTCTTCTGAATTTCGTCCAGCATTCCCCCTGTAGGGGGACACGCCCGACCCAATCGTATGAGGCACTCGGTCGGCGCGCAGGAGCGCGTCTTTCAGGGCGCCCTCGAGGGCGCGAAGTTCTTCGCGCTTCGCGGTTCGCCTCCTCCTCCTCCTCCTCCTCCTCCTCCTCCTCCTCTTCTCTTCTTCTTCTCCTTCTCCTCCTCCTCCTCCTTCTGCTCCTGCTCTCCCCCTCCCCTCCTCCCCCTCCTCCTCTCCTCCACCTCCTCCCTCCTCCTCCTCCTCCTCTCCGTTCCTCGCCCCTCCTCCTCCTCCCTCCTCCTATCCTCTCTCCTCCTCCTCCTCTCCTCCTCCTCCCCCCTCCTCCTCCATCCGCCTCTCCCTCCTCCTCCTCCCTCCTCCTCCACCTCCTCCTCCTCCTCCTCCTTTCCTCCACCTTCTCCTCCTCCTCCTCCTCCTCCTCTCCTCCTCACTCCTCCTCCTCCTTCCTCCTCCTCCTCCTCCTCCTCCTCCTCCTCCTCCTCCTCCTCCTCCCCCTCTTCTCCCCTCTGGGAGAGGCGGCGCGAGAGCGCGAAGTGATTCGCACTTCGCGCAGCGCGCAGCGCGAAGCGCGCAGTTGGGCGCCCTTGGCCTTTCTCGCGCGGGGCGGCGCAGGGAGGCTGGCAGGACTGCGCGGGCCTCCCGCGTCGGCCCGAGCCCGGGCCGGGGCGCTCGCGAGTGCCCGGCGGGGTGGCGCTGTGGGGCGGCCTGCTGCCGCCCCCCCAGCGGAGATCCCCCTCGTCGTCCTCCTCCTCCTCCTCCTCCTCCTCCTCCTCCTCCTCCTCCTCCTCCTCCTCCTCCTCCTCCTCCTCCTCCGCTATTTTCCGCTATTTGCGGCGGCCTGAGGGGTTCGCTCCCTGAGCCGCAACAGAGGCGCCACTGCGCCCATGCCAAGCCGCGCGCGCGGCCGACACGCGGGCGCCCTCGGCGCGGGGGGGGCCCCGCCCAGGGGGAGAGGAAGGGGCCTCCAGGATCTCTCGGGGCGGAGGACAAGCGGGGGGGCGAGGCCCAGGTGAACCTAAGAGCAGGTACCAGAGGACCCCGCCAGGAGGGGAGGAGGAAAGCCTGCATGGGCCCCAAGAGGAGAGGGGCGGGGTCCAATGGCCTGCGACTTGCCCTCTGGCCCGATGCGCTGCCGCCCAGGAAAGCAGCCTCGGCCAGCTGCGTCACCTGTCCTGGGCGGCAGTGCACAGGCCCTGGAGCCAGGTGGGCGAGGGCCCGCCTGGCGTGCCACCCCCTTTACCCCCACAGAGCACAAGGCCCGAAACCATGAAACCATAAACGAACAACCAAAATGAGGACAGTGGGGTAAGGGGGGCGGCACCGTTCTTTAGTCCCTATCGACGCGGCCCCGCGGCCCTCTCAGGCGCCGTCGAGCGGCGGCTCGCGAGCCTCTGCCCGCTCTCAGACCTCCGGCGCCCAGGGCCGTGTCGAGGCCGGTCTTCGCGGCCCAATCCTTCACCTTGAACCTGCGGTTCTCAACTCGCGGTACTGCTTGGTTATGTAGTGCTCGCACTTGTGGTACTCGACTCAGTCGTGCTGGCCGAGGTAGTACTGGTTGACTCTGAACGCCCGACAATGCAGCCCTCGACTCCGTCACGCTGGTCACCATGTTATGGCTTGGCACTGTAGTCCACGATCTGTGGTGCTCGACTCGGCCATGCTGGTCACCATACTGCTGCTTATGACTGTGGTGCCACCTTGTGGTGCTCGACCAAGTCATGGTGGTTCAGGTAGTGGTGGTTGACTAGCTGGCTCTCGATCCTGTAGTGCTCGTCTCCTGCGTGCTGGTCGAAGCGCTGGTGCACCCCCACCGCATAGGATTGGGCGATGCGGCGGCTTGGCTCGGAGCTCTCGAACCTGCGATTCTCAACTCGGTAGCGGTGATCTGATGGTACTGCTTGACTGTGTGATGCTAAGCTCTTGGTGCTAGGCTCGGTCGTACTGGTCGAGGTGGTCTGCTTGACTGTGCAGCGCTCGAACTCGCAGTACTCGACCCAGTCGCTGAGGTACTTGTCGTGCTGGTGTATGTGGGTCGTTGGGAGGTCGGATTGTTGTTGGTGATGTGGAAAGGGTTGGGCGCACTTAGGGCCTCCATGCACCGACTTCAAGTGGGGTTCGTGGCGGCCCCACCTCGTCCCGCTATGGCTAGGGGTCACAGTGCCCTCGGTGGGGGCGAACCCCAGGCCCAGTGATTTCTCTGTCGGAGAGGAATGTCTCGGCTGCCCTATGCTTCGCCCATGGGCGCTCGGGTGCTCCTCCTCCGCCATGGGGATGGTGGGGGTGGCGAGCTAGGGCGGACCGCGGGGGCGCGGGTAGTTGCGTCCTACCCCCCCCCTGCCCCTCACCATCCCCCCTGGTAGGCGCGGGCAGTACTCGTCCTGCCCCCCCACCCTTCGAGCCCGTCTCGAAGTTTGATCCTTGCCTCACCAGGGCAACGTTGACTTGTACTTGGTGTGGTGGGCATACGTCTGGCTGGTACCTCTGAGCTCTGACCGTTCGATCGCGATGTGCAACAATGCTGCAAAACGTGGCGACTTGTGCCTGGGGTGTTCCCTCGCATTCGGGGCTTCCCCAGGACTTGCGTCCTTAATTTTGTGCAAAACTTGGCGACGTTGCCTGAGGTGTTCCCACGCACTCGGGGCTTCCTCAGGACTTGCGTCCTGACGCTTTTGTGCTTGTCGTCATCGTTCTTCATCGCGATCAGCATCATCAAGCTGTTCCCTTTCAGCACTCATCGAGTTGGCGGCCCTGCCCAGAGCCTTGTCGGGTCGGTCGTGCAGGGCCCACTCCCTCGCCTCCTCCAACCAGGTCGGGGCGCTCCCTCGCCCCGTTGGGCCACGGTGGTAGTCCTGGCCCATCTCCCTGGCAGGACTGCGCGGGCCTCCCGCATCGGCCCGAGCCTGGGCCGGGGCGCTCGCGAGTGCCCGGCGGGGTGGCGCTGTGGGGCGGCCTGCTGCCGCCCCCCCCCCCCCCCCCCCCCCGCCCCCCAGCGGAGATCCCCCTATACCACCTCCTCCTCCTCCTCCTCCTCCTCCTCCTCCTCCTCCTCCTCCTCCTCCTCCTCCACCCCCTCCCTTGCTAGGGCTCTTGGGGGTTTGGCGGGGCCTGTGGTTGATTCCTCCTGGGCTGGCAATTTGGGGGTGGACGATTGCGCTGGTCGCCCCCGCCGTGTGAAAGGCGCCGCTCCGCGAAGGCGAAAGAGCGGATGCAGAGTGCGTCTGCTCGCACTTCCCGGCTTGGGCGTTTGAGGCCCACCATCGGTGGGCAGCGGGGCAACCGCGTTTTTACTGCCGGCCCCCTCCCAGGCGCACGCATGGTTGCGACATCCACGGGGTTTCAGATTATGAGTTATTGCAGTTGCGGCGCATGGCCGGCAAAGCCCTTCGCCCCAGCGCTAAGGGCAGGAGCTTGACGGCGCTCCTGCTTTGCCATAGCGACCCCACTTGGACTGCGGCGGTCGCCCCGATCGCCCGTTGGGCCAAGGAGGTCTGGATCACCCACCATCGGCTTTAAAATGCCCGTTCTCTACTTCGTTCGCCAAGCTGCGATCGGCTTGGCATTCGGTGTTCTCTCGGGATTCGGGGCTGTGGAGGTCGGTGTCGAGCCCGATCAGCGCGATGAGGAAGTCTCTTGAGCGTATTTCTTGGACCATGCCTTCTTTCACGGTGCTCCGTGATGACCGAGGTATCGATATTCACCTCACTCAGGTTTCGCCTGCCATGGTGCGGGCTTTGCTTCGCAGAGCCGTCATCAAGACTTTGGAGTGGGATCTCGGAGCTAGGTTGAATATTGGCCGGGCTTGCGGGGAAGGTATTCTTTCTTGGCTGCGCAGCGCGAAGATGACCGCCTTCGAGAAAGGGTGAATTAGGTCCCTGTTTTGCCATGCCGTTGATACCCGGTCTAGGGCCAAAGGGCTCGGGTATGATGTTAGTGATGTGTGCGAGCTCTGCCATGATGCAGTCGACACACTTAGGCACCGCTTGTGGTGTTGCCCGGCCTGCCAGGCAGAGCGCGACGAATTTGTGCCAGCTAAGGTGCAGCAGTGGGCGGGGGAAGCGGATGATGTTCTTGCTTCGTTCGGAGTCTTTCCCCATCCTAGCGAGTGGCATCCTCAGCCTTTGTTCGAAGATGGCGTTGTCACGGAGCTTTGCCCCGGCTTCGAGCATTTTGATTTTGAGCGTGACTTCCACGGTGAGCTCTTCGTCGACGGATCCTGCTTCAAACATCTCGTGCCTGAGCTGTCTCGAGCAGGCTGGGCCGTGACGTTGCTTGACAGGCAGACCCTCCAGGAGGTTATCCGTATCAGGGGTCCCGTCTGGCCTCCTTATCCCCAAACTCCCCAGAGTGCTGATTTTCATGCCTTTGCTGCTGCTGCTCGACATGAAAGTTCCAAGTCCACTATTTTTACGGATTGCCCAAATGTGTACGATTATGTTTCGCTTTCATGGGTCAATCAGACATCACATAAGAGGATGTATTCTGGTTGTGCCCAGTTCGTCCGGCAAAACCTTCCGTTCGTTGATGTGCGGAAGGTGAAGGCGCATTTGGACGTCTCAGAGGCAACTTGCGAAGATGATAAGTTCATGCGCATCGGTAACAATTTTGTGGATGCGTCGGCGAAGGTTGCGGCACGGTCCCATCCTCAGCCCGACGATCAGAAAATGACAACCCTCGACCAGAACACTGCTGTTGCGAGAGCTGTAGGAGTGCTGGCGGCGAAGCTGCTGCCCCTTTGGCCTGCGCTCCGCCTCGAAGAGGGAGTTGAGCGCACCAAGCCTCCTGCTCGTGATAGGCCCGATGTCGTGCCCCATCGTTGGATTTTTACTTCGAAATTCTGGCGTTGTGGAGGGTGTTTGAAGGTCAGTCGGTCTCGTGACAAACCTGCTGGGGGGAACTGTCGGGGTCTCCATAGGCTTGACCCCCAGGTCCTCTCGAGGCTTCAGCACAGGTGCGTTTCACTTGAATGCTCTGACGGGGCGACCCTGGTCGTGTGTCTGAAATGCAAGGCCTACTCAGGCCATGGCCAGGTGAGGAACCTCGCCAAAGAATGCAACAAGGCCCCCCGAAGTGCGGGAGCTTCAGCTGCCTGGACGACGATTTCGTCAGGTCACCATCCGAAGTTCCCCGGCGTGACCGTTCAGAGGGGCCCCTGGTCACAATGATCGGGGCTAGGCGGTCAGCCCTCGGGGCCGCCTGGTTCATTTGAGGTGGAAGGCATCTGCAGTGGGAAAAAAATCCTCCACCCCCTCCTCCTCCTCCTCCTCCTCCTCCTCCTCCTCCTCCTCCTCCTCCTCCTCCTCTTCGTCCTCCTCCTCCTCCTCCTCCTCCTCCTCCTCGACGCCGGTCTTCCCAGGTTCCGTCGCCGATGTTTTACCGGTCCCGGCTCGGGCTTCAATCCTGGAGCCGTGTTTTGCTGTTTCCGGACGCCGTCGTTTGCCGTTTCCATTTTCAAGGGACACTTTTTCGGAGACGGTAAAAAAAAACGGCCCTGCCGTTTCCGGTGCCCACTAAGGCCTGGCTTGCGGGTGCTTCTGCGCTGCATGGTTTGGGGGTCTGAGGTTAATTAGGGCATGTCCATCTTCAGGAGGAGTATCCAAAAATAGTCAGAGATTACTCTGGGGAGGCTTTGTCGACTATGCTTGACAGTGTCTGAGTATTGTTTGACCATTTGTCGCTTCTCTTCCCCCAAATCCGCCTGTAGGAGGACATGCCCGACTTCAGTCTGAGGGTGAGAAGGAGATTTGCTCACTCCTCGCGGCCATGCGCCATCGAAGGCGAAGTCGCTTTCTGCTGGTGCCAGTCCTTCCTGTAGTCTTGTCGGCTTGCGCGTTGGGTCCGTTTCGCCAGTGTCCGCAGTTTGAGGATTTGGCATTGCTTTGGCCCTGGTGTTCTGCTGCCTTTGGATCCACGGGCCGCTGATGTTTTCGAATTAGGGGAACATGTTGAAAACGAAGGTGTGCAACCTCATGTGTAGCCCCGCTTAAACAGCATGCACAGGAGAAGTAGTTTCGGGAGGGGGCGCAGGGATGATCAGTGAGGCGCTTCACCTTTAGATTCCACGTATCACCACGTAGAAAATATCATCAGCTATTCGTTGCCATTGTTGGCACAGGTGCGATACGGTATTCCCGGTAATGCGTGCGCCCATGCGGTACATCATCCGCTGAGGTGTTTCTGGAATTGTCTTAGACGATCGTGCAGCAGCGCCGGTGTTTGAGGAAGGCCCCGGTATTATACCTGGGCCAGTGCTCAAGCAATGGCGAAGCGTCTTGGCTCGCCTATAGGCCCACCAAAGAAAGTTCCAAGAACCTTTTGTGTTCTGCGCGAAATGCTATTATAATATTTCTGGTGTTGAAACACATCGATCTTATGTTCTAAACACGTTATTTTTGTTATTAGAGCACGTTTGGGTTCTACGAACTTGTCGTGGTAGGCATAGAGGAATGCCGGGACGGTAGGCCCCTGCTCAAAGTGTGCCTCAGCGAACGTGCGAAAATTCTGTGAGCTGGATATGCACAGGATGCGGTTGGCCCGGGCGAATTGCAAAGGCTCGATGTGCGTTGGCTCGACCGAAGGCCCCAATGGCAGTAATTGCATGTGCGGCCGCGCGCATCGTTGCGAATACCGTTTACTTGGATCAGAACTAGACCTCACCTTTTCTGCCGCTCTGGCCCTTCTACGTCGATTCCACTGTCAGGGAAGCGGCTCTTGAAACGCCGGATCGCGAGAGCTGGATTAGTGGCGTTCCACGAGGGGCTTGCCTTCGAGGATCGCAGGAGTTGGCATCCCTTCCGCGGAGGAAGGCGGCGGCAGGTCGGCGGAAGTAAGAAACAAGGCCGCCCCCGCCGGCGGAGGGGCGGCGGAAGCCTGCGGAGGGGCGGCGGCAGGCGGCGGAAGTAAAAGCGGCGCCGCCAAGAGATGAACACGTTTTTGGGCTCGGTATCGCTCGGACGTGTACGTGTTTTTTTCGGCAAAGACCAGCGAGGAGCATCCTTGGTCATTTGGCGAAAAGAAACACGCACGAAACCGAGAAAAAGCACAGGGAATGGACGTCCGAGCGATGGCCAGTGGGGGTTCAGGGTGTCTGGAGTCGCCCGCGCGTGGCCGGGTGCCGTTCCGGCGCTCGGCCTTCCTGTGACCAGGCAGGCCTGGCTTTTTCGCATGCGCATCCAGCGCGTGGCCTTCCGATGTGCTGCCAGGGAGTCCAGACGTGCTTCCAGGTTCCTGGCGCTCCCCTAGCTCGATTCCTATTGGTGCTCCACTACCGTCAGTTACTTCTGTTGCATCTTCGGGGGACCTCGCCTGTCCCCCAAATTGGTGTCTTCCGGGGGGCCCGACGCGTGCTCGCTGCGGACTCGACGCGGATTTGGCGTGGATTCGACGCGGATTCGACACGGATTCGACACGGTCATGCAGAGTCTGTACTGGGGGGACGCCAGCTCTCGTCCTGGAGATCCGGGTGGGCCCCCTACCGGGGAGGGTGCGCTCCGGGCGCAGGCGATTCTGCGCCCTGTCGCTCTGCTTGTGGTCGGAGGCTTCAGATACATTTCCCGGACCCAGCTGTCCAGAATCGGAGTGGGTTGCCTCACCCTGCTCCCTCCCCTTCTCGCCCTTCTCGCCTTCTCGCCCTCTGCCTGTGACCGGAGGCTTCAGATATATGTCCCGGACCCAGCTGTCCAGAATCGGAGTGGGTCGCCTCCTCCTGCTCCCTCCCCTGCTCGCTCCCTCGAAGCGCACGGGGCCGCCAGGGATCCCCGAGCGGTGCCCGCAGCTCGTCGCCCTCCGAATGCTTTGACTCCTCGCCGTCGCCGCAGCGGGAGCGGAGGAAATCAAGAACAACGCCTTCAAGCTCGGCAGATGGACGGCCCAGGCGGCGGACCGCCCTTTCTTCAGCTCCGTGATCTCCTTGGCTGCGAGTGACGGGCTCGCTTTTGTGGCGGGGTTCGGCGTGGAGGTTCGCTCTTGGCTGTGCCCGCTCCAGGATAAGACCCGTGGTGTTCGCATTATGAAGTCGGGCATGTCCACCTACAGGAGGAATAGCCAAACATAGTCACACAAAGAGTCCGGTGACGATTTTTTGTTCGACTATGTTTGATCATGTTCTGTATGTTCGATAACGTTTTAACTGTTCCTCCAAAATCTGCCTGTAGGGAGACATGTCCGACCTAAGGTTACCAGTGCGGTCATGGCACCGAGGTTTCGTCTGCGGCGTGCGAGGCCCTCTCGTCTTACGCCTCCCGCCGTGCCGCGCCTTGGGCCCAAGAGAGGAGGGGTGCTGCCGAGGTCTGCATCTTCCTTTTGCTCTGCCCTGCCACCGTCGCTGCTGTTGCTGCTCTTCTCGTCATGCCCATGTCCCGTTCCCCGACGCGTTCCGTTGTGGTCTCTCTCTCTGCCAGGGTCTGTCACGAAGAGCCGCTGCTCAGTAGTTGTCCGGGCCTCTGGGCAGGATTGCCCTTGCCACGCGAGGGTTTATGTAGCGGGCTGCGTCGTGCCGCTGTCTTGGGGCGGTGTTTGGCCGTCTTGGACCAACGTGCGCCCGGGTAAAACATTGGGGGGGAGGTCTTTTCGGATGCTGTTTGTTGCGGCAGGGAAGGGGTTGCTCCTGGAAAACAGCATACCAGGCAACGAACCAGCATTCTAACGTCTCACCCTCGTGCGAGCACGGTGGCGGCTTTGCCTCGATCCGATAGCGCGGTGGCCGAAGTGTGTGTGTGTGTGTGTGTGTGTGTGTGTGTGTGTGTGTGTGTGTGTGTGCGTGCGTGTGAAACAGAGCGTTGCCGATCTCGATCGTCGGTGCTACGGCTAGCGGGCACTTCGAGCTTGATTGCTTCGGCAGGACAGGGAGGGGCCGAGATTCAGGGACCCTCAGGATAGTTTGACAGTCTAGTAGGACGCGCGCCGCCATCTTTACGTCATCTTCCTGCTCCTCTGTTCCCCTCTCCTCCCGGTCCCCCCTCCCCTGGCTCCTTTTCCTCCCCCACTTCCTCCCATCCATCCTCTTACTCCTCCCCTGTGGCGTGGGCTCGCACTCGTAGGCAGGAGGAGATCAAGGACGCTCAGGATATTAACGTTTCATGCCTAAGGTGTAGGCTGAAACCAGAGAAGACAGAGACGGCTTTCCACCGCACCTGGGAGTGAAGGCACATGAGCATAGCGAACGTTTGGTGGCATCAGCCTTCTCACAGGTGGAAGCCGAGCCGTGCCTGTGGCTACGAGGCTGGCAGCCGTCGCCTTACACTAGAGTCCCCCCCCCCCCTCAGGAAGAGGCCTGGAACATCGATGGGTGCCAATTTAGAGGACATTGGAGGGTGTCTTGGAGCTGGAAAGCCTGGAGGATCCTCTTCTGATCTTTGGAGACGCGAGAGCGGGGGCGAGCACATCAGCGACCCACGCTTCACCAGGATTGTGCATGTCTGTTGCTGTTCTATCGTCGTTCGATCCGTGTCGCCTTCTCGGTGGGATGTGGTATCGATTGCGCTCAGAAGTGGAGCTGGCCCAAGTCAACGCAGCGGACACACCTACCTTATCACGCGTATATTCAGATGGGTGGAGGTACTCGAGTGTAGCATGTGGAACGGCTACCTTGGTATCGCATCGCAGCCTTTTCAAGGACATAGCGCGTATCGAGGTGCCGCTTACAGATGCCCAGGGCAAGGTATCGAAATACACAAGAAATGGAACATGAGATGAGGTAGTATTGGCGACGTGCTGTTGCCCCATCCACGGGGAGAACTTCGCAGACATTGCGTACCGAACGCCCGGCTGGCTGGAGCAAGATACTCATCGGTTGAGGTGCCGGGCCACTATCATGTTGTGAGGGGGCGCGAGCACGGACTTAGGGAAGCACGGGCGCAGACGGGCATGCAGAGCAGAGCGCAGGAGCAATCATAACAAACAGTGTACACGAATATGGGAAACCCACATAACACCTTGTTGTTTGTAAGAAACTGCGCAGGAGCAAGCACCTAACGACAGTGACGTCTTGCGTGAAGATGGGGGCTACATACTATGGTCGACAGGTCGCCCAGCTAGGCTGGATCATATTGTTATGCCGACCGGGTAATGGGATCAGTGAAAAGATGCTTGGTAATTTGAGCTGCTGAAAGGTTGCAGAAGATCAGAGCAAGAGGGCTTAGAGACGACCTGCCAGTATCAAAAGAGATGGACCTCCCCCCTCCCCCCTCCACGCGCGCGCACGAGATGCGGGCATTCTCCGACCTCAACCAAACTAAGAAATTCCGCCGCAAGCTCAGCACATGGCAGACTAGCCGCGGTGGGTTTGGAGGAGTCGGTTCGAGGCCCAAGACGGTGGCAACACCTTCTGATCACCCTGACGGCTGGAAAACCCATCAGCATCTCGGCCCCCAGGAATGGCAGCCCCACGAGGAGGGTAGCGTGAACCCTGGAGGAGGAGGAAGAAGAAGAAGAAGAGCACGAGGAGCACGTGCGCGGCCATCTTGCCGGCGGGGGCGGCAGCGGGGGAGCTCGAGGAACTCGGGGGCAAGGCAGCGGGCGGCCTCGGGCCGCGCCGCGTGGAGGCGCCGGGGGCGCTGCAGGAGTCCAGCTCGGCGGCCGGCGACCCGAAGCGAGGCCCGCAGGTCGTTGCGGAGTGCTGCCTGGCCTGCAAGTGCTCCAGGTGTCGCAACAAAAGGGAGGGGGTCTGGACCCTCCAAGACAAGCCATTTCAGACCTCCCCCGTGGGAGAACCCTCCAGAACATCGTCCCCAGACCCCCCCAGGCCCTCCAAGATAGCCTGGGAGAACCCCCCCCCCGAAATGAGACCCCCCTCCCTTTATTACGAAATCTGGAGTGCACGCAGACCCGCAACAAGGGCGAGAGGGACGACGTGGCGGAAAAGGGAATCATCCAGCGTTGCATCAACCGGGCACCGATCGCGTCGGCGCCGGCGGACGCCGCGGCGGAGGACAACTGCTTGGAGATCGCGGGGGGCCACCCGAGGCCGCTGCTCAAGAGGGCAACGGGCACCGCGGTGGCGGTCTGCAAGGCGATCGTAGTAGTTCAGAACAGGGCGCCGCCAGGGAAGCTCGAGAAGGCGGCGGGAGAGCTGCTGGCCAAGGTCACGCGCAGGCAGAATCGGACTACGGCAGAACCGCCCGAGGCCGCCAGTGAAAGACCGAGGCGCCAGCGAGAAGGGATCGAGCTCGGTTGCCGCGCCAGACGCCAGAGCTTGAGAGAGTAGCGGGGGGTTCCGTGGAGGAGCGAACAGCCAGAGACATGAGCAACCCGTCCCGCGTCATTCAGATCCATGGCAAGCGAAAGTGAGAGAGCGAAACAAATTTAGACGGCAGGGAATGGTTTCCTCGACCCGAGCACCAGGCAGCATACCAACGAGCTCTCCGAGAGAGAGCGGCGGAACTACACATGGCAGCACGCCGAACGTCCACTGCAGTTCACTTACCCGACGTACACGACAGTTCATTATCCGCACATCAAGATATGAATCTGACAAAGCAAAATATTGCAAAGTTCTGGGGCAATCGGATAGATGCTGCGCTGGAGGTGCGACTGATACGATCAGGGGCCAACGCCAGCAAGGCCTGCTTCTTCTCCCCAGCCAGCACGGCACGCTCTTGCGTCGGGAGCCGTGCTGGGATTGGGCTCCCAAGCTCGGGGGCTCTCGAGAGGGCGGCGAAGGCCCCTGGGTCTCCTGTGGGGGGGCCCAAAAATATGCACCACCACCACCACCACCTCCGCCGCCCCCTCCCCCTCCCAGGAAAGGGGAGAGGAAGAGGAGGGTAGAGGAGAGAGGAGGAATCGACGTGGTGGTGGTGTATATTCTCTGGGCCCCTGGGCTTCCTGGGGGCCCGAGAGGCCCAGGGGGGGCTGCAGGCCCGACGCCGCGCAGAGTGGCACACGGGGACCGTGCAGCCGTTGCGCGCCGCAGACGGCATATTGGCTGCAACCTCTCGGTTGCTTAAAACCTTGCTGGCCTCCGTCGCCCGCTGGGTGCCTTCTGAGGTTTTGGATATAATCCTCCTCCTCCTCCTCCTCCTTCCTCCTCCTCCTCCCCCTCCTCCTACCTCCCCTCCTCATCCTCCTTCCTCCTCCCCCTCTCCCCCTCCCCCTCCCCCTCCCCCTCCCCCCTCCCCTCCTCACTCCTCCTCCTCCACTCCTCCTCCTCCTCCCTCCTCCCTCCTCCTCCTCCTCCTCCTCCTCCTCCTCCCCTCCTCCTCCTCCTCACTCTCCTCCTCTCCTCCCCCTCCCCCTCCCCCTCCTTCTCCTCCTCCTCCTCCTCCTCCTCCTCCTCCTCCTCCTCCTCCTCCTCCTCCTCCTCCTCCTCCCCCTCCCCCTCAGTGTCTTCCGGGGAGACGACCCGCCGAAAGTCGGAGTCTCTGACAGGTCTTGCCTCTCGGCTTATGCTGCTCCAACCTGCTTTGGCCTGGATCGCCAGAAAAGGAGGAGTTTCGGGCACCCAGAAGTACGGGTCCACGAGGCGCTTCACGTGTCGGGCCCCGGGGGGACATTCGTCCGTCACTGTTCCGACACTGTTTCGACACTTTTCTGGGTGCTCGAGTTTATTTTCAGGAGGGAAAAAACATACAGACATAATTAATCGTCGATTCCCCAGAAAATATGGGAAACTATGGGAAGTGGGGGGGAGACGAAAACCCAGAAAAGATGGGAAATATGGAGACTATGTTTATTAGTGTGTATTTATTTGTGTGTCCTGGGGCCCCTTCATATTTCTGGGATGTGGTCCTCAAGTTCGATGGGAGCACCATAGCTCTCGGTGGCCACCCACAAAGGGCCTGAAGGAGATGTGTGCCGCCTTCGAGGCGCTCGCTCACGGAGGCAGCGGCTGAAGTTCTCCTGGGCTTGCGGGGCCAAAAGGAGGTGCTGGCGCACGGCTTCGCGAGGCTCGCTCTCGATAGCGTGCGAGAGTGGCGAGGACGAGTGCGCGAGGGCGCCCGCGGCGAGCATGCTCAATCAGCAGGCCGACGACGTCGACGAGGGCACTGGCTGCAGCAGGTAGGGGGCCACATGGGAACCCTATCCCCACCCCCCACGATTTCTGAGGGGGAGGGTGGGGTCTACTTCGCTCGGGAGCTCCCGAACGAAGTGAACCCCACCCTCCCCCTCAGAACTCGTGGGGGGGTAGTGGTAGGGTTCGCATGTGGCCCCCTAGCAGGAACGTCGGAGGAGTGATCGTGGACAAGAGCATCTCGCAGCAGAGAGGCCCTGCGCGGGGGAGCTCAGCGTGTACGAGAACCGCGGCCGGACGATCGATGAGTGAACGATGACGGTGCAGGATGGTTGGTGCAACCTTCACGACGGTTGCGCGAACGACGGCATCTGGGCCAAGACGAAGGAACCGAGCGGGGCGCCGCCGAGGACGCCACCGATGGCTTCGTTTCCCACGGTGGTCAGGGGTACGCCACATGCACGCAAACCGTCAAGAGTCAGCTCGCTCGTGAGATTTGCAGTTATCGTTTCTCTCTCCCTTTCCTTGAGAGCGTCGTGTCGTGTCTCGTCCCTCTCCTCCTCCTCCTCCTCCTCCTCCTCCTCCTCCTCCTCCTTCTCCTGCGCGTCCAAGTGGAAGGGAGTTGGGTTTGGACGTCATCGCGCACCCACGTTTCTCAGCCTCTCTCTCTCTCTCTCTCTTTCTTTGCTGCAGTGGGAAGTTCGGCTCTGGAGTCGATGCACGCAGGCGCCTGCCCCGCCTCGCCCTCCATACTATAGAAAGATATGATGGCGGTCCTTCTGCCGAGGCAGCGGCCTTCGGTACAGCCCAGAGGCCACCCGCAGGCAAGCCAACCGTAAAGTTCTACGAAGGACCACTGCGTCCATGTTGCTTCGCAGAGGTTTGAGCAAGCCACTTGTGACAGCTGCTGGGGCCTCCAAGCGCCTTATCCGTGTCGTTGTCCTTCTCCTCTTTTTTTGTCCCTCCTCCTCCTCCTCCTCTTTCTCCTCCTCCTCCTCCTCCTCGTCCTCCTCCTCCTCCTCCTCCTCCTCCTCCTCCTCCTCCTCCTCCTCCTCCTCTCTCATCTCCTTCTCATCCCCTTCCGCTCCTGCTCCCTCGCCCCCCCACGCGCCCACACGGCCAAGAGTCCGACGGGACCCCCCCCCGCGCCTGGAGCGCGCGCGCGAGGCCGTTCTGGCTGGGTGCGACTCCATGAAGATCGGCTACGTGTCCAGGAGCCCCGAGCGGGAGGAGGAGGAGGAGGAGGAGGAGGAGGAGGAGGAGGAGGAGGAGGAGGAGGAGAGGAGGAGGAGGCAGGAGGAGGAGGGGAGGAGGAGAGAGCAGGAGGAGGAGGAGGAGAGGAGAGGGAGGAGGAGGAGGAGGAGGAGGAGGAGGAGGAGGAGGAGGGGGAGGAGGAGGAGGAGGAGGAGGAGGAGGAGGAGGAGGGGAGCAGGGAGGAGGAGAGGAGGAGGAGGAGGAGGAGGAGGAGGAGGAGGAGGAGGGGAGGAGGAGGAGGAGAGGAGCAGGAGGAGGAGGAGGAGGAGGAGCATGATGATGATGAGGAGGAGGAGGAAGAGGAGGAGGAGGAGCAGGATGAGGAGAAGGAGGCGGAGGAGAAGGAGGAGGAGGAGCATGAGGAGGAGGAGGAGGAGGAGGAGGGAGGAGGAGGAGGAGGAGGAGAAGGAGGAGGAGGAGGAGGAGGAACAGGAGGAACAGGAGGACGGGAGGGGGAGGAGGAGGAGGAGGAGGAGGAGAGGAGGAGGAGGAGGAGGAGGAGGAGGAGAAGGCCCCCCCCCCGGCTTCCGCCGCTCTCCTGCCGCCGCTCGCCCGGTCCGCGACACCCTCCTCCTCGCTCCTCTTCTCTGGCTTCGCTTCTCCTCCTCATGCTCCGCCTTCTCGCTCCTCTCTCCTCGTCTCGTCTCCTCCTCCTGTCCTCCTCCTCCTCCTCGCCTCGTCCTCCTCTCCTCCCTCCTCCTCCTCTCCTCCTCCTCCTCCTCCTCCTCCTCCTCCTCCTCCTCCTCCTCCCCCTCCTCCTCCTCCTCCTCCTCCTCTCTACGGTTATGCAATCGGTTCATCCGGAACGCTAGTGTCTTCTCTCCCCCGCAGACGGTTCGACAGTCGCGCGCGCACCCTTTCCGCGTATTCATTTGTTGCACACGATGGGTCCGAGCTGTGTTTTCTTGTGCTTTTTATATCCGAGCGTTTTCGCTGTTCTTCAAAATTGTGTTCCTGCCACAGTGCTGGCTTCGTTTTAGGATCGAGGCTTTGCTCTCGTCGTTCAACATGACGCTCTCGCCCCAGCGCGGGCCACCTTTCTAGATCCGAGTCTTTCCTCATCGTTGTCGCCCCCTCTCCTTTACCCTCCTCCGCCTTTCCTTTGTCATACTGCTCCTCCCGCTCCGTCCACTGCAGCTCCTGCTGATGCTGTTCGTCCTCGTCCTCCTCCTCCCTCATCCGCCTCCCTTTCCTCCGGCTCATCCGACACCCGATTCTCTTATACATGTACGCACCTCCCCCTTTATTTCCGATTGGGCAGAATGCGATGGTGTCTTGTTTAGAGTTCCATTTCCGCTATGACACGCGTCCGCGGATGTCGACCAATCATCGTTATGGGAACGGATTGGTGGGAGGGGGTAGGATGTCAGATATGGCGCGAGCGCACCTGTCTTGTCCTCTCTCCTCTTTCCTCTCTTCTCTCTTTTCCTTTGTTCGTTTGGGGGCTGTGTGTCATGACGCTTTTCCCTCCCCTTCCTCCTCCGCCTCCTCCTCGTTTGACATGCTTCTATGGCGTCCTGGTTCCTCTGTTCCATGCGGCACTGCGATTCGGCGGAAACATCGGCTGTGGATCGGTACAAGAGTGTACATCAGACAATCGGTATTCGTCGTTCGTGAGGGGAGCACTCCGCCCACCCGCCGTCGTCATTCAGATGTTGTTCAGAGGTGGTTGTTGCCGTGAGATGTTTGTGTGTGTATTCCTACAGTTTGAAGTTTCAATGGCTCCGGGGATTGCGGGAGCTGTTCCGTTTTACACGTGTGTTTGAAGCAATTTTAGTTATGGCGGCAGTTTATGTTGTAACACGTTGTGTATGGTGACACGTCGCAGCCGAGCCTTCATGAGGTCACACCGGACAACCAAAGAAAAAATCACAGGCCACGTGTGGAAGAACCACAGCGCAACCACGAGACAATCCCAGGACAACCATGGAATAGCCACAGGACAACAGAGGACACTCGTTGGACAACGGCGGGGCGAGCGCGGGGCAACCACGGAGCGATCGCGGAGCAATCAAGGAACAATCGAGACCGATTTCCCGGTTGGGCGACTCCGTTTCAATCCGGTCCCTTTTTTCAGTTTCCGATCTTGTTATTTCTCCTTTTGGCCCTTGGCCGCCTCCTTCTAGTCTTCCTATCCCTTATTCCATGAGTTACAGGCGGCTTGCGGAAAGACCACAAGTGCTGCGACGATGATGATGGTTGGGATGCCACGGAGGTCCGTCGACTGAGTTCTTGGAGCGGGGACAATTGCGCGCCCCATCCCACGGAGGACGAGAACAGGTGAGGGGCATTTTGTCGAAGACGTCTTGTCGCAAGCCGCAGGGGGGTGGGGGGGTCGGCGAGGTGTTGTTTGTGAGTCACTGTCAGCGCCTTCGCCACCGCCCTTTCTCTACGACTCCTCACGCTTCCTGTCGTTGTGCCCGTGTATGTTTCTGCCCCTGTCCTTGTCCCTGCCCCACCCTTGCCCCTGCTTCTGTCCCTGTCCACTCTCCCGGGGCAGGAGGCAGAGACGGGGCCCCGTCTTTGCGCTCCGTCCCGCTATGCCCCCCCCCACACCTGCGTACACTGACCTTCCTCTCCCTGCCGCTAGGGGCGCTTCCACGCCCCCGTAGCTGTCGGTGTCCAGGTCCATCCCGCCCGTTCTGCCTGCCCCCCTTCTCGCTCTCTTCTGTTGACATTTGATCAAATTCGTGATCGCCTCTCGCTGAGGAAGAGGAGGGAGGAGGAGGAGGAGGAGGAGGAGGAGGAGGAGGAGGAGGAGGGGAGGAGGAGGAGGAGGAGGAGGAGGAGGAGGAGGAGGAGGAGGAGGGAGGAGGGAGGAGGAGGAGGAGGAGGAGGAGGAGGAGGAGGAGGGAGGGAGGAGGAGGAGGAGGAGGAGGAGGAGGGAGGAGGGAGGAGGGAGGAGGGAGGAGGGAAGGAGGAGCCATTGTCCACTCGAGTGCTATAACCTCTCTGTCCTTTGATCTGCGTGCTGCTGCCCTCGATCCTCACGGAACTGCAGGGTGTGGCAGAGGGCTCATCAGCTGCCGGCTGCCACGGCTTATGCTCGCCGCATGCTTGTTTCCGTTGTCCCATCGTTTCTGTCTGCCGAGGATGTCACCCAGCGACCCGTGGAACCACAGCATCCTTGGAAGGGCGATCGGGGAGCGCCCTTGACATGCAGGGTCCCTACGCTCTTCTGAGACTTGTCCCTTCCAAGAGCCAGACCTTCGATGCCCTGCGCTGCGCTTGTCAATCTCGGGGGGAGGATGATGCCTAGATCCCTGTGGAGAGGAGCCTCAGGCGTCGTGCCCACGAGATGTCTCAGCATGCGGGCGCGCGCCATGAGAGCACCCAGATCGGAAATGAGGTGGCCTCCTCCCCGCCGGCGCCCCGTCATACATCTCTTTCTTCCTCACTCGCCCTGACCTGAATCAGATGTCCGTGTCTCCACGACACGTTGGTTGCAAGATCGGCGCGGCAACCAAGACGGCGTCTGTCCCAGACGTCGCGGGAAGAAACATTGATGCAGTCGCAGGGTTCTAATGTGTCAGGCATGTGACGCCTGACCACTGCTTTCCAGACGGGACTTTTCGTGCCTCCTCCTCCTCCTCGTCCTTATTTCCTCATCCATCCTCGTCCTCCTTCTTTACAGCCTCACTCCCCCGCGGAGTTAAGTGTAAATCAGGCACGTCCCTCTACGTGAGGAAACTTCAAAAATAGTCAAAAATAGTATGGGGACGATTTTGCTAGTATTGTTTAACATGATTTGGGTATGCTTTGAGTATTTTTAAATTTTCCGTCCACAATCCGCCTGTAGGGGGACATGCCCGACCTAAAGTTAAGTGTGAGTTCAAGTGTGCTGTGGCGTCTCGTCCATCGGCTGTCACTCGCTGTAGCAGCCTCGCAGGCAGGGCTGACCATCCGCTACTGCACCTCAGTCCCCTCCCCTCGCACCCTCTCGCTTTCTCCCTCCCCTCTCCCCTCCCATATCCGATGTCGAGTTCCGTGGCTCTGCATCCTCCTCTTCCTCGCTCCTCCTTCCGCTTCTCCTCCGGATCCTCCTGCAAGCGAGGAGGAGGCGAGCGACACAGAACGGGCAGGATTCCTTCTGCCCAGCTCTCGGAGAGCCTGGAAGGGCGGGCGAACGCTGCACCCGTCGCGGCGCGGCGTCCCCCTGAGTGGTGCTAGGGGGCCACATGCGAACCCTGCCCATACCCGCCACGATTTCTGAGGGGGAGGGTGGGGTTCACTTCGTTCGGGAGCTCTCGAGCGAAGCGAACCCCACCCTCCCCCTCAGAAGCCGTGGGGGG
>CAUYUJ010021878.1:0-107500 GCA_963575745.1 Prorocentrum cordatum | reverse complement strand
ATGATGCTGATGATGAGGATGCGAATGATGATGATGATGATGATGATGATGATGCTGATGATGATGATGATGCTGATGATGATGATGATGATGATGATGACGATGACGATGATGATGATGACGATGATGATGATGATGATGATGATGATGATGATGATGATGATGATGATGATTATGATGATGATGATGATGATGATGATGATGATGATGATGATGCTGGTGATGATGATGATGATGCTGATGATGATGATGATGATGATGATGATGATGATGACGACCATGCGAGGATGAGGACGGGGAGTATGATGTTCGGGCACATCGCGATCCCAACCCCCGAGATCTCTCCCCGAGATCCCCCCCATGAGATTACTGAGGGAACGTGACGGATGGAGTTTCAAGTCGCCTTCTCGGCGGCCTCCGTTTGTTTTCGTTGCTTTGGTTTTCTTAGGTGTCCGGCCTTGGGGGGGTTCGGGGGGGGGGGATTCTGGAGATGGCCCCCTGGGGGGGGGGCGGCATCGACCCCCTTTGTAGTACGGTTGGGTCATTCGCCAGGCTAACTATCAAATCCGTGATGGTGGTGCAACGGTCCGAGTGATGATATGAAGCAAGTTTCATGACACCCGCACACGATGTTGTTTTGCCACCGTTGAGGGATCTCCCCCTCCTCCTCGAGCGGGGGTGGGGTATGGTAGGTGTGGAGAGGGTTAACTAGGATATCGGGTGTGGCGGGACGCTTGGAAAGATCCCCTTGTTTAGGATTTTGTTAGTCGTGTCTCTCGCCAAATGCACTTAGAAACGAAAGGATGCCAGCGTTGCGGAAAGAAGGAGCGCAGCGAAGAAGCGAGAGGTTTGTCAGCGAGCATGCCACCGCTTGAGTCGGCCACAGGACGTTCATAGACACCATCATGGAGTGGGACGATGGCCTTACCTCTGTTTGTCATTTTCTCTCTCGTGGCGGCAGAGCGTTCAGGAGGGATGCAGCCAGTCAAGCCACTTCTGTACCGTTCATGCTACAGGGGTCGGTGCGTTCTTATGCTTGCTCGCTTCGTTCGTCATCATTTTACTCCACTGAAAGCCCCTGAGGGGGCAGACACCGCCGCCCCACTAGTTTTGGATTGTGGGATTCGCGGGATGGGGGGGGGCAAGACGCCGCCAGAGAGGGTATCAAGGTATTCTTCGGGCTATGTAGGGGCGCCTTGGGGCCCTATTGGGGCTTTCTTGGGGTTCTCTTGGGCTCTCCGTGGGAGTTTCAGGGGGCATCTTGGGTTAAGTCGGGCATGTCCCTCTACAGGAGGATTTTGTTTTGGGGCGATGTTTCTAGTATTTGGGTGTTTTTCAAAGTATGGTTTGAACATATTTTAATATTCGTCGAAAGTCCGCCTGTAGGGGGACATGCCCGACCCAAATTTCAGGGCCATGTTGCAGTGCATCTGTCGCAGGGGTGGGGCGAACGATGGAAGCTGGCGGGGAAACGAAACAGTCCAGGTTAGTTTTTGGCTTCTGGAGGGAGCCCTGGGGACTGGGGGCGCCCCAGACTTCCGAAAAATGCGCCAAGAAGGCGCCCAGACGGCCGAGGAGGGCCCCGAGAGGCTGTGAGGACGGCCGCAGAGAGCATCCGCATATTCCAAGATAGCCGCAAGAGCCCGCGGAGATGCACGGGAGCTCGAAGAGATGCGCACGGTGAAGCGCGAGAAGGCCAGAATCGTCATGATATTGTGTGCTTTACTATGTGTCTTTCTTGTTGTTGTTTTTTCGAGTATGTGATTCGAGCAGAGATGGAGAGGCATCCGGGACGGCTCAATGAGGCCTGAAGGACGGTCAAGATCGGCCCGGAAAGGGCCCCGAGAGGCCTCCGAAACCGGCCCACTAGGCCCTTGGAGAGATCTCTGAGAGGTTCTGGTGGCGCCTGGAAGCCCAGCACGTGGAGGGGGGGGATCTTTTGGGACGGAAGTGGTGGCCAGAGGGCGCCTCGGCCGCAGCCCAGGACCTCGGGCCGGCGGAATGAGCGGGCTGCGGGGAGGACCCTAGGAGGGCTTGTGAGGGCGCAGAGGCAGGGGTAGCCAGGAAAAGCGCGCTGGTGAAAGGAGTTAAAGACACCATTCCTTGCAGACCGTGCGGGGGATCTCACACGCTGTACCCGGTGAGGTCGCGCGTCATCATTTAATTTCAGCGCCCCGCTCATTCCGCTGGCCAGTACTCCATACTGCATCATCGCTGGCACATGCCTGTGTGCTCGCCGCGGGATTTGAAGCTGGTGGGTGGCGCTTGGCGGATGATTAGTGGCTGGGTAGTTGCAAGGCATCTCTTATTGGAGCCCCCCCCCACTGAAGTTCCGTCAGCGCGTACCACCAGCGTGCCTGGATCGTTGGCCAGAGGCGATTGGATGCCTCTTTGGTTATCTTGACATGCGTCCCGAGGGCCTGCTGGACACTTCCTCTGAGGGTCTCCTCAGGGCTTCCCAGGGCCTCTCGGGGGCCTTGTTCTGAGGCCTGATTGGGACATCTTGGGGGTCTGTTGGGGCCTTTTCGGCCCTCTTGAGGGCTCCTGGGGCTCTTGGGGATTTCCTGGCGGTCGCGTAGGCCCGCTTGGAGGCTTCTCGGGCAACCTTCGGGGGCTTTTTGGCCGTTATGGGCTGTTGGAAGCCCGGAAAAACGAGAACGCTACATTGCTCCATATTTGACCCCAAACGTTGTGTGCCTAGGAATATACGGTCTATGTGGTGCAGTATTTGTGGTGCAACATATGTGGTACAACCTACGTGGCTCAATCTATGTTGTTCAATTCATGTGGGCCAATCTGTGTGGTGCAATGCACGTGGTTCAGTACATGTTGTGCACCATATGCTGTGCAATCGATGTTTAGCAGCCAATGTGATGCAACATATGTGGAGACACATGTGTGGTGCTATATATGTTGCGCAAAAGATACGGAGCCACTTATGTGGTACAGCCTGTGTGGTGCATTCTATGTGGCGCCATCTAAGTTGCACCATCTATGTTGTGAAATTCACTTTGGCTGTCTTGAAGCTGTCCTCTCCACTGCTCGTGCAAACATCCCACCCTCCCACCCGCAACGTGGTCGCAAGACCTCTTCAGACCGTGACGGTAGGTACCAAATGGCACTTGGCAACGACACCGACGACGACAGCGACAACGACGACGACGACGACGCCGCCGGCACCGACTACGACGACACCGACGACGTCTCCAACGACTTCGACGACGACGACAACGACGACGACGACGACGACGAGGGACGAGGGAGGACGACGACGGCGACAACGACGACAACGACGAGGGAGGAGGGAGGACGGCGACGACGCGAACGACGAAGAAGGAGGGAGGATGGCGACGCCGACGACGACAACGACGAGGGAGGAGGGAAGACGACGACGACGACGACGACGACGGCGACGAAATAGGAGGGACGACGACGAGACGCCGACGACGGACGACGGTGTCGAGGGAGGAGGAAGGACGACCACGGCGACAACGACGACGGAAACGACGACGACGCCAAAGAGGACGACGACGACGACGAGGAAACAGAGGACGACGACGGCGACGACGACGAGGGAGGAGGGAGGACGGCGACGACGACGACGACGCAAGAGCGCGCGCGCACGCTTTTGTTGAAAACCCGTGTTGCAAAACCCTGTGTTGTTGTATGTGTTTTTGGACACTCGATTTTAAAATCCTTCCGAAACCGGAGGTTTTTGAAGGATTTCGGCATGCGCGCGCGACGACGCGCGCGCGCTTCGTCACATTTTTTGCAGAGGATTCTCGCGACGGCACGCGCGCAAGGGCGTTCGAACGATTTCGACATGCGCACACGCGAAGCCCGTTTGGTAGTGTATTTGTTTTGGGAAATATTGAAACACCGATGGTTTTCTTAAGATTTCGCACGAGCGCGCGCGTAATTTCTTTAGAAATTCAGTGTTGCGAAGCCATCTGTTTTTGTAGTTTTTTGGGGAAGCTCGATTTTGAAATCTTTCCGACACGGGCGGTTTTTGAAGGATGTTTGGCATGCGCGCGCGACGACGCGCACGTGTGCATGTCGTTTCATTTGTTGCAAGGGACGTTTGGAAGTTTATGATCTTTGATAAACGAGTGCGCGCATAGGACTTTGTGCATAGGATGGCGGGGAGGAGTGATACCGGCCTGGCTGGGATAGTATGAATTCATATGTTGGACGAGTGTGCAGAATAAATATGAAATCGCAAACCCCCTGGGGGGACCGTTAACTCCAGGGGCGGGGTCGAGTCTATTCTTCTTTTAGAAAGGAGAACAATTGCGGTGCAATCTACGTTGTGCAAGCTACGCTGTGCACCTCATGCGGGGCAATATATGTGGAGCAAGCCATGTTGTGCAGCCGATGTGGTGCAACTCGCCCTGCCGAACTTGAAGTTGTCAACCCACTGCTAGCGCAAGCATCCCACGCCACCCAAGCGCAACCTGGGTTGCAAAACCCATACGACGGCGATTGCGATGGGTGCTTGGCGTTGGCTGGCGCATCTCTGCGGCCACGCTGGCCCGCGCATGCTCGCGCCCGCAGCGACCAGCTATTCTGGCGCGACCGACGCGCTGCGATGGCGCGGATCGCTGGGCACTACAAGCGGGCACGCCAGTGCGAGTCGGTGGCTTTGGCGGGCGCGAGATCATGGCGACGCCGACGACTGTAGACACGATGATGGGAGTAGCGATGATGGTGGCGATGGTGGCGATGACGACGGCGAGGCCAATGACGGCGCCGATGTTGATCGCGCCCGCCGATAACGATGACGATGTCCTCGCGTCGGTGATGAAGGTTAGAGAAGGAGTTCGACATGCGCTCGCGGCCGACGCGCGCGAGTGGCCCGCGTGGCATTACGCGCGCAAGGGCGTTCGGATGAGTTCGACATGCCGCGCGAGCGGCCCGTTCGGCAGAATTTCGTGGCAGTGTTGAAAAATCGAATATGTGTTGTGGAATTCGCCAGAATGCGCGCGCAGTTTTTGGTTTTGAAATCGGATGTTGCAAACCACGTTTGCTTTTTTGTATTTCAAAATCCATTCAGAAACCGAATCGCGCGACGACGCGCGACGATGCGCGCGCGTGCTTTTTGTACCGTTTTTCGCAATGGATTCTCGCGAGTCGGGGCCTTTTCAGGGAAAAACGATTGTTTGGTTCAGAAGTCACCTGGGCGCGAGCGCAGGCTTGTTTGAAAACCCTTCATGCGAAGCCATGTTTGTTGTTATGTTTCTTTTCTCGTGCTTTCCGGTACAAGTAGCGGATTTCTGACGAGGCCTAAGGTTTTTGTTCAACGATTTCGGCATGCGCGCGACGACGCGCGCGTGCGCACTTCCTCCCATGTGTTCCAACGGATTTTTGAAAACTGATGAGTTGTTGTAAACGGGTGCGCTCGCAATTCATTTTTGGCAAAAGATGGAAGGGGGGCGATTTCCGGCCCATCTGGGGTGGTATGGGTTCATATTAAAGATGGACGATGGGGCTGAATCGTATGCAATTTGCTGTGCGAAGAGGTGTACCCCCTGGGGGGCAGATCCTGATATTGTTTTAGAGACGAGACTACATGTGATGCAATCGGCGTCGTAAAGTCCATCTTGTGCAATATTTGTGCACTAACATATGCGGTGGCGACGGGGCGGCGACGGCGGCAACATAACCGCCAGACCGCCACAACGGCCTAGACGACAAGCGGCGACGAGGCGGCGACGGGGCGGCGACGGCGGCAACATAACCGCCAGACAGCCACACCGGCCCAGGCGACGGGCGGCGACGAGGCGGCGACGGGGCGACGACGGCGGCTACATAGCGCGACCCACCCCACGACACACCCGCGACCCACCCTCGACCCATTCCGCGACCCACCCCGCGACCCACCCCGCGACACACCCATCAACCCACCCTCGACCCACCCACGTGCACCCGCGACCCACCCCAAGACCCACCCGCGACCCACCCGCGACCCACCCCTCGACCCGCCCGCGACCCACCCCGCGACCCACCCGCGACCCACCCCGCGACGCACCCGCGACCCACCCGCGACCCACTTTGCGACCCACCCCGCGACCCATTCCGCGACCCACACCGCGACCCGCCCGCGACCCACCCCGCGACCCACCCACGACCCACCCTCCCCACCCGCGACCCACCCGCGCGACCCACCCCGGAACCCACCCCGCGACCCGCCCGCGACCCACCCGTGACCCCACCCCGCCACCCACCCGCCCACCCCGCGACCCACCCCGCCCACCCCGCGACCCACCCCGCGACCCCCCCCACCCCCGACCACTTTGCGACCCGCCCGCGACCCACCCGCGATCCACCCGCGACCCACCCCGCGACGCACCCACATTGATCCAACGAGAGAATTGGCGCTTGCGGCGGGCTTTTCACAGCCTCGCAGGCTGCCGACGTTCTCGCCGCCCCCTCACTCTTATCCGCATCTGCGGGGTGCTAGGTACTTGCATGACGCCCTCATCCCTGAACATCGGATTATTAGGTCTGTGGCCCTGAGGCACGGGATGCACTCGCGCGGTGACTGCGAGTAGGGTTTATCGTGTTGCGGTAGCAGTTTGCTAGTCCGAGCGATCCAACTATAGGTAGGTCTGGCAGGTCAGGGTGCCACCTCCGAGGCTTGCACCGAGGCTGCGTGAAGTACGGCCCCACTTCTATGGCAGCAGGCACGCACCAGGATCCGCGCATTCGGCCCCTCAAGTACTAGGCCGACCTGGATTGATCGGCCATGAGAAGCGTCACCCCATCACCCTCTCTGTCGCCGTCCCCATGCACGCACAGTTGCCAGGTCGTTATTGTTGCCCCAGCCCCTCCCTTTTCATTGTGTGCCATGGATGGCGCGCTGAGCGTTGGAGTGGGAAGCACACTGAGCGGACATACGCGCATGTCCTACGATCTGTGGAGCCCCATGCATGTTTGGTCGCTGCAGTGCGACGTCTTCCTTCTCCGCGCTCGCTGCTCCAGCAGTTCTTTGTCGCTGATGCCTCCAGGCAAGTACTTGATCATGAAGGATCCGATCAAGCCCGTGCTAAGAATTTACGACATCCCGTGGGATACCTTCAACGAGGACGACGAGGACGAGGACGCGCGCAGCTAGACCGCGCACCTGCGGCCGCCCCAGCCATGTAGTCCCCAGGCAGAGAGGGAATACACTGTAGGCGATGCTTAAGAAAACCTAAATTTTCGTCCAGAGTCTCGATTATTCTTAAGCTTTCAATGTAATTCCCACGATTTTGATAGAAATGTTTGGTTTTTTTTCAAGTTCTGAGACTATGAATTTCTAAACCCATGATTTCTTAAGCATTTCGCAGGGTGTATACTGTTCGCAAGAGGCGAGTTTTCTCGTGCGTCGGTCGAGGCTGGCACCCTGGCTCGGGGCGACGGCGCGCGCGACGGCAGCCCTGTTTTCAGAGGCAGTCGGCTTTGGACCTGCTCCGAGCTTGCCCAAGTGTAGCATGGTCCCAGTTTCCGTGCTCATGCCTCTCGGCTCGGCCCATCATCTTGGTCGAAGCCAGCACTTAGCTGGCGTGCACGTGGGCACCTCTTGTCCCGGGGAGCGCAAGGTGCGCACTCTACTCGGGGTCTGGCCGTGCTCGACGCAGGCACACGGCATGCCGCCTGCTGCAGGCAGTGCTCGGGAGTGCGCGATGGCTGTCCCAGCCCCGCAGCACGCCAGCTGAATACCTGCTCCGTGCTGATGCGTTTTGGGCCCCTGGTCGTTGCCCGATCTAGAGCCTGGTGTGCCACTGGCTAGTTCCTGCTGCTGTGAGCGCACACCGAAATTGCCAGCCGCATCCTGGACCGAGGATTGGCGCTCGTGTGGCCAGCCGGTCGTACACACAGATCTTGGGCCCCAGGTGCGCGTGGCCAAGGTTTGTGATCGTGCTCAGCTGGTGTGCTCCTGCACCCTCCGAGCATCCTCGGCCACTCAGAGCGTCAGCGGCCTATGCAGTGTTCAGGGGCCAACACGGGGCAAGGGCCCGGGATGGGGGCGCGGGGAAGCCATTGGAAGTCCACCTGGGGAGAGGGGCCAGGGCCCGCGGCCCTGGCAGGAGGAGGCAGCAACAGGAGGAGCGAGGAGTGACGAGGAGGAGGAGGAGGAGGAGGAGGAGGAGGAGGAGGAGGAGAAGGAGGAGGAGGAGCAGGAGAGAAAGAAGAGGAACATGATGAGGAGGAGGAGGAGGAGGAGGAGGAGGAGGAGGAGGAGGAGGAGGAGGAACGGAGGAGGAACAGGAGGAGGAACAGGAGGAGGGAGGGAGGAGGAGGAGGAGGAGGAGGAGGAGGAAGAGGAAGAGGAGGAGGAGGAGGAGGAGGAGGAGGCGGCGGCGGAGGCGGAGGAGGCTCTCCTGGGAGCACCCTGTGCAGCCCGGGAGGCCCTGGGGGTGGGGGCGCGGGCCGTCCGAGAGGTCCAGCGCCCTCGCGGAACGGCCCCCGGCTGTCTCCCGTCGGGGGCGACGGGGTCACGGAGAGCCCATGCGGGCGAAGGCCACGACCAAGAGAGCGGCAGGGGGGAACGGTTCTGTTGTGTGACGCCCTCCCCCCGCGGGATGCTCGACGGCATGCCCGCGGGCTCGGCGGCCGGGCAGCGGGGGCAGCGCCGAAGAGGTGCCCTCCCGCCGTCGGCAGGCTGGCGAGCGCCCGTGGGAAGGCGGCGGAGGGCCGGCGCACGCTGCCATGCAGAGGGGGGAGATGGAGATCGTTTCTTGATTCATTGTTTTGCCGATCGGCGCGGGCCCCCCAACCCCCCTTCGGCCGGCCCCCCCCCCCCATGGAGCAGAGCTTGGCTGTTTTCTGGCGCCTGTTTCGAGCGGGTGGGTTCTCCCCCCAGAGGCCGCACTCTTGCACTCAGTCGCACTGAGCAGAGGTCTGGAGCCAGGGGTGGTTGGACTAAGTCGGGCGTGTCCCTCTACAGGAGGAATGTTCAAAAATAGTCCCCAAAAATAGTCAGGGGACGATGTTTCGGTTATCTTTTGACTATGTTTGAGTTTTTTTTTTAGTATGTTTTGAGTTTAGGCCCGAATCCGCCTGTAGGGGGACATGCCCGACATAATGGTGGGACACAGTTGGATTCCGAGTCCGGCTAGCAGTTCCAGCTTGCGCACATTTCTCCGACCGCATTTTGGCCGTTGCCTGGACCAGCAGTGCCTGGGAGGCCCCCAGGTCGGGCGAAGCGCCAATCCCACAAGACAGCATCCCCACTCCCGCGATCCTGCATGCTTGAGGCCTGCACTTTTCCGATTCCTGCAGCCTGCTGGAGCACCGCGGGCGGTTGGGGGTGGACAGCCCGCCGCGTGCCCGACAGCGTGCGGTGCGGGTGTCCATCTGCTCCTTGGCCCCGAGGTTGAAGCGGGGGCCAGGAGACCGCAGCCGCCAGGAGCCGATCCGATGCGGACTCGACTCGATGCGATCCGATGTCGATTCCAGCCGACCCGACGCGGCTCGACTCAGGTTATTCTGACGACCCGATGCGGACGGATGATTGCACGGCGCTGTTCGTTGTGCATCCTGGCGCGGCCGTTTCGGGTCGAGTTCGGCTCCTCGTCGATGCGGCCCGATCTGACGCCCATTCCGATTCGATCCGACTTCCCGATTCGGTGTTGATGGATTTGTCTCGTTGAAAGGTGGGGTCCCACCGAGGGCACGTCGTGGGGATAATGGAGGGTGGGTGCACGATCGCAGAGATGTGGGGGATGTGTATTCACCGTTTCGCGGACATTGGTTGTTCCATGTTTTCAGAGAGTATCCGAACCCACTAGGTTGGCTGGTGGGTCCAGTCCGGTCGGACTGGTAGTTGCTCACTAGTGGCGTGATGGATGCAAACCGTGCGTTCTGCGTTTGGTGTCCCTCGACCATGTCATCGGACAGCTGCATGGCTCGAGGTTGGCTGCTTCTCCAGAGGCGTCATTTGCAGTACTAGACCTTGGTCCACTCTGCCAATTGCTGCGCCCAGAGGACGAGGAAGAAGAGGAGGACCCAGACCTTGACGATGATGGCAACGTGAGGCCTCGGCAAGACTGACCTGTGAGTCCAGTGCGGCCAAGCAGTAAGGAGGCATGCCGAATGGAGGGGCACTATGCAGCACGCCGCAATTGCGGATATTTGTGAGGGGAAGGGCGCGGGGTGGGTCGTGGGTGGGTAGCGGGCGAGTCGCGGGTGGGCTGCGAGGAAGTCCAGAGCGAGAGCGTGATTTCTCAATGTCGAGGGCGTGGCGTCTCAATGAATTGGGAGGATGTCTCACGCGAGAGCGCAATTCTGTGACACATTGTGATGAACTCCCGCGCGAGAGCGCGACTTTGAGTACAGTGTGGGGAAGTATCAAGGGGGAGCCGCTGTTGTTGTAAACCGGGGGCCAACGACCCAGTCTGCGGCTCAAGAGTTTCCCTCGTCAAAAAACAGGGTGCGAGCCCCGGAAGGGACGCTTCAAGTGAAAAGCACAAGGTGAATTTTGAGGGGGGATCAGCAACAGTTATTCCCCAAACAGTTCTTGCACATAGGGTGTTGATCTTTCTTTTCCGAGTAACTGGCCTGGTGTGGTGGTCTGTCGTCGCCGTCGCCGCCGCGTCGCCGCCTCGTCGCCGCCCGTCGTCTGGGCTGGTGTGGCGGGATGGCGGCTTCGTTGTCGCAGTCGCCGCCTCGTCGCCGCCCGTTGTTTGGGCCACGGAGGCGGTCTAGCGGTTGTGTTTTCGCCGTCGCCGTCCCGTCGCTGCGTTCTCGCCGCCCGTTATCTGGACCAGTGTGGCGGTCTGGCAGCTATGTTGTCGCGGTCGCCGCCCCGTCGCCGCCCCGTCGTTTCGCATCATGCAGATAGCTCCACACAGTTTGCACATTACATTTTGCACCACATGAATTGCACCACATAGGGTCACCTCGTAGATGGCCTAACATATGTTGCATCACATAGGTTTCGCACATTGATGGCAGTTCGCGCCACCACGGCCACGTCGGTCGCGCCAGACTGGCTGGCCGCTGTGCGCGCGAGCGTGCGCGCGCCAGCGCGGCCGCAGCGATGCGCCAGCCAGCGCCGATCAGTCATCGCAATCGCCGCCGCATGCGTTTTGCAAGTCAAGTTGCGGGCGGGCGGGTGAGACGATTGCGCGAACAGTGGGGTTGACTGGTTTAAGTTCGGCAGTGTGAATTGGACCACGTAGGTTTTTTTTTCCGAGAAGGAATCGGACCCCCCCCCGGATTATCGGTACACCCTGGGGATGTGCAGGGTACTTATTTACAGTCGATTCAGTCCCACCGTTCGTTTAAGATATGAATTCACGCCATCCCAGCCGGGCCGGGCTCCTCTGCCCATCATCTTTGCCCAACCGCAGTACGCGCGCACATTCGTGAATCAAAAACAATCCATTTGCAAGGGTTCAGTGCTCTAGATGGGACAAAGTGCGCGCGCGTTCTGTCGCGCGTGTGCTAACATAAATCAGTCACTTGAGTTTGCACTCGTGTGGTGTTGCGAACACTTACGACCACCATGCGAACAAAAGGGAGCGCATGTCGAAATCATTCGAAGATTTTTGCGCGCGTGCTGCGGGGAGAGGGCTGGAGCGGGGGAGGGCGCGATCCTTTCAATTGACATCATCAGGGCCAGTCGCGCGCATCGGCCGCGCGCGCGTATCGACATCCTTACAGTACCTCCGTCGCCGACACGCGGGCACCATCATCATCATCATCAGCATCATTATCATCATCATCATCATCATCATCGTCATCATCATCATCATCATCACCGTCATCATCGTCATCATCTTCATCACCATCATCATCATCATGACCACCATCATCATCACCAGCATCTTCATCATCCGCAACATCGGCGGGAACAGCATCGACGCCTCCATTGGCCTTGTCGTCGTCATTGCCATCGTCGCCGCCAGCATCGTTACCATCATCATCATGTTCACCGTAGTCGGCGTCGCCTTGATATCGTGCCTGCCCGAGCCACCGCCTGGCATTGAAGTGCTCGCGCGTCATCGCGGCCTGCGGGACGCGCTGGGAAATCCACAGCGGTCAGCACTACCACGGCCGCGTCGGTCGCGCCAGACTATTTGGCGGTTTTTTGCGAGAGCGTTCGCGCGCAGGCGCGCCCGCGGCGATGCGCCAGCTAGCGCCGAATAGTTACCGCAATCGCCGCCGCAGGAGCTTTGCAAACTACGTTGCGGGTGGGAGGGTGGGATGATTGCGCGAGTATTGGACTAAAAGAATCATAGATCCCCCCCTCCCCGAGGGTGGAGGGTGGAGTTAACGATCCCCTGCCGCGATATGTAAAACGCATCTGGTGATGACCCTTTGTCCGTTTTACATATCAACTCATACCACGCCAGCCGAGCCTGTATCGACTTCCCCCCCCCCGCCATCCTCCGCAACACATGTTCTGCGCGCATTCGTTTATCAAACATCATATGTGTTCAAGAGTCCTTTGCACAAAATATACAATGTGCGCACGCGCGCGTGGTCGCGCGCGCATGCCGGTTTTTACTTCATAAGAGCAACCTCTTGTGTCGTAAGTATTTCAAAAATCGGGGGTTGAAAACAAAAAACATGGGCCCGCGCTCTTGCGAATTTCTAAGAAAACCATGCGTTTTTGTTCTACATGTTCATAACATGCTACCAAACGGGCCTTTTCGCGCGCGCGCGTGTCGAAATCACTCGAACGCCCTTGCGCGCGTGTCGTCGCACAAATCACGTGCAAAAAACGGGACGACGTGCGCACGCGCGCGTCGTCGCGCGTGCATGCCGGAACAAAAGAATTCAATAATCTTGGTTTCCGCATGGGATTCGAAAGCGAAGGTCTGGATAACAAATAAACAACGCACGGTTTTGCCACATCCGCTTTTTCAATAAAAACATGCGTTGGCGGTCTTACGGATTGTTAAGAAGAATGAACCGTAGGTTTTCCAACGTTCTCATTCATTTATGCCAAACGGGCCTCTCGCGCCGCATGTCGAACTCTTTCGTGCGCCCTTGCGCGCGTGCTGGGAGGCACGATCCGTATCAAATAATACTGCGCGGGCCTTTCGCGCGCGTCGGCTTCGCGCGCTTGACGAATTCTTTCGAAAGCCTTCATCGCCGACGCGAGGACATTGTCATCGCTATCGGCGGGCGTTATCAACATCGGCGCCGTCTTTGGCCTTGCCGTCGTCATCGCCACCATCGTCAAGATCATCGCTATACTCATCATATCGTCTACCTTTATCGGCGTCGCCATGATACCGCGCCCGCCCAAGTCACCGATTCGCGTTGGAATGCCCGCCTGAAAGTGCCCAGCGGTCAGCGCCACCGCGGCCGCGTCGGTCTCGCCAGACTACCTGGTCACTGCGCGCGCGAGCATGCTTGGGCCAGCGCGGCCGCAGAGATGCACTGGCCAACGCCAAGCACACATCGCAATCGCCGCCGCATGGCTTTTGCAATCCAACTTGTGGGTGGGTGGTTTGGATGTTTGCAGTGGCGTGGAATTTGCCAGCTCGCTTTTCCAAAAGTAATTGCGCCACATTGGTTGCCCCTCGTAGGAAACACACCACAGATTCCACCACATAGATTGCACAACCTGCATTGCATAACATTGGATGTACGGCTTCGATATCACCATATGTGTCGCACAACGTAGATAGCACCACATGGATTGCACCATGCATGGTGCTCCACAAAAGTGCCCCTCAAAGATTGCACACCTTAGCTTGCACCACATGGGCTGCACACGCATACGTATTGCGCAACATGAATTCTATCTTGTGGGTTTCACATTTGTTGTTCAACAGTTGTTGCTATCATGTATTGCAATACGTAAAACATCACACATTCACGGTGCAACACACATTCTTACAATCACGCTGTTTAGGGCCCACCGGTGGCTAACAGTTTCATATGAATGATCACCCGACCACGGCAACAGCCGTCCACAAACAAAAATAAATTGGGCCACGCCCTTTCCATTTTTCCCGCGCAGCCAGGGATGGTGTAAGACCGTTCGGCCCCCATGTTCTGGTGATGTTGTCGTGAATGTTGCGTTGAGGTCATGACGGTTGTTTGTGTGGTGTTGTGTGATGTGGCGTTCGCAGGGCAGTCGCACGTGCTCAGGCAACCAGTTCTGGACAACATGGCTTGCGACGGGTGGCATCACAATGACATGTTTGGTTTGGCTGAATTCTCTTTCCTTGCCAGGTCTGCCACGACTGTCGTGGGAAAGTTGTCTCGCTGTTGTCGGTGAGCGCAACATACCATTCTTATGTTTCGGGGTGGGGGGACGTGTAGCCGGATGTCCCGCATATTGAAGGATTTTTCCACGTGGGCGATAACAGGCGTGATCGGCCCCGCCTTCCCCCCCCCCGATCACCTCAAGGGTGGCGTCCCGTGGCGGCCATGGACGTCTTGTGACGGTCGCAGGTTTATGTGGTGTTCGCAGGCACGCAGTGGTGCTAGCAGGCATGCTGTAGTTTTCACGGGCATGATGTGGCTTGCGCGAAGCATCTCGGCGTTCACGCGCTCGGGGTGGTCTCAGGGACGCAATGTCGCTCTGCTGTTCAAACGCATTGGTTTGGCGCTCGTAACGCGGCGCTCGTAGCTGCCAGTGGTGTGTGTTACACAGGCGTTGTTCTGCTCACGTGCATGTTGTTTGCCAGCGCTGCGGTGTTCACAGCCGCTTTGATGTACGCAGGCACTGCGGGCCCCAGAGTACAGGGGATCGTGCAATCACCACACATAACTTGTATATTCATTTTGATGGGTTTGAGCCTGCCACGACTTTCCGTATTTGTTGCCCCGTCGGGGCCGTGGGGGTGTACATCGGTTTCGTGGTGTAAACAGGCATTGTGGTGGTTGCGCCATGCGCTGCGGTGCACACAGTTGGTGTGGTTGCACATGCTTCGCGTTGTACGCAGGCGCTGTGGTCCACGCTGCGGTCCACGCAGAAACTGATGCGTGTACACGGGCGCTGCGGTGTACGCATCCGTTGTCGTGTACTCAGACACTGTTGTTGTGTACACGAGCATTGTTGTGGACATATGCGCTGTGAGGAACGCCAGCGCTATGGTGCACATAAGTCCAGTCGCAGCACTACCTGTGGTGTACACACGCGTTGTTGTGTACACTCGCTTTTTCGTACGCGTAGGCACAACTTCTGCTCCCCGTGGCTACTATCAGCAATCCCCTACACTGCGCCGACGCATTCCAAACAAGCCCCTGACCACGTGCTAATGCTAGCTGTCCTTACGTAGCCCTGTGCACTCCCAGAGGCGAGCGCCGCTCCTGGTGCACCCCTGCCGTGACGTGATCAGCCCGACGTCCCCCTTGCCCATCCCCCGATCACGCCCGCTATCGCCCGTTAGGAGAACGGGCTCAAGGGCGGACGGATCCACCAATTCGAATTGGTAGCACCATCTGAACGCGTACAGTTATATCGTTCTCCACCCTGGCTTGTTCACGCAAATAGTTCCATTGGAGGACCAAGAAGTCAGCATACTGATACGTTCCAAGATTCGCAGGTGTTCCAAGCGTTCTGCGCGGGATCTAGAGACAAGGATCGCTAGCTACTCCTGTTCACCTGGGACGTATATTGGGCGAATCGCATCATGACATCTGTCTTGTCTTCTGCTTGGGGCCCTGGGCGGAATCTGCTGTTCTGGTCTGCTTGGAGTTCGCATGTCGGGGCGCACTAGCACAGTAAGCAATAGCGCGAAGGACGGAGGCGGCGATCAAACTGGCATCGTTCCCTAATCAGTGCTTGCACCGAAGGGGTCCTAGCGGATGTTGAAAGATTTGGCGAATGTCTCGGGCCGATTTCGGTAGCCAGTTGGGTTCTTGGTTCCAGGTTCCGGATTCCCGGATTCCCCGTTGACGATCGCGCTCACCATCGATCTCATGATCGATCTCATTATCCATCTCACTCGATCGATCTCACCACTGAGCACCTGCCAAATTGTACAAACCATGCACTGATTGAGTTTTCTCCTTGGTGTAATTAGATTATCTTCGTATCTCGGTGTGATGTCTGGCGGCAGTGTTGGCTACGCTACACACAATAGTCTCGTAGGGAACGTGCTTGTCTCCCAATGTGCTTTCTCGAACGCTCGATTATGTTCTTCCCGTTAACGAGCTGCGACTGCGCAGTCGACGCGATCTTGTTTTCGCGCTTGCATTGTCACACGTCGTCGTCGCAAGTATGGCACGTCCTTGATTCGTGGATGATGGGTTCTGGGGGAAGCACACCATCACATCAGACGGTGCCCGCGACCATGCTATGAATCCATTTCGCATTGTAGCAGAACGTGCAGACAAAGAACATACAAGTCTTGAAGCTTCGCGTATCCCAACCAGCCCATTCAGAAACGCTGCCCACGAAAGTTGACGGGGCATGGGAGGATGAGGCACATAGTAAATCAAAGCGGGTAACCACGGTGAGTTGAGGACGCGGAGGAGGAGCGGGAGGAGGAGGAGGAGGAGGAGGAGGAGGCGGAGGCGGAGGATTATAGTGACGACGACGAGAGGACGAGGAGGAGGAGGAGGATAAGAAGTAAGAAGAGGCAGAGGAGGGCAAGGACGAGGAGAGCGACGAGGGCAAGAACGAGGAACATGGAGACGAGAACGAGGACGATGGTGGACGAGGACGAGGACGACCAAGTCGGCTTGCCCCCCCCCCAGCACCCCCAAACGACGGACTGGGGAGGGGGGGGGGTGCATCCTCCTCATCTTCGTCGTCCTTCTCATCGTCCTCCTCTCCTCATCCTGATCTCCTTATCTCCTTATCTTATCTCCTCCTCCTCCTCCTGCTCCTCCTCCTCCCCCTCCTTCTCCTCCCCCCCTCCTCTCCTCCTCCTCCTCCTCCTCCTCCTCCTTCCCTGCGTCTCCCAAGCCAAGGACACCTAAAATGCATTGTGTATGGCGCCGTCGGTGCAAGGAACTGTTTTTTTGTCTGAGAAGCAAGGAAACGCTGTTTTTTTTTTTTTTTTTTGTTTTGCAAGCCCGAATGCCCGCGCTGGCCTCCCTCTCAGCACCCTTCCATGCGCCTCAGACCAAGAAAACCAAACATACACAGTGTTTGGCGCCCTCGGTGCAAGGAAACGCTTTTTTTTTTTTTTTTTTTTTTGTTTGGGAATCAAGGGAACCTTGTGGATTTTTTGTTTTTTTTTGGTTTTGGAAGCCCCGACGCTCGCACCAGCCTCCCTCCCAGCACCCTTAGAGTTTGCGAAACCAAAAAAAAAAATACACAAGGTTTCCTTGATTCTCAAACCAAAAAAACCAAAAAACCAAACATACACAGCGTTTCCTTGCACCGAGGGCGCCAAACACTGTGTATGTTTGGTTTTCTTGGTCTGAGGCGCATGGAAGGGTGCTGAGAGGGAGGCCAGCGCGGGCATTCGGGCTTGCAAAACCAAAAAAAAAAACAAAACAAACATACACAGCGTTTCCTTGCTTCTCAGACAAAAAAAACAGCATTTCCTTGCACCGACGGCGCCATACACAATGCATGTTAGGTTTCCTTGGCTTGGGAGACGCAGGGAAGGAGGAGGAGGAGGAGGAGGAGGAGGAGGAGGAGGAGGAGGAGGGGAGGAGAGGAGGAGGAGGAGGAGGAGGAGGAGGAGGAGGAGGAGGAGGAGAGCGACGAGGAGAAACGATCAGTGAAGATTTTGTGGTTTGAGGAGGAGAGCGACGAGGAGAAACGATCAGTGAAGATTTTGTGGTTTTGGTGGTTTGGGGGTGCTGGGGGGGGGGGCGACCATTATCTTCGCATCTCGGTGTGATGTCTGGCGGCAGTGTTGGCTACGCTACACACAATAGTCTCGTAGGGAACGTGGTTGTCTCCCAATGTGCTTTCTCGAACGCTCGATTCTGTTCTTCCCGTTAACGAGCTGCGACTGCGCAGTCGACGCGATCTTGTTTTCGCGCTTGCATTGTCACACGTCGTCGTCGCAAGTATGGCACGTCCTTGATTCGTGGATGATGGGTTCTGGGGGAAGCACACCATCACATCAGACGGTGCCCGCGACCATGTTATGAATCCATTTCGCATTGTAGCAGAACGTGCAGACAAAGAACATACAAGTCTTGAAGCTTCGCGTATCCCAACCAGCCCATTCAGAAACGCTGCCCACGAAAGCTGACGGGACATGGGAGGATGAGGCACATAGTAAATCAAAGCGGGTAACCACGGTGAGTTGAGGACGCGGAGGAGGAGCGGGAGGAGGAGGAGGAGGAGGAGGAGGAGGAGGAGGCGGAGGCGGAGGATTATAGTGACGACGACGAGAGGACGAGGAGGAGGAGGAGGATAAGAAGTAAGAAGAGGCAGAGGAGGGCAAGGACGAGGAGAGCGACGAGGGCAAGAACGAGGAAAATGGAGACGAGAACGAGGACGATGGTGGACGAGGACGAGGACGAGGAGGATGACGAGGAGGAGGAGGACGAGGAGGAGGATGAGGAGGAGGACGAGGAGGAGAACGAGGAGGAGAGGAAGAGGAGGAGGGGGTGAGGAGACGAGGACGAGGACTCTGGCAGCTATCTGGGGGTCTTCTTGAGGCCCTCTTGGGGCTCTCTCGGAGCTCTCTTGGGGTTCTTTTCGGGGGTCTTGGGGTCCTCTTGGAGCTCTTTTGGTGGTTCTTGGGGCCCTCTTGAGGCTCTCTGGGGGCCTTCTTGGGAGCCCCGGAGGGTCTCCTGGGGCCATCTTGGAGGCCATCGACCAACATGAAGGGATGCCCCTGATCTAGGACCTGCCTGTGCGGCCCTTACACTCGCTTCTTGGGGCGCTCCTGGGCGCTCGTCTGGGTCCCTCTTCGGCCTCTCTTGGGCCATCTTGGCGCAATCTTCAGCCTAAAAAGCGCAACGCAAGCGAAAAGGCGAGAAGGCAAACACCATTGTGTTTTACCCGTAAGGGCTTTGCCGCCTGCCGCTGGCCCCCTTTCTATCAGAATGGGACATATCAGAGTCGCGTCGGCGCGTCTCGGCGCTGCTTTGGCGCACCTGGGAACATCATGCGGGGGCGGATAGGAATCATCAGCGCGAGTTGAGACGTTGGCGTTATCCTGGTGACCTTCGGCCCGTCCCACCACCGTGCTTGGGTTGTGGGTCTGAGGCCTCTTGTATATGTGTTGGGGTTTAGTGGGGGGCCTCTTGGAGGCTGTTTGGGCGCCTCTTGGGGGCCTCGTGTGGTATCTTTTGGGCCTCTTGGAGGCCTCTTGGGCGCGTCTTGGGCGCCTCTTGGGGCCTCTTGGGGCCTCTCGGCGGCCTCTTGGGGCCTCCTGGGGGCTTTTCGGGGTACAGAAATCGAATGTTCGGTTCGTGGTTCCCTGCTTGGTCCCCTCTTGGGGCCGTCTTGGGGCCCTCTTGGGCCGTCTTGAGCGCTTCTTGGGCCATCTTGTTGGGCAGTCTTGGGGCTCTCTTGGAGGCGTCTTGAGCTGTCTTGGGGCGGTCTTGGGATCTTATTGAGCCGTCTTGGAGCGTCGGCAAAAAGAGAATGCGGGAAGGCCAAACTCATTCAAAAACCTTGGTAAAATCTACGATGTTGGCCTCTTGGGGCTCTCTCGTGAGGCCTCTTGGCGCGTTCTTGGGGCCTCTTTGGGCCATCTTGGGCCGTCTTGGAACCATCTTCGGGCGCGTTGGAGCATTCTTGGCCTCGGCACTGCGAATATGGCAGAATTCGCAAGGGTGTATGGCTTCGGGGGCGCGAATATTGTATACTTGTCCATGGTTTGTTGCCTTGGGGACGCCAACATTGTAATTTCCTAGGGTTTGTGGCCTCGGGGACGCAAACGTGGTGTATTTCACCAGGGATTATAGCCTCGAGAGCACGGCTTTCGTGTATTTTGACGTGTCCCACGACCTCCCAGGCATGCTGAGGACG
Source organism: Prorocentrum cordatum (assembly GCA_963575745.1). Taxonomy (NCBI): domain Eukaryota; class Dinophyceae; order Prorocentrales; family Prorocentraceae; genus Prorocentrum; species Prorocentrum cordatum. Next base: position 87,654 of record CAUYUJ010021878.1, on the reverse strand, counting down.
TGATTCGGGCGCGGTTGAATTGCTGGTTTGGGGCTCTCCCCCTTCGCGCGGACAGTAATAGTTTACAGTAGGAAGCAGAAAGCGAAACTATCACAATGGGAACTGGAACCTGCAACTGGAGCAGGGAGCAGCAAGTCTAATCCTCGCAGCCTGATGGCCCCGCAAGGGGGCCGGCGGATATGTTTGAAGGATTTGGGCCTATTAGGGGGGTTCCCGAGGGTTTTCCGAGAGCGCTTGGAACCGTCTTGGAGCAGTATTTGGGGACTTCTGAGGCATATTGGAAGCCATCTTGAGCCATCTTGCAGGCCATCGTGGAGCATCGGAGGCCCTCTTGGAGCCATCTTAGGCCATCTTGGGCCTTCTGACCGCTCGCTGCATCCCCAACAAAAACCTGGGGGGGCGAAGGGGGAGGGTACCCCTCTCCAAAGGAAAGAGGGGTTCTGGAAGAGGAGCAGTATCTTCGGACCACTTACGCCCAGAGGGGTGGTGGGGTTTCCGCAGAGCAGGATCAATGATTCTCTGCCATGGTGCGCGATGATGTTTGCTATGTCATGGTGGCTTCAAGAGTCAAGTCTCCTCTCTGCTGCTTGCCCATTCTGGAGTTCTCGAGAATAAAGAGCTTTGCTGTCGTAGGTTTTGACTCTGCAAGCCCGGGCGAGTCCTGTAAGGATGCCCACACACGGCTTCTGCTATGCCACGAGCGTTCTCGAGATCGTATTTTGGTACAGTAGTCTTGTCGAATCGACAGGGGGCAGGATAGAGTGACCCGGTCGTAAGTCCGGGTCGCCGCGGCAGCTTCCCAGACTCTGCCGCGTGTGAAAGACTCGTCCGGCCTGCGGCAACCGGGAAACAACGACTCGTGCCCCCCAGAGGAGGAGGAGAAGGAGGAGGAGGAGGAGGAGGAGGAGGAAGAGGAGGAGGAGGAGGAGGAGGAGGAGATGCAGAAGGAGAGCTGGGAGGAGGAGCAGCAGCAGGGGAGGAGGAGGGCGAGGGTGGGGGCGGGGGGATATGAGTGGAGGAGGAGGGGGATGCGGAGGAGCACTGGGAATAGCTGGGAGGGGGAGGACGGGAAGACGGGAAGACGGAGCGGAGGAGGAAACCGCGGAATAGTATAATATTGAGGACGCGACGGGTCTGTCTGGTACCGAACGCTGGCACGATGTCAAACAGCAAGAAACTGCTGCTGGAAAAGGCAGGGTCCCATACGGAGAGGAAATGAGGGGTGCAGGATGAGGAGCAGGATCAACGGGAAGGATAGAGGAGGCTACTCCAGCCCTCCCCCTACCCCTTCTCCTCCCCTCCCCCCCTCCATCCCCGTTCTCTCTCTCTCTCTCTGCCTTCCTACTCCTTCATGTGCTATTGTATAGGCTGACGATGAGCGTTCATTCCGATCCGATCCGATACCCCTCCTTCTCCACCCAGTAATCCTCCTCCAGCCTCCTCCAGCTTCGTCGTTCTCCTCCTCTTCCCGCTCGTCGTCCTCCTCCCCCACCCCTCCTCCCTCCCCCAACCTCTTCCTCCCCTGCCCCCATTCCTCCTCCCTCCCCCTCTCGCCCCCTCCTGCCTTCCTCCCCGTCCACATCCTCCTCCGACCCCCTCCCCCAGCCCCTCCTCCTTCTCCTCCTCCTCCTCCTCTCCTCCTCCTCCTCTCGGCACGCTCCCTCCTCCTCCTCCTCCTCCTCCTGCTCCTCCTCCTCCTCCTCCTCCTCCTCCTCCTCCTCCTCCTCCTTCTGCATCCCCGACCTCGGCGCGCTCCTCCATCTGGGTCCGTCCGTCTCCTGCAGCCTCCCCCCCTCCACCCCGGTCCCGCCTCGGCCCCGCCGCGACCCTCGCCCGCCCTCGCTCCCTCGCGGCACCGCTCCGCTGCTGTCTCCGCGGAGGATCGGCGTGCCGCTCGTCTCTCGCGAGGGAGCAGCGGGAGAGCCATTCGCCGGTCCACCTCCCAGCAGAACCCCCCTTTCCTCCCCTCCTCGCCGCCTCCCCCCGGCCGGGCCCCTCTCGTGGCGGCATCTCAGGGGAGGAAGAGGTGCACCAGGAGAGCACCCATGGCGGAGGCTCTTGGCACCTTCCGGCCTCCAGGGGCCCTCGCCGGGCCCCAGGACCGTGAAGAAACGGTTCGGGATGAAAAACGTCCCTAACCTTCCGAGGGCTAAAAAATAGCACCCGACTTAAAAACCGATCCCAAAGCTATTCTACGTCTTGGTTTTAGGCTGTTTCGCTCAGCTTTTTAGGTTTTTAGGTCTCCAGTGCTAAAAAATAGCTCTCTGGAAGGTCAGGGAACGTGGTCGACACTTCCGGGGGCCCCGTCTGGACAGAAGCACGGCCTCGGATCTCTGAGGAGGTGCGCCGCTGCCGCTGCCCCTGGCCTCGTGTGCGCCCGTGGGGCCTCCCAGGAGGGGCCCCCGCCGCCGCGGCCGGAGTCGCCTCGAAGCCCTGGCCAGAACGAAGCCGGGACCCTGACCTTCCAGAGAGCTATGGTTTAGCACTGGAGACCTGAAAACCTAAAAAGCTGAGCGAAACAGCCTAAAACCAAGACGTATAATAGCTCTAGGATAGGTTTTCAGGTCGGGTGCTATTTTTTAGCCCTCCTGGAAGGTCAGGGGAGATGCACGGTCAGGAGCGGCATTGGCACGCTGCGGCCACCAAAGAGGGGGCATGCTAGATGAGGGCCTTGCGACCGCTCTCGGCCGCGCCTCGGCGAGCTCTTCTGGCCGGGGGCGGGCCCCCCAGGCATGCATCGAGGAAGGTACAACGCCACAGTCAGAAGTAGGGGGCCCCATGCGAACCCTATACCCCTATACTCCCCACGATTTCTGAGGGGGAGGGGGGGGGTCACTTCATTCGGGAGCCCCCGAACGTAGTGACCCCCCCCTCCCCCTCAGAAATCGTGGGGTATATATATATATATATATGTATATATATATATATAGATAGGTAGGGGTAGGGTGCGCATGTGGCCCCCTGCTAAACTTGCGGTCCTCCGCGCGGATTTCTTGGAGCCGCGCGGGGCCCCCCGCCGGAGGCCCCCCGGCGCGCTCCGCCTGCCAGGGCGGGGGGTCTGGCGCAGGTCCAAGGCACCGCGCGGAGCGCCGAAATCAGAGGCCAGCAACATATGTACACGTACTCGGTTAGTTTCCCCTGGAGTGCGTGTTCACGCGGACGTTCGTGCAGGCAAGACCGCGGAGGGCGTACATGTACATACGTCGTTGTTCGCCCACGAAAGTTTATGCTTCCTTCTGTGGCGTCTTTCTTTCTTTCTTTTAGCGGAGCGCCACAGAGGAGGGTCCCCAGGTATGCAGCGTCCCAGGTTCAGGAGGGGAAAAAGCACCCCGGCACGATGAATCTTCGATCCCGAGGACGATGCGGGAAACTGCGGGAAGCGTGGGGGAAGACGAAAACCCAGAAGACGTGGGAAACGTGTGGAGGGTCCTGGGAGTTGTGTGTCCATCTATTCTCGTGTGTCCCAGGGCCCCTTTCGCAGAGGCTCCCCCCTGCCGCGCCCGTCGCGCGGTGGCCGCGCGGCGAGCCTCCAGCCCGATTCCGCGGGCGCGTCCCGAGCGGGAGCGGGCCCCCGGGCAGCGCACTCGCCGTGCACGCCGCCTCGCGGGCTCGCCCCGGGGGGGCTCTCCGGCCTCCTCCTCGCCGGCCCGGCTGGCCGCCCTGCGCCGCCGCCTCCGGGGAGGGCCGGTGGGGGAGGGCGGGAAGGGGAGCAGGGAGGAGGGAGGGAGGGAGGGAGGGAAAGAGGAAGGGAGGGAGGGAGGGCGGGCGGGCGGGCGCCCGGGAGGAGGAGGAGGAGGAGGAGGAGGAGGAGGAGGAGGAGCAGCAGGAGGAGGAGGAGGAGCAGGAGCAGGAGGAGGAGAGGAGGAGGAGGAGGAGGAGGAGGAGGCGGAGGAGGAGGAGCAGGAGGAGGAGCAGGAGGAGGAGGAGGGAGAGGAGGAGGAGAGGAGGAGGAGCAGGAGGAGGAGGAGGAAGAGGAGGAAGAGAGGAGGGAAAGGAGGGAGGGAGGCAGGGAGGGAGGAGGGAGGGAGGTAGGGAGGGGGGTAGGGTGGGAGGGATGGGGGAGGAGGGGGGGGAGGGAGGGAGGGAGGGAGGGAGGGAGGGAGGGAGGGAGGAGGAGGAGGAGGAGGAGGAGGAGGAGGAGGAGGAGGATTGTCGCTGGTGGACATGTGCAGTCGATCCCCGATGCCCAATCCTCGCCCTTGTGCTGCTGTTTGCTCGCCTGTTTCAGAGCCAGCGAGCGGGTGAGCAGGAGGGGGAGTGGGAGGATTACCAAGCTCGCTATCGGCCATAGGCTTCAAGGGTGCCTGACCCCATCAGCCACAACCCCCCCTCCCCCCCTCGCTCCTCCTCCTCCTCCTCCTCGCTCCTCCTCCTCGCTCCTCCTCCTCCTCGCTCCTCCTCCTCCTCCTCCTCCTCCTCCTCCTCCTCCTCCTCGTGCCCCCCCCTCCTTGGTGCAGCCGCCGGCCGCCTCAGCCCCACGGGCGCCCCGCCGGCGCGGCCACCCACCGCCGCCGCGCGGGGGGGGGCGGCCGTGCTCCATGGGGCCCCTGGCGGCGGACGTCGGGCCCGCTGCTGCAGGGAGGGGCGCGGGCGCCACGGCGGGCGGAGCTGCCAAGACCGCCGCCGCTCGGCTTGGCATCGCTCGGACGTGTGCATTTTTCCTTCGGCGAGGACCATCGAGGAGCATCCTTTATGATTTGGCGAAAAAGCCACGCGCGACACCGAAAAAAACACAGGACAGGGAATGGACGTCCGAGCGATGCCCAGTCGGTGTTTGGCCGTGTTCGATCTCTGGGTTTTTGGGCCGTTGGTGCAGGCAGGCGGTTCGTGGCCGTTTTCGATCTCTGACCAAAATTATCCCGGCAAAGCAACCTAACAGCGATGTGTATAAGCATATCTGGAAGCATTCCCTTTAAGATTCAGGTGAGAATCCAGTTGTAGAATTCTGCTGTTCTCGCAGTCGCAGTCGCATTCGCAATGACAGTCTCGAGCTCTGACCAAAAAAAGTCGGGCAGGCGGTTTTGGGCCGTTTTCGGTCTCTCTGGGGGCCCTCGCCGGGCTTCTGGGGCCCACGCATCGAAGACATTGAGCAGCTGGATGTCTGGGGATACACCGCTAGAGCTACCCCTTGCCTCGTTTTCGCCTCTGTGGGCCTCCTGAGAGGCCCTCGTCGCCACGGCTGGATTCGTCTCGACGAAAGTCTGGTGAGAACGCGCCCCCAGAGAGGTCCAGGGAGTCGCGGTTTCGGGGGGGCCGCGTGCATGTTTGGAGGATCGGAATGGTTACATAAAGAATCAGGGGCAAAGATAGGGGGGAGGGACAGGGATAGACTCGGGGGGAACGCGTCAACCCCCCACCGATCACCGATAGGGGTCTGACAGCCCCACCCCGCCGAGGAACGCGCGGGTTCTGCTATCGGGAGCCTGTCGCCGATTTATCGGCGAGGTATCGCCGATCCCGGCCGATGTTTCCCCCTTGTACCAGCCACCCCTCATTGTTGCCTCTCGAATGAGGGCGACGAAGGCCAGCAGCAGTTCCGGTCCGCTCCAGACAGGGCTCGCTGCCGGTCCCCGCGGTCGTAGCCCATTGGAGGCTAAAAGTGTCCCGTGCCCAACAGCGGCCGCTGTAGGTTTTCGACAGCCTTCGCTGTGTGGCATCGTGCCACTTGTTCCGTACCTATTTCGGGCGTCCAGGGATTCGTTTCCGCTTCTTGCCTCGAGGTTGGCGTCATCGGCCTCACTTGCACTTCTCCTCCTCCTCCTCCTCCTCCTCGCTTCTCCTCCTCCTCCTCCTCCTCCTCCTCCTCCGCCTCCTTCTCCTCCTCCTCCTCCTCCTCCTCCTCCTCCTCCTCGCTCCTTCCTCCTCCTCCTCCTCCTCCCCTACTCCTCCTCCTCCTCCTCCTCCTCCTCCTCCTCCTCCTCCCTGAAGGCACCAGGAGTTCCAGGGTGTCCAAACAACTGACGGACTGCTCATCGGTTTCCTCGTCCTCGTCGTCGTCCCCCCCCCCCTCCCTGGTGGGCAGGTGGTGGCGGCTCGTGGGCCCGCATCGCCCCCTCCTGGGAGGGCAGATCCGGATTTACAGGGTTTCGCTTAAGTCGAGCGTGTTCCTCGAGGAATATCCAAAAATAGTCAAAACACAGTCTGGGGACGATCCTTTGATTAGTTTTCATATCTATTTGCTTTTCGTGATTATTCTTTCAAAATCCGCCTGTAGGAGGACATGCCCAACCTCAGGCTTCGTGGCCGGATGCCTCAGACCCCGTGGCCGCTGGGGTGTAGCTGTCTGCGGCCTCCTGAGCTCACGGCGTGCAGCATCAGTCAGATCCTGGTGCACGGTCCGATCTGTTGCTTCGGCATTGTGAGCTCTGAAGTCCCACGGCAGGCCGCATCGTCTCGGCGCGTTTCCGACTCCCCCCTTTCAGCAGGACGGGGCGCATTCCAGGAGGGGAAAGAGTACACGGACACAAGTAATCGGCGACTCCCAGGAAGATATGGGGACATATGCGAAGTGGGGAGGAAGACGAACACCCAGAACATATGGGAACATATGGGGCATCCTAGGACGTGTGTCTACTTACTTCTGTGTCCCTGGGCCCCTTTCTCGGCGTGCTTCCAACTCCCCCCTTGCCGCGGGAGCGGGCGCGCATGGCCCGACACGCGAGCCCCGACACAGATAGGATATCCGATGCTGGTACGATACGACCAGGTGGGCAAGGCCCTTGGCCTCAGAAATCTGGCGTGTCTGGGCAACATGCAACGCGAGGCATTCCCCAATCAAGCACCGAAGGGATCCTAGCGGACATGGGAGGGATTTGCGACAGCAGCGGGCCGATTTCGGTGGGCGGCCATCGGTGGGCGGCTTTAGGTGAGCGCCCTCTCAAGAGATTGGCGAAGGTAGCCGGCCGAGGTCGGTGGGCAGCCCCTTCTCTCGGACTTTTGCTTTCGTATCTCTTTATATCAGTGCTGTCGGTGGGCGCTCCTTCTTTCTGTCTCTCTCTCTCTCTCTTTTGTTTTGATTTCTATGTTTTGTTGTTTCTCTCTCTCTCTCTTTCTCTTTCTCTATCTTACTCGTGGTATCTTTTTCACCAGTATCACTCTTTCGTGCTTCCCCGCTGCGCAATACATGTTCCAATCGTCATGTATGATGCTTTTCTCCGTCAAATGCAAGATCTCTCTCTTAGTCCCCTCTCTCTCTATTCCTCTCTCTCTCTCTCTTTCTCTCTGTGTTGTTGCTTTTGTTATTGTTCTCTCTCTCTCTCTCTATTTCTCTATCTCTTTCGGACCATCCATCCACTGATTGGGGTTGTTCTCCTGTAAACTGTGTATCGCATGTTCTGAGGGAGGGAGGGGGGAGGAAGGTCCTGGAGGCTGAAGGATCCGAGGGATCTTCTCTTCCAGATCCAGATCTGGGATGGAATCTGGTCCGATGTCCCATCGCCATGGCGATGCACGCGGTCGAAGCTTGAAGCGCCACCCTGGTATCCGGAGAGGCCGGCCCCCCGGGTCGGATGTCTTGCGCCAGTGGGTCCAGAGGTCACGATCACGATGCAGTCGGGCCGAAACATTAGATCGAGGTCGGTTCGGGGAGGGTAGCCTAGTTCGAAGAAGCAACATCGCCATAAACAACAACGCCATAAACATGCACTTGCGGTGCTCCGCGCTGATTTCTTGGATCCGCGCCGGGTCCCCACGGCAGCGCTTCCGCCTGGCGCGCTCCGCGTGCCAGGGAGGGCTGCCCAGCGCAGATCCAAGAAGTCCGCGCGGAGCGCCAAAAGTTTACAGCACAAGTTGTTTCTCCTTCTGCTCGTGTTCTGCGTGTCTGTGGGATGTTCCCCTGCTCCAATCCATGGCGTACCTTGTCCTGTGCAAGATCTTCGGCACCGCCTGTTCTCTGAGCCCTCCGGCCGCCTGAGGCCCCGCCCGCCCGCGCCCAGTCTCCCCAATTAGGGCTACCCGCGCTCCGTTTAGCCCTTGACCGGAAGGGGCCCGCTCCCGACCCGCAGACCCAAAAAAGTCTGCGGGATGTTCTCGTGCACCCTGGGGGTGGTGAGTACCCTTGGATGCTTTGTGCGTTTGGGCCGGCGGCGGGTCTCGCGCTCTTGAAGGATCTGCTTCTGGCCTGTGCAGGTCCGACTGCACGTGCCCAGATGTCCAACAGTCCCTAGCTTTCTTCCAGATTTCCGACTCTTCCGCACGGGCTGCAAAAACGAGGGCCGCGAGTCTCTGGAACGTCTGGAGCGCATCTGGAGGAAGAAACAAGGCATAACCATGCATGTTCGGAGGTCCGCGCGGATGTCTTGGATCGGCGCCGGGGTCGCCACCGGGGGGCGCCAGCGTCGATCCAAGCACTCCGCGCGGAGCTCCGAATGTTTCTTGTGTTTCGTGCTCCTCGAGCATCCCGGGCCAATCTTCTCATCGCATCTCTCTCGCCCTGCTGCTGAGGGCCCAGGCGCGGTGCTGGTTTTCACCACCCTCGACCAGGGGAGGGTGTCGCAGGGCGGGGGCTGCGGGACGCGTGCTCTCCGTCGTGCTCCCGAACTGTGAATGGAACCCGTGTAATACCCTCATATTTACTCCTTATCCTTACCTCTCCTGCGCCTGGCCGTTTGGGCTCAGGTACTGAGATAGATCGATCAGACCTTGATCGTGCGGGAGGGAAAGATATCCATCTATCCCTCCTTCTCTCTACCAACGGATCAGGGGTTCTGTACCCTTGTACTTCAACCCCGTACACAGGTTATCAGCCCTTTAATGCTCACCATCACCGACTCGCCCGCGGTGACCTCGCATGCGAGCCTGATGGAGCCACTTCGGCGCATGCGCCGCAAGGGTTCCATCGGCCCTTCGCGTCCGAGCTCTCCCACGGCCCGACGGCTCGGTGACGAGTTGGAGAGCATTAGTGCGGACTGTGTTGGTGTTCCAGATACCCCCCCAAGCTCCCAAGGACTCGAGGCGCGACTAGCTGCTGAACTTCGCCGCAGCGCCGCCCGCGGGGGGACAGGAGAAGGAGTAGGAACAGGAAGGATGGAGTTTCACACGCCGACCTTCGATCCTCCCCCCCCCTCCCCGTCGGGAGCAATCCCAACCGCGTCAGGCGAAAGCCTTAATGGTCTCGATACTCCAGGGCGCTTTCGCGCTAACCGCCGAAAGACCTCAGGCGCTGGGACCCCCAGCCCTGCGACCGTCCCTGTGGCGGAGCACGTAGCTACCTTCGAGGAACTCAGTAGACCAGTGTCGGCACAGCCGCAGACGCGGTACCCCAAGGTATCATCGGATGAGACACCACACACACGGTCCGAGTCGCAGCTCGTCCGCGCGCAACCGCCGTGGAGCCCCGGGCCCATACGGCGAAAGCAGGTCGAACCCGCGCACTGCCTCTCAGAGGCCATGCACTCCCCGCGACAGGGGACACAGGGAAGCTGACGCTCCCCACCTCTCCATCTCAGACGACCAGCTGGCGGAGACGTCCGCCGCAGGTGACATAGCTGAGCTCAGAGACCAGGTTGAAACCTTCGTGTCCAGCCAATACTCTGGACTACTACAGAGCGTTCAGACGAACGCCACCGATACTGCAGCCATACGCCGCGATCTTGACGGCGCCTTAGGGATCATCGATTCCAGGATCGCCGAAGATCGACGCATCATAGGAGAACTGCAGTACCAGGTTGATCGTGAGGTGTCACACTCAGGTGAACGAACGGCGATGGTCGAGAACCTGCGCAACTATCTCGCGCAGATGGAGCAACAACTTGTGATCGTACGCGACACAGGCGTTTCTGCGGTCAGGATTTTACATGATGAGATCCACGACCAGCTCCGCAACCGACCAACTCCAACCGAGGCCACAGACCTTGGCGACGTTCAGTCTCAGATCAATGATCTTCGATCTTATCTAGACCACACTGCGGCGACGCTTCGTACCGAAGCACGCACAAATTCGTCGAACCTGATCGACATGTTGCAGCGTACTGAGAGAGTCATCACTCAAAGGCTTGATGCGACCAACGCTGTCGTGCAGCCGCTCGCTAACCGGATCTCTGACATAGAGCAGCGTTTTCCTGGTGTACAGGACGCCCTGGCAGAGTTGCGTGTCGGACGAGCCCAGACTGATCAGCTGGATTCTCCTCCCACGGTTTACGATTTCGCCCGCCTCACTGACAGGTTGCAGGAGGTTGAGAAGGCGGCGGACCACACGCAGTTAGAGCTCTCCCATGTCATTCATGAAAGATATACTGAGAAGGTACGTGTAGAGAGTTACCTCACACGTCTGGAAAGCGAGATGGAGGCACAAAGCGCCCGTCTCCGAGCATACGAGCATCGACTTGATCGGTATTCACAACGGTCTCGGGATACTGATGAGTATACACGCCAAAAGGTGGACCAAATACAAGAAGACATGACGAGCTGGACGAATCAGCTGATCGACCACACTAACGACACCAATATCCACCTTCGACCTGCAGCCGACCCGCGCAGGCCGACGGCAGCGTCCGCCGAAGCACCACAAGCTTCAGCAGGACAACAGCCGGAGCAGCCTCCGCGGCAGCTTCTGCACAGACACGTCATGTGTCTCCTGTGCGCACAGAACCAACCACCGACGGTGCACCGATACCCTCACAACCAGTGTCTGCGGTGTCGGTCCATACAACGACGCCTATCAAGGAGTCAGACACCGTCCGTGTACCTGTCTTGCCTAAGATCACGCAGCTGCTGGAGTGGCAGCAAAGAGTGCGGAAGAACTTCGGGGCCGCTTCAGGGCGACCATCCAAAGCATACGCCTTCCTATGCGTGGCAGAACAGACCGAATGTACATTCGAGGATTTACAAGACAGTGGAGACTTTGAGAGCATCGATTGCAAACTCGCAACCGCTCTGAGCGACATCTTATCCTCAGACTTACGCTACCAAATCAGGCTCATCGAGACCAGAGAGCACAAAGCAGGACGCATGCTCAAAGGACGCCAGATATACTGGCATATCCTACAGTCCTACAAAGTGACAGACGTCGACGACGACCTGCACGATTTCGAGCGCCTTAAAGAACTGAGGATGAGAGATGAAGATTTGCAACGTTTCATTACCGATTGGGACGCCTTACTCTTGGAATGCCGAGAAGTACCCGATCCAAAGATATTGGAATCGCTATTTCGCACACAGACTCGTAGACATGCATGGATGAAACAAGACATGTACGAGTACCAGCGCATGAAGGTGAGCGACCCGAATCGTACCTACGGTTGGCTTCGACAGCGTGTCCTGGACATACTGGAGATTAAACAATTGGAGAAGAATCAAAACAAGCTACGGTACGAACATGAGACACGATCTCAGGTCAACGTGTGCGCTGCATGGAAGAAAGGCAATTGTCGCAACGGTGAACGGTGCAAGGCTTTACATACATATTCCAGGGATTGGAAGAACAACAAATCTTCCAGAACATCAACGGCTGGTGGCAACCCCCGCCGTAGTATGTCCACTCCTGCGAATCACAAGAAGCCGGCATCGAAACCATTCTGCTTCGATTTCGCCAAGCGCAACACATGTACCAGAGGCGATAAGTGCAACTTCCCACACGTCGCACAGTGCAAAGATTTCGCACAGAACAAGTGCACAAAAGGCGACAAATGCAAATGCGCTCATCTTGCACCTGGTACAAAGACTCCTGAACGAAGCCCGAGTCGACCGCGGACTTCCAGCCAGGATAGCCGCGGCCGATCTCCATCCCGCGGATCAGGAAGCCAACGGTCTTCACAACGCGGGGGGTTCCGCTACGCAAGCGATTCGCGACAGGGACGTGACAACCGACGCCAATACGACCGATCCCGTTCGACATCCAGGAGGTCCCAAGACTCTCGCAGCCAGTCGAGAAGTCGTTACGACAGATCTTCGAGATCTACCTCCCGAGGACGAGACAATCGTGGCGGCGGACGCGGCAGTCCACGCGGCCGTGATAGATCATACGGTAGTGACAAAGGACGTGGCAAACGGTATCCGAGCCGCGGATCGCCCCGTGGTTCACCCAACACCAGAGCACGTTCTCCTGCCAACTTTCGACGTTCACGCCGTTCAGACCGCAGTTGCGTCATCCGTGACAAGACCCTCATGGCCAACACTAAGGCCACAGCGACATCTAACAAGACACGTCGTCGGATGCGCTTCGACGTGCGCAACGTGGACTACTACTTCCATACCATATCTGGCAGAGCCAGACTGGACAAATGGAAAGAGCTGCCGGACGAGGGTGACACCGTCAAAGTACCAGATCCATTACCACAAAAATGGTGGGATGAAAGTGCAGAGGCCTTACGAGAATGTCAAAAAGAGGCACAACTATGGTACGACGAACTATACGACTACCGACACAACAAAGAGTCGGTGGCCACACCAACTGCGATCCGAAAGCATGACGACACTGTCAAGCAGTCGCCAAAGACTGACCAGACGACGACAACGACAAAGCAAGTCGACCCTCCACGTTCGACTGCAGCATTGACAAGGTCTTGGGTTCTTGACAGTGGTTCTGCCCATCATATTCAGGGAAAACATGAACTTACGCAGACCGAGTCGGATCGCATATCTATTCGCGAAGAGCATATTTTGGAAACTGCAAATGGTGATCGTACCGTCAACGAGCACTACGACATACGGCTACCCGAGGTTGGACTGCATAGTTCAGCCCTTGCTTTACCAGACTGCCCATCATTACTATCAGTTGGAAAATTGATTGAGGTTGATGGCTTTCGACAGCTTTGGGATCCTGAGCTGGGCTACATGCTTCAGGATCCGGGGGGCCAGAAGTTTAAAATTCCAGTCAACAATCGAGTACCAGAGTTACGACTCGACGACTTAACACGGATACCACCACCACGTTTATGCACTTCGTCAGCACCCCGCCGTCGTCAGCGAAAGCGTTCATCCGCCCGCTGTAACGACACTTGTTGGTGCTGCAAAACTACAGAGCAATCTACCACTGCAGACGAGCTTCGGCCCCACATAGGGACCTGCCCCAAGAGACCACATGTCGGAGAGGGAGGAGGAGCACGGACCATCACGGTCGAAGAACCTCCCGACACAAGCACAGACGAGCCTAACGCGGACACAACCACCGACTCGCCTACGTCTCAGACGCAGTGTTCTCCTCCACAATGCGGGGGGTTAGATATAGCTCAAGCAGATAACGACATACCGACAGAGACACATATACGAACGCACCACGACAACGATCGAGTTCTCCCCACCAGACAAAAGAAACCGATCGATCCGATGCATTACATGACTCACAGCCCAAAACACCCTGACTGTGAGATCTGTTCTCGTACGATGGCACAGAATGCCCCGTGTAGACGACAGCGCGCACCACATCCACCGGCAGACCCCACCGACGAGGATAACGCCTACGAGGCTTTTGTCCCGAAGAAGTTCGGTGAGGCTCTAACTGCCGACCATATCGCACTGGCCAAAGACGATGCCGCGGACAAACATGGCGACAAATATGCACTTGTTGTCCTTGACAGATATACTGGCATCTTCATGGCCTATCCAGCGCTACACAAAGACGCAGCTACCACAAAGGCATCCTTTCAACAGTTCATCGCCGCGAACGATGAGGTGAAGCATATCTACACAGACAACTCTGGAGAGCTTCAGAAAGCTCGCCGCCAACTGGGATGGAGACACGACACGAGTGCGCCACATCGTCCACAGACAAATGGATTGATTGAGCGCGTTGTCAAAATTGTCATTCTCGGTGCCAGAGCTGTGTTACATATGTCTGGTCTGGGACACGAGTGGTGGAAAGAGGCCATGCAAGCCTTTTGCTGTGGACACAATTTTGCGCATACATCCACGGGCGTTGCCGCCCTCAACGAGGAGCATGCAGAAAAGACAGCTCATGAAATAAGATTTGGCGAAAGCTTTCCTGGGCACTGCATGCCATTCGGTGCTCGGATCTTTTGGAAATGCCTCAACCCCGAGATTAACAACGAGACTGCAAAGTTTAAAGAAAATACTCGGGAAGGGTTGTTCATGGGATACCACTTACACTCCGGCGGGCGATGGTCAGGTGACTACCTTGTATTGGACACGGCTACATACGCCAAGAACCCTGATGGTGAACTGTGCCATGTGCACAGAGTCAAAGACATCATCATCCCTGATGGCAAGTTCACCTACCCCGTGAAAGATGGTACCCTACGACATCATAACCCTGAGGCACACGACGAGGTGAAGGCATCCACTTCTCGCCCCTTGGGTGACAAGCCAATGCCTGATCCTCCACTTTCCTACCCTAAAGAATGGGATGATCCATCTATGATGACAACGGAAGATAACGCTGTTGATATCCAGACATCGGCCTCTGAAGTTGTTGCACCAGCGCCGGAGCCAGACTATTGGGAACAGCGTGGATATTGCGTCATCAGACACATTCGTACTCCAAGAAAGAAACTTTTCATCCCGACGGACGACGTCATGAACATACCTGTACCTGTTGACCAACTCGATGCGACACGAGATTTCAAAACGACTTCTACTTTTGAGGGAGAAAGTAACTTCCGAGACGTTTGGGATGGTGTTAGCGCCAATGACCACAGGGAGTTAAGTGAGCCGTGGACAGGCACGATTCAGTTCTATGAGCTTCCAAAAATAACGCCAGACGGCAAAATGGTGGTTCGTGGACGCGAGACACGTGTGCAGACTACACGTCCTGATCACGTTCTTCCCGAGCATTGGAAAACACTTTCTCGTGGACAGCAAAAGAAAGAGATCGATTACGCCAACGACGTTAAACGAGCTCGAGAAATTCGTGACCGCGCCGCACTAAAAGTGTGGACAAGACAGGATAAACAGGTCAACAATTTCCGTAATACTACATCAGGCGGACCAACCTGGAATACTGTGGAACGACGGATTACATACGACACTGACAATGGCGACGTCATCCGCGGCGAGAACGTCAAAGGCGTGACAAACAAAGAAATACTGTATGCCAAATTACCTGGTGGGCCACGTGACATTACCACGGTGCTATACTACCGTCAACTACCACAACAGCATGATGGAGAATAACGTGCTTTGGTATTTGTGGATAATGAGAGAACCGACTTTGGGACTTTGAACCCGCTTATACGCAAGTTCACCCAGTCGGTAGTAATGCCAACCATGCCACGTGAGACCAACTACACGCCGGCACACAGAGATAAAATACCAGATTCGACATGGCCACGCCCAGCATTAGTTACCAGAAACCTGAGTAAGAAAGAAGTTGCCGCAGAACCACGTGCACAAGAAGCCCTACGAAAAGAATACGAGAGATTGGAAAAGAAACAAACATGGATGTTGGAGACTGTTGCAGAAAAAGCTGATATTGAGTCACAAGCTATCCGCAATGGAACAAAGGTGCATTTCTTCAATATCTTGGAGTTATCTTCAGTCAAACATGAGGAACTTCCTCCTGGTCTACGTAAATTCAACGGCAGAGTGGTGGTTCAGGGCAATACAGGCAAAGATGAAACTGGTTTGGCCGCCATATTCGCCGACGCCGCTTCCAGTGCTTCGCATATAGAGGCTTCCAAACTTTGCGATGCTACTGCGTTATTACCGCAATATGCGGGAGAGCAAAGTGACGCACCTGGAGCCTACACGCAGGCATTACTATACGGCGACGGACGAATTGATCCAGTTGATACTTGGATTACTATACCCAAATGGCGACAACCGACATCATGGTCAAAATACAAGAACCCAGTGTGCCGATTGCGATTGGCACTATACGGACACCCTCTCGCAGGTGTCTTTTGGGAACGAAAATGCCGCACATGCTTGGAAAGCGTCGGTTTCGAGCCTATTTCAGGATGGGAATGCGTATGGAGACACAACAAACTGGGACTGATACTTTCAGTATATGTGGACGATTTTAAAATTGGCCGGCCCAGCTCATAATCTACTGACTGGCTGGGATTATATTCGCAAAAGCGGTATCGATTTGGATCCACCTACCCCATACTCACAATATTTGGGTTGTGGACAACAAGCACACGATGTACCGCAGAACATCTTCGACTAAAGAATGTCCACAATACGCCCTATGCTACCTGCACACAATGAGAAAGATTACAATACGGCCAAACACGTCCGTGGTATTCGACATGATATGCTTGGTTTTACAGATCAGTGCATTGAGCGATACCTGGAATGCGCCTCCAAGCGCGCCCAGGGAACAGGGTCACGTCGGAAACGATCCGACTCGCCGAGGGCTTCGCGATCCAAATCGCCAACATCCTCCGGGTCGGTCGCCAGACCTACTAGTGTGCTCAACGCACGGCCACGATCATCCAGTCCAGCAAAATCGGTCGACACGACATCTACCAATACCATACCCGCCACATACCATGACCTACCCGACGCAGAGACCCCTGGCATAGAGGACACCTCCTTCACTGAGTCCGACTATTCAGACGAGGGCGTCCTCGGCCAGGACGCGGCAAGTGTACTAATGAAGATCCTGTACTTGGCACGTTGCTGTCGTTTCGATCTTCTACATCCGGTATGTATGTTGGCCAGAGAAATTACCAAATGGAATGCTACATGTGACAAACGTCTACATCGGTTGATCTGCTACATCAAAACGACGCGTACACATTGCTGACACGGATGGATAGGCGATTCGTCAGACAAGTTATCCATCATGCTCTTTACTGACGCCTCGTTCGCTGATTGCATTACATCATCCAAATCCACTACCGGTGTTTTTGCTGCGCTTGTTGGACCCAATACGTTCTTTCCAGTCAACGCTGTATGTAAGAGACAAACGGTTGTTTCACATTCATCTACTGAATCGGAGATTGTTGCTCTCGATTCCGCACTACGACTGGAAGGGTTACCACTACTATCATTCTGGGAAGCCGTGGTGGGAGTTGCCAAAACGTGCAAAGAGAAGAATACATGCCTGAGCTGCCATCGACACGTCGACCCGGCGATGTGTCCCACATTGGCAGCCAAAAAGAAGCGTAAACCATCGCCTCGCAAGGCACCCCCTACACGGGGATCTTCTCCTAGCCGTAGGCAACTACCGCTAAATACGGATTGACCTACGACTCCAAAGAGACGTACGATATCCCATGAAGGTACTGTACTACGCGTGGATCCAGAGCCAGCTCCAGAGATCAGTGCACCCAAAGTACGTCTTATCGTCCTGGAGGATAACCAGGCCGTTATCAAAATTGTCCAAAAGGGACGTACACCAGCACTTCGTCATCTTCATCGTACTCATCGTATCAATCTGGATTGGATATGCGAAACATGCCAAATTGAACATATCGAGCTTAAATACGTAGGAACAAAAGAGCAGATCGCAGAAATGATGACCAAACTTTTCGAGACCAAGAAAGCAGACCTTTGGAAGGATCTCTTAGAACACTCGCTTATCTTTCCGTTACTCCGATACAATGTCCTCCGATACGAGGGCCTCGGAGGCCCGACGGTTTACCTCATGAAGCGGAACCTCCTAAATTGAATGGGTGCCCAGACATATGCAAGATATTGCTGACGGAAAAAGACAGATGGGGCGAGGTAGGATCAGAATGCGGATTTCAGTGTGTTGGGCAAGCTAACCACGAGGGACTATGTGCATGCATGTACCACATTGGCGTACCAGCCGCAGATATTGCGTCGCGCACACCTCGTTCACGCGCACGCTCACCGCACGGTAGACATCCCCGCCATCCTCCCTCACCTCCACGAGATGCAGAGAGAGTTAGGACATTGATTATTCGTTCACACCGCAGCAATTTTACGACTCGAGCTGCAAAGCTTACAAGCATCCTGTTCGCCGCTTGCGAGGCGAATATAAGTGAGATCGGTTCTAATCCCGACCCCCCCATCCACGAGATGGATCAGGCACAGCCGCTCAACCTCGTCGGCTGGCCCATCGGCTACGACAAGGAGTACGACCCGAACGCCAGGGACGATGACCGCGTGGGCTTCGCGTACCACGCTCAAACTGGTCGTCCTCGTGATCCCGAAGATGGTTACATATGCATACATCAACGGCGTGCCGATCGAAGCGGAGAGTTCGATCTTCGCGTGCCCGGCGAATCTTCTATTCGTGAACTTGCCCGCTTCGCATCCGTCGAGGCTAAGAAATGGGCCAACACCGAGAGTGGATCCGTCGGCGGCAACGCCAACTACGAGTACAACACGTTCACAGCTACGCCGTGGCTATCATTCATGCGTGCGATGTGTATGATTTCCAGCCTTTTCAATCGTAATCCTTCAGTACAAGAAAGTGTTCGTGGACTACATGATCACTTGAACGCGGTGATCCCAGGATCACACCGCAAATGTCCACCAGAAAACTTCACGACAATGATACTGAAGACGGAGTGGATGCTGATTCACAACGATTGGTCCAAAATTGGCAGTGCAGTACTGGGACAATACACCGAGGACAGCGTTACGGATACACAAAGATACTACAACAATGGTCTGTGTGCACCATCCGATGTATACCAGAATGGATTGGTAACGCCATGCTATGCTCCTAAAATTGATCGTGCAATGGCCAAGTTACCTACTCGTCCACCTGGCATCGCCAGGACATCGGATACATCTGGACACATCGGCCACATCGTTGAAGATAACTTGGTCACCAACATGAGAGCATTTTCCGACCTTAACCAAACAAACAAGTTCCGCCGCAAGCTTACTACATGGTTGATTGCGCGCGGAGGCTTTGGAAGTATCGGATCAAACTCCAAGACGGTGGCAACACCATCCGACCATCCGAATGGTTGGGTGGCGATATTGGACGATCCACAAGATACAGAGCGTACCTATCGTTGGACACCATACAACGAGGGCAACGACTTCTTCGGCGAAGCTGCTGACCAGATCGGCTCGAATGACCCTGGCCTTACTCATGGTAATGATGTTGACCCATTTGAGCTGGACCACGCAAAATACAGTGCTTTCTGTGGTGGTCGCTTGGTTCCTACCCTACTTTCAGATAATGGGTGGCACTCCCTCATACAAGAGGACTTGGGACTACTGCTGCATCATGCATTTGGGCCATCGGGTCACGCGTACAAATGGACCAACTTGTGTACTGACTCAACATGGGTCGTGCAGCCCAAGAAAGGGGCCAAGAGTGCAAAACACAAGAAGTATCCTACTTTCGGCGTCGACGAGCTCAACGCTGCTCAGAAGAGAATCGACCTCGCCAATGCATCAAATACTGCTCTTGTACCTCTATTTATGCCGTGCCTCAACCGCGCGGAATACATGGGCGGCGCTACTCTTGAGCACTTGTCGACCATTATCCGCGACGACATCATGATGTGGGCATTCTCCTTTGGCAATTATAGGGGGTGGTTCAGACAGAATGACACGCCGATCGGTCAAGATTGCGTTCTCTTGCCTGAAGCTGGTTATGAAGACATACGCTACGGTATGGAGGAACTACGCAAGCAACGTTTCGAGAAAGAAGATAGCCGTACCAACGCTATTCTCAACAATCAGTTTGAGAACACTCTCGAGCAGCGCAATATGATCAGGAAGATCCGCGAAGCCAGAGGCCTCATGTTCCAAAGCGACAACGCTTCCATCAAGAAGTGGCGCGAGTTGAATGAGACTATCTGGGATTACTGGGCCAATGATTTCCCATCATACGTAAAACAAAGACACTATTGCAGGGGACTCAATGCCATGGTAGTATGGAGCGCGAACGACATCGCATGTGCCAATCATGGACAGAACACCATCGACATGCGCCGACATCAGAATCGTGCTCCTACTAACGTATACGAGCTCCAAAAGATGGAATGTGAGGGCGGCGTCCCGACGCTCATGCCCGTACACGTGCTCGTGGACGTATCACGTTTTGTCGACGTGATGCAGTATTTCCGCTGCCCCACGGTCATGGGACCTGGAAAAGCAGCGCAATGGGGCGCACATCCGAACTTTGATCACCACACGAGCGACCTGATCAATATCATGCAGAACCGTGGTATCACTGTTCTCCCATCGGACCATTGGGTGGATACGTACGACAGGATTACCCCACAGGCTTGGCACGCCAAGCAGAATAACCATAACATGGCAATGTTTACAACGCAATTTTGCGACGCAGTATGCTATCGCAATTTCTGCGCTTTGATACAATCTCTGCCTTCTCAGCCATATCCATTCAGGCCGCCATTGCTGACTGCTGTCACGGATAATCAGGCCTACACGCAGGCCAAAGAAATCGTGGCAGCCCTCGACTTCAGAGAAAAGTTGACAAACGAATGGAAAAGATACCTCAGCCTCACAACGTTGATGACGCAGACGGCAAACGAGATGGCTCATTGTGCGTGGATGGCGTCATGTGCCGAGGGCACATTGCCGGCATCACTGCCTGCCGAGACAGGCGACACCACTGAGCCGACTCCTGGAATGTCGGCACGTACGCCAGCACCTGACCCTGGCGATCCTGACCAAACCCTTCCTGATAATGATCCATGGGTTATTGCATACAACGACTTATTCCAGTACCTTATGCTGTTGATCAAAGAATACCCTGGGGCTTGGGCATCTTGGCATTCTCTTGAGAAAGATGAACTCCTACATCCCAAGATCGTCAAAACTGTTGAAGATGCACATGCAGTTACTTGGGTTGTATTCGAGCAATTCTTACATCAGATCAAAGATTTGGATGGAGATGATAATGCGACCAAAGCAAGAATCATTGCAGAAGATAACAGATTGTCTTCTCACCGCATCGGCCCAGCTGCCGAGAACGAGAAGAACATCGAGGCATGCAAAACATTCTTCAAGCAGAATGCACTGGATCGAGTTGCTTTGGGTCATGACCCTGATGTTCCTACATCCGTATGGAAGGCAGCTGCTGACACAGCACAGCCAGCCCCACCAGGCCCATTGCCTGATCCACTGCAACCTGGACCGCAATCGATAAAAGTGTCGCAACCATCGACTCCAGAACCCAAAGCAGAACAACAACCAGCAGATCAGCTTCCAAAAGCTGAGGCGGTACCGATCCCTGACGACGGCGCCGACCTTGAGGCCATGGAGCTGGAGGCAACTCCTGCCGAGGAGGAGCCTTCTCCACATGAGATGAATATAATGTCATGGCAGGGCAGCTGTGAGCGTTCCATGCATGAGGATACCAGCAAGATCGGGATCTTCGACAACTCATGCACTATTCGCGAGTGGAAGCTACAAGCAGGCGTCAAAGATGATCATCCATACATGTGCCCAATGTTGCGGGGCACGCGTGCGACCAATGGATTTGCCTGCATGGGAGACCATGAATGGTACGAGCAGCTATTGCATGATGATAGTGTGATTGCTCATGCGCCTGACATTGCACAGTCTGGTTGTTTCCCAGAGTGGAAATGGATATCATTACCACATTACGACGATGTACGTTATGGTCCCGAACTAATTGAGGAAGAATGGCTGGGAACAAACAAATACATGAGCAAAGACATTACGACCATGTTACGCCATGAGATTCATTACAAAAAGTTTTGGATCAACCAATTTCATGACAGACGTATCAATATCTGGGAGAAAACAACAAAGAATGAGTGGAAGATTCCAAGCAATTGGAAATCCTTTAAAGAGATGGCCGAATGGAAATTCAGAGACCGCAAAGACAAACACAATGGACCATCCATGGAAGCCGCAGTGGCACACTTTAAGAAAGATGGTGACAATGATGGATATACCGATTGGAACGATTACTATCCGATATTCATTACTCGTGCGTTCCAGACGCATATTGATTCGCAGAAAAACAGAATCGAGATATATGCCAAGCCGATCCCTGAAGGAGGCGACCCCAGTTCTTTTGACTGGAACAGCGTCATCGCTATTCGGTGCGTTGGTGGTCACAGTTGTGTCAATCCATCTTCCAAGCCATGGAATATGGGATGGGAGAGCCTACAGTGGACAGATGTTAAATATCTCCATCACGGCACAGCATCCCGCGCTTGGAAGAACATATTGAAGACAGGGATCATTCCTGGATACGTTGGTCCAACTTCTCAGAGAGACAAATATCATAAACCATCACAGCGATCGGAGGCATTCTTTAGTTCTAGCACATATTTGAACAATGTTCAAAAGAACCCACACACTTCAGTGGAATCATACAAGTTCAATAACTACAAGAACGAGGTCGAGCTGGTGATCAACATGGAAATCGCCACAAAAGCAGGTTGCAGATTTTGGTTGGGTGCTCAGGGCGCTATCATGACAGAGGACGCGGTACCCGCTGCGGCAATTATTGCAGTTCGCCGCCTCAAACCACACCACATGCATGGCCAGCAGTTATGGCCAGATGGCGACCCATGGGACTACCCGCCATTGGCAGCAAGAGAGCCATTGAGCAAGGACGAGATTTGCGCCTGCCTTCCTGGAGAGCTCATCAACGACCCTCCTGGATTGGCACCTATCAACCCCGACCTAAACATGGAGCCTCCAAGGACGACGTCAGCGTCAGCACCCTCGGCGAAGCTGGGGGCAACCCCTGCTGGCCGTACATCTGCAGAAGACGCCTTGGATGAGCAAATCGTCCGCGCTATGATTCGGGAGACCAATCACAAAGCAGATGATAAAGAATGGTTAATTGCATTGTCATACTGTCGCGAAGCTCTTCGACCAATCACATCGAAGATCATGCAAAAAGATTGGGACCGTCGCCCTGCATTTAATGATGTTCGAATGGGAGGCTTCATTGTCGTCAAGAATTGGGGTTCTACCAAATGCTTTCATTACGACAACCACTGGCCCAAAGGCAATCACAATACCAAGATTGCCTTGTCCAAGGGGCACATATATGGTCCAATCATCCATTTCGGCATCTTCGACAAGTTCTTTGCGGTACAAGTACCTATTCTCAACTACGGTTTACGATGGGTAGACATATGGTATAATGACAAAAGCATGCCCCTCAAGGGCGTTGTCTTTACATTACCGATTCGTATCGAAGAACGCGCCATTGACCCAACGTGGATGGAGACCGTCCTGAAAGGTCCGACATCACGCAGCGAGAAGATACTCCAGCACAAGACTGACGGCAGTTTACCATACCTTGGCATGCCGAGCATTCTTAGACCACGTATTCCGCGTACACCGCCAAGAAGGCCCGCTCCTCGGACACCCGATCCAGACGAGCTGGTGGCCACACCTGCCGAGGACAACGCTCGTACGAGCGACAATCCTCGACAGACTGCAGCATCATCACGTGATCCATCGATCACCGTAATCGTGGACATATCGAGCATACCGCTCACTGCTGAAGAGAAAGCTGCGAACGACAACATGAGAGCAGACCTCTCGGCAGACATCCAAGCTGATGAGCAGATTGAGGCATGTATCCTCGACAACATCATTGATCCGCCATCGGACTTCCTTAACCATCCAGATTACGACCCCGACGAGGATTCAAGATGGATTAAACAGTCTGATGACTGCTGTGTGTATTGGTGGACATCGGAGCTGCTGGTGGATTCGCCTATGATCAAGATGAAACAGATCATCGAGATACACAGTGGCGCAGACAGAATCGTAATGGACAAAACTCAGTCGCATTTACAATTTGAAATTCGATTTGGATCGAAAGCATGGAATGCGGAGTCATACCAATTGAACTACAATCATACCCACAAATGGGCACGTGACTTACCTAATTGCAGCGCAGATCATTTCTTCAAAAAGTTGGTACACTACCTCGACCCAGAGACTATCGAGGAGCCGACCACAGGCATCTTTCAATGGATCTCCAAAGTATACCAGAACATCTTGAAAGATAGTATTGCGGAGCTTCCAGATTTCGCCAAAGAGGCCATCCATGAGAACCATCCTGCACTTCAGGCATTGCGTGACCGATTCAAAAATTGTATTGAGACATGCGGTAATCCAGACTTTCCTGTATGGGAAGAGCTGGTGGAAACACCTGCTGCGCCTCGTGAGCAAGGCGCTGAGCAGGATATTCCCCAGGATCCAGGCAGCGTTGCGTCTGCAGCTCCCGATCAGGAAACTATGGCACGTATCATAGCCGAGCAGACGGGACTCAAGCGCGAGGAGGGCGACAACGAGGCTACCTTGCAAGAGAAAGCTCGCCGTCTTCGTGAGGAGAACGTATGCCATGGCGGTACCGAGGATACCGACAACACCAAGATAGAGTACAAAGGGCTGCCAGGGGAAAGGTTGTCTAGGATCGAGATCGAGGGTCTAAGTAGATCGATCGCTTCCAGACCGAACACCGAGATCAATCGTGAGGCGATCAATCAGATCGGTCAGAGCCTCGCTCGCGGTCAGGACACCCGCTGGGGATCCCGCGATCACCTCACTTCGGAAGGGGCCCCCGAGACGATCTTGCATCCCATACCGCTCTGTCAGAATTGCGGTCGAGATCTGTCCCTCGGGATTGTCACAGGTGACGGCACACTTTGTGATATCTGTTGGCAGCATACCGTGGCCGTAGGCGCCACGGGTAAGAGCACCGCCACACAGAGCGATCTTGCGTACCTCCAGAAGCTGACGAATTGGATCAAGACGACACTCTCGGAGGACCACATCGCGAGATACATGAAGGACGGTGCGCACGTCATTATGACGGGTGCGCGATCGCATGCAGGCAACGAGAAAGATCAGTTGCGGAGATTGGCCAATGTGTCCAAAAAGAGGCATCAGAAGTGGGTCGAAGCAGGCAGCCCTCCTGCACATGAGTGCAGACTGATGGGCGAAGCCGGCGACGACCGACCTCTGTATTACCCATTCGCCAATATCGCACAACGCTTTCTCAACGACCTCAAGTTCCATCACCAAATGACAGGTGCCCGCGTGAACGTCGGCAAGAAGCCCTGGACAGTGGAGGACATGCGCGATGCGTGGGACATCCTCGACGTCAGCATTAGGACAGGACAGGCTGGTCGGAGGAAATGGTGGCTGAACGAGGGGCGCATCGACAGGCAGACGCGGCAGGCCCGCGGACTGGTCACGGTTTCTCTCCTTAGAAGGGACGGAACCCGTGAACAGTTCACTCAGCGTAAGCTTGCCGCGATTGCCAATGAGTTGTTAGGCTCCCTCGATCCAGCTCATACCGACCAGAGGGGGGTTGATACAGGGATGAGAACCGATCCCGATACACAATCCCACCAGTCCGATGATGCCATGGAGCTGCCGCGCCATCCGCGGCCGCCGCCGCGCCCTGCTCCTGGCGATGCCGCTGCGTCCAGCGCCTCAGGCGCGACGGACTACACGCCCGCGGGGCCGCGCGCCAAGAGAGCGCGTACATCAGATTACGCCGCGTACTGGCGCGATGACCTTGAGGACAGCTACTGGGGCCTCAGGTACTGGAGTTATTACATCAATTGTTGGATCTACATCGCGATCAACAACGATGAGTACGTATACATCCAGGACATCACGTACAATGATTGGTTTCGCAACTGGATCCCGGGAGCGGCTTGGGAGACATTCACGACGAGCTACGCGACGTACAACGGCCAGAGGATGTGGGGCCGCAGGTTCTGCAAGAACGGCAACGCGTAGTGAGTCGGCCGCAAGGCCCACCGCTCAAGGCGCGAACTTCAATATAACCAAAGTTCGCCTTGAGCGGTGGCTATTTCATATTTTAGGCCACTTCATTATATAACAAAAGTGGCCACGCACAAATACCTTTTGCGATCACCGAGGCAGCCTCCTAAGGAGCAACGCCAACGGGAGTCGCCAAACAGAGTTTTTACACATGATTTTCGTGTTCATCAACACGACATTTTGTCTGGCCAGACATTCGCTTTCACACAGTGATGTGATTCATTTCAAGATCGTGTTCGTCAACACGATCTTAGCATGCATATTTTAACAGTTTAAACCTGATTGCGTCGAGAATGATCTGCTAGCTGGTGGCAACACCTGCCTCGCAGAAGCGAGGCAGTTTGCATGTTGCTTTAATGCTCAGATCTTCTTTCTCCGCCCACCCTTGTCTCATTCTTCTCCCCCCTCGAGTGCCGAAGCGCTTTGGGGGGCGCGCCGAGGGGGCACCAAAGCGTGCTTGGAGAAGAAAGGGGGACTTAGGGTGCTCCTTCTAACTTCACTTTGCAGCTGTGGCTTCGCTGATTTTAAGCCCAGCTGCCTTCTGACTTAAGGACTAAAGGAGTTCAGAGGTTACGGATTCCCTTCCTCTGTTCCCGAGTCCCGCCTTAACGGGCGGGATTCGGGACGGGGGGTGTGAATGGAACCCGTGTAATACCCTCATATTTACTCCTTATCCTTGCCTCTCCTGCGCCTGGCCGTTTGGGCTCAGGTACTGAGATAGATCGATCAGACCTTGATCGTGCGGGAGGGAAAGATATCCATCTATCTCTCCTTCTCTCTACCAACGGATCAGGGGTTCTGTACCCTTGTACTTCAACCCCGCACACACGAACCAGCCCAAGGTGTCCTCGTTGGCCTGGCGGACGCGGGCTCCTTCAGAGGAGGAAGACGTGCCAGTGTACCGCCGCTCCCCCCTGCCGGGCCCCTCTCGTGGCGGCATCTCCGGGGAGGACGAGGCCCTGAGATCCGGCGCTCTTAAAAAAATAGAGGCAGGCGGTGTTTTGGGCCGTCTTCGGCCTCTGAGGGCCCTCGCCGTGCTACAAGACAACTCCGGGCGAGGAACTGGCCCTAGAGAGAAGCGGTTCGGACCTCCGGGGCCCGCGCCTCGAAAACTTCGGAGCAGCCGGATGTCAACCGGGTTGCCACCGGGGCCCTCGCAGAGCTCTCTTCACACGCGCAGTAGCGCTCAGAACACGAGGAAGAAAGCTTTCTTGAAGATCAGCATAACAATTCGTATACAGTAGGGGTCTTGAAGAAGGAACCCTTTTCGTTGGGGAGGGGCTCCGTGTTCCTTGATTGTTTCACAGCTTGCCTGAGGTTTTCCTTCGGTTTTCGATGGGGAATCGAAGTTTAACTTATGGAAAAAAGGGGCCTCGTTCCTTATTTAGGGTTCCCTAGGTCAACGCCCCGACTGTAATGTATTTTGTAGGTTTTATACGGAGTTGGCTCCCCTGCGTCTGGGGATGCACCGGTGCTGCTGCCCCCTGCCTCGTGTTTGCCCGCGTGGGCCTCCTCCTGGGAAGCCCGCGCCGCCGCCGCCGGATTCGCCCAGGCCCGAGCCCTATCCCAGGAGAGGTCCGCGGAGTAGCGGCATCGATGCCCTCTGGTGTCGCACTCTTGGGCCGGCTTAGGTTAACGGGCGAAGAGCGGTATAACATATATTTTTTTTCGCTGTCGGGGGCGCCTGTCCCTGGGCGGCTGGAAAGTTTATACCCTTACGGTGGCACCGTAGGGGTATAAACTTTCCAGCCGCCCAGGGACAGGCGCCCCCGACAGCGAAAAAGTTTATTTTATACTGTTCTTCGCTCGCAAATTAGGCCCAGCCGAGGCCTAGCCGAGGCATCCGAGGCCTCAGCAGGCCGCGCGACGAAGGCCTGCTGTGGCCTCAGCAGGCGTCGCGCCGATGCCCGGAGCGGCCAGAACGCAGACCCCCCCCCCCCCGCAGGTGATCCTGCTCGCGCTTGCCCCCCTTAGCCTTATCGGCGGCGAGCGAGGGGGGGATGTGAGAAGGAGAGGGCCTTCTCCTGAGGCGGCGGGACTTCTCAGAAGTCCTCGCGCCCTCTGAGACGTTGCTCGTGCCATCGGGGAGGGCCTCGAACACTTCTCAGCAGGCCCGGGGACTCCCGAGCCCTCTGAGAAGGCCGGCCCCCTCCAGGCCTCGGAAAAAAATAGCGAACACTCATGCCACATTCATCTGTGAACGCCTCCACCTTCCCCCAATGTTCAAAGTTGGCGGTGGGTCTGATGAGTTGCACCTCGACCGCAGTCTCCCCCGCGCGTGCCAACCCTGAGTTTGGGGGGCAGAGGGGGGTGTTCACTAATTGTTTCCCTCTACCGTCTCACGCCCCCCCCTCGCTCGCCGCCGACCCCAGCAGACAGGCGAGGGGAGACGGGATCGCAGATTATCAGGAGGAGAAGAAACACGCAGACACAAGTAATCGTCGAGTCCAAGGAGAATATGGGAAAATATGGGAAGTGGGGGGGAAGACACAAACCCAGAAAGTATGGGAAAATATGGGGAATCATTTTATTTGCGTATATTTATTTGTGTGCCCTGGGGCCCCTTTTGATTGGCAGGGGGCAGATGGAAGAGGCACGGAACGAGGCGGAGGCAAAAGGCCAGAGGCACAGGGCAGACGGTCCCATGGCCTTGCGCCCCCGAGGGAGGGGGGGGGTAATGATGGCAGGTCTCCGCGGAGCGTGTGCGGAGGCCTGGCTTTGCTTCTTCCGGTACTTCGCTGCTGGGCTCCTGTCCAAGGCATTCCTTTGCAAGCACATCGTTTTCGGCACCGCCCGACTCCGGGGCTCTGCCCCCTCCTGGCCTTGACGTGGGGCCCCTCCTTCTGCCTCCCCCCCCCCTTTGTTCTTTCAAGCTGTGCGCGGCCCGCTTAGTTTCGACCGGAAGAGGTGCGCTCTCGACCCGCGGATCCCAAAAGAATGTGTGGAGGTCTGGTCTTGTAGAGGACGATCCATGGAGAGGAAGCATGGTACCAAGTAATTTCCAGATGTTTGGAACACGTGTTAAACCTGCTTCAAGCATGTAGAACACATGTTTGAAACAGTATTAAAACATGCTTGCACATGTTAAGCACATCTTTAATTCAAGGACAGGATTGTTAGAGTGTCCAGTGCCATGGCATCCACAAGTCTGGTCGGCAGGGGGGGGACGCAAGAGGGCCAGCGTGCAGGGCGCGGGCCGGCAGTGCCATCGGGCATGTTGGGGACCTGCGTGGCCTTTTATCACCAGGAGGGGAAAGCCGCACAGGCAGAAGTCATCGTCGACCGCGAGGAAGCTGTGGGAAAACATGGGAAGTGGGTGGGGGAGAACGAGAAACCAGAACACATGGAACAGTATGGGGCATCCTAGGATTTGTGTTCACTTGCTTGTGGCTCCCGGGGCCCCTCCATACCAGTCGACGTGTCTGCTTCACCCCCTTGTTCTGCTGCAGTCCGTTCTCCCTGCCCGCGCCTGCCTCTCGGCCCCTGGCACCCGGCAGCTCTCGTTGGCCTCCCCGCCCGGGCCCCCGTGGCTGCCTCACCCGGGGACGGGGAGGGTGGCCCACATCAACGAGTACGGCCGGCGGCACTTCCAGGGGTGCCTCACGTGCTCCTGGACGGAGCTCAAGGGGCGCGTGGTCCACGCGGCGAGGGTGCGCCCCTCCGCCCCGCTTCCTCTCTGCCCGCAGGCTCATCCACAGAGCCCACGGGCGTTCAAGGCCAGAGAAGGCGTGGTTGGAGGGTTTCTCCGTGTAGTCACTCTACCAGCAGGGCGTCGAGCGCTAGGCGTCGGAATTGGACACGTAAAGATTTGTTTGCGGAGGGGGATGTCTCCAACAGAAGTCTCGGCACGCGTGCGTTCGGCACGTGCTGTTGCGTGCTCCCGGCCACGGGCCGGGCCCCCGGCGAGGGGGGGACCGAGCTGCGTCCGCCAGACCGTCCGACGCGTAAAAATACGTGCGCTGAGGGGGGTAGATTACGAACAAAATTTGTTTTACTCCCTCCTTCAACACAAGATATTAATAAGATTGCAGGGTTAATACAACATATAAAACCAAATATGTAAATGATGGGGGGGGCAAATATGCGGACACGTAAAAGTGCGTGCGCGGGACATGTACGTCCACGTGTCTGCGGCCCCCGAGCGAGGGCCCCAAACTTGGCCCGCCGGATGCTTGATATGTGTAAACGTAAAAACGCATGCGCGAGAAGGGGGGCCCAACCTGCGCCCGGCGCGTGTGGGGCACGTTCTTCCACGTGTCCACGTGTCCACGGCCCCCAGCGAGTGACCCAACTTGGCCCGCCGGATTCTTTGCGCGTGAAAGTGCAGGCGGGGAGGGGGGGGACCCTACATGCGCCTGGCGCGTGCACGCGGGGCACGTCCTTTGATCTGCCCACGGCCACAAGCAGAATACGTGCGCGGAGGTGGTGGGGGGGGACCCAACATGCGCCTGGCACGTGCGCGCGAGGCATGTCTTTTCACGTGTCTACGGCCCCCAGCGAGGGGGAACCAACTGGAGCGCGTTCGATTCTCTACGCGTGACAAGTAGCGCGCGGAAGTGGGGGGGCCAACCTGCGCCTGGCGCGTGCGCGCGGGGCATGTGCTTCCACGTGCCCATGGCCCCCAGCGAGAGACCCAGTTTGGTCCGCTGGATTCGGTTCGCGTGAAAACGCAGGCGCGGGTGGGTGGGCCAACATTCGCTTGGCGCGTGCACGCGGGGCGCGTTCTTTCGCGTGAATGTCTGCGCGGAGGGGGGATGCGCCTGACGCATGCGCGCAAAACGCACAGTTTCACGCGACCACGGCCGCCTTGGGGGAACCGAATTTGGGCGCGTCTGATTTCTCACGCGTGAAACTAGGTGCGCCAAGGGGGGGCCCGGCATGCGCCTGGCGCTTGCGCGCGGGGGACGCACTTCCACGTGTCCACGGCCCCCAGCGAACGATCCAACTCGGCCCGCTGGATTCTTTTCGCGTGAAAATGCGGGCGCGGAGGGAGGGGACCCACCATTCGCTTGGCGCGTGCGCGCGGACACGTACTCTCATGTGTCCACGGCCCCGATCAAGAAAGACGTGCGCAGGAGGGGCGGGGACCTAACCTGCGCCTGGCGCGGGCGCGCGGGGCACGTTTTTGTTCACGTGTTCGCGGCCCCCGGGGGGGGACCCAATTTGTGCGCGTCGGATTCAGCATGCGTAAAAAACTAAGTGTGCGGAGGGGCGGGGGCCCAGCATACGCCTGGCGCGTGCGCGCGGGGCACGCACTTTTACGTGCCCACGGCACCGCTAAAGAATACGTGCGTGGAAGGGGGAGGATCCAACATGCGCCTGGCGCGTGCGCGCGGGGCACGTCTTTTCACGCGTCCGCGGCCCCCAGGGGGGGGACCCAACTTTGGCGCGTCGGATTCTTCACGTTGAACTACGTGCGCGGATGGGGGGACCCAGCATGCGCCTGGCACGTGCGCGCAGGGCATGTTTTTTCACGTGTCCACGGCCCTCAAGGGGGAAGCAACTTGGGCCCGCCGGATTCTTGTCACGTGAGAGTACGCGCGTGGAGGAAGGGGGGGGGGGGCATGCGCCTGGCGCGGGCGCGCGGGGCACGCATTTTCGCATGTCCACGGTCCCCAGCGAGGTACCCAACTTAGCCCGCCGGACTCTCTGCACAGGAAGGTAGGGGCGCGGAGGGCAGAACCCCACATGCGCCCGGCGCGTGCACGCGGTGCGCGCACTTTGAGTTGCCCCGATCAAAAAATACGTGCGCGGAAAGGGGGGAGACCTGGTGTGCGCCGGGCGCGTGCGCGCGGGGCATGTGCTCTGACGTGTCCACGGCCCCCAGGGGGGGACCCCACTTACCCGCGTCGGACTCTTTCCACGTGAAGCATAGTGCGCGGAGGGGGGCAACATGCGCTTGGCGCGTGCGCGCGGGGCACATAGTTCCATGCGTCCACGGAGATAGCAAAAAACTTGCGCGAACGAGATCCGACATGCGCCCGCCGCGCGCGCGCGGGCATGTATTTTCACGCGTCCACGGCCCCCAGGGGGGGGGGGACGAATTTCTGGCGCGTCGGATGATGGACACGTGAAGGTACGTGCGCTGCTGGGGGTGCCAGCATGCGCCTCGCGCGTGCGCGCGGGGCATATACTTTTACATGTCCGCGGCCCCCCAGGGGGGGGATCCTACCTGGGCACGTCGGCTTCTTCAGACGTCCGCAGCCACTGCCGTATCTTCGCGTGTCCATGGCCCCCCCAGGACGTGCAGGAGGTCGTGGTTGCAGCCAAGCCAAGGGAAAGCGCTGCACGCGCGTCAGAAGAAGGTTTGACTCGAGTTCCTTGCCGGGTTCGAGGAGCCCTCAAGTTTTTGTTCGGTGTGGTTGGTTGTGTCGGTCAAGGCCCCTTTGGATTTGTTAAGACGGGTTCAAAGCCAGTGCAAATCGTGACACGCCAGGAACATTTGTGGCAACCACAGGGGGCGGCGGATCTGGTGGCCGTCGGCCCGTCCCGCCACTGGACGGCGGAGGAGCCGCCGGCGGAAGATTTCGGTGACAGACGGCGGCGGAAGCATCAACGATCTGTGACACGTCTGTCGATTCATGGTTCCCGAAAGCGATTTCATATACAATCAGTGTACAGTCAGTCGGCGTCACCCCAACATACTAATGCTATGTGTGCGTCGCTCCCCCAGGGGCGACGCGCGCACCGATAAATCGCATGGCATATGCGTCGTGGCTGGCGTTTTCTGGCCACACCGCTCGGGAAACGATATACTACAAGATCAATATCAGAGTGCGCGGGCCGAACGGTCCTTCATTGTCCCTGGGTGCGTGGCTGAAATGGAGGTCCGTGGTGAGGATTCTGCTTGTTGTCGTTGTTGTTGTTGTTGCTGCTGTCGTTGTCGTTGTCGTTGTTGTTGTTGTTGTTGTGATTGCTGTGATTGTTGTTGTTGCTGCTGTTGTTGTTTTTGTTGTTGCTGTTGCTGTTGCTGTTGCTGTTGCTGTTGTTCTTGTTTTTGTTATTGTTGTTGTTGTTGTTGTTGTTGTTATTGTTGTTGTTGTTGTTGTTGTTGTTGTTGTTGTTGTTGTTGTTGTTGTTTGTTGCCGTTATCCCACCCGCGACCCACCCGCGACCCATCCGCGACCCACCCCGCGACCCCCCCGGCGACCCGCCCCGCGACCCCCCCTGCGACCCCCCCGCGACCCACCCGCGACCCATCCCGCGACCCACCCTGCGACCCACCCCGCGACCCACCCCGCGACCCACCCGCGACCCACCCGCGACCCACCCCGCGACCCACCCGCGACGCACTCGCGACCCAGCTCCGACCACCCCGCGACCCACCCGCGACCCAACCGCGACCCATTTGCGACCCACCCGCGACCCACCCGCGACCTACACACATTTGTTTAACGAAAAAATCGGCGCTTGCGGCGGGCTCCTGGTATAATGTGTGAAACTTTGGCGCCTGCGGCGAGCTTCTCCAGAGTCTCGCAGACTGCCGACGTCCTCACCGCCCCCTCAGTCTTATCCACATCTGCGGGGTGCTATGTACTATATGTTGACGCACGCCTCCACGGAGGACTTATAGCACTAGTATGTCTGTGCGCGTCCCATATAGAATTTCCGCACTGGCTTCCCACACGTGCGTCAACGCCTTTGCAGAAGACGGCGCGGCCAAGGACTTCACCCAGGGAGACATCATCCTCGCGGAGCCCCCTCTGCACGTGGTCCAGGAGGACGGCCAGGCCGAGGCCTTCAAGAAGGCCCCCCAGTGCACGGGCTGGCCTGCACAGGAAGCGAGGCAGGGAGGGGGCAGGGACCATGCGGGAGCTCGAGGGGAGGGGTTGGAGCTCGAGGGGGGGAACAAGAAGGAGCGGAGGAGGAGGAGAAGGACCAGTGTAAACCCAAGAGTCATCAACGATTTTGGTGTAAACCCTCCCTCCAAGCTCCCTCTTCATACTACCTACAACGGCTCATTTCCATTGATGGAACTGCCTTGTTGGAAGACACCCGTTTGAAGACCCTGAAGCATGCCAAAACATTGTTCTCGGGATTCCAACGCCACGGATCAACCTGACTGTTGCGCCTTGACGATCCTAAAGACTGCCAGAACGCCATTCCGAGGACTTCAACACAGATAATCAACGTAACTGTTGCGCCCGCATAATCCCGAATGCTTCCAAAACGATATTTCTGGCACGTTGATAACGGGCATCCGTGAAACTCTTGTACTTTTGAAAACGAATGTGCGCCGCGCTCAGGCGAGAGCCACATTTTGAAAACGACCCGTTCTTAATCCGCGAAGCTCTTGCAATATTTAAAACGAATGTGCGCCGCGCTCAGGCGAGAGCCACATTTTGAAAAGGAACCGCCCTCAATCCGTGAAACTCTTTCGCAAATATTGAAAACGAATGTGCGCCGCGCTCAGGCGAGAGCCACATTTTGAAAACGACCCGTTCTTAATCCGTGAAACCCTTTGCAAATGTTGACAACGAATGTGCGCCGCGCTAAGACGAGAGCCACATTTTGAAAACCACCCGCCCTCAACCATTGAAAGTCTTGCAAATGCTGAAAATGAATGTGCGCCGCGCTCAGGCGAGAGTCACATTTTGAAAACCACCCGCCCTCAATCCGTGGAGCTCTTACCGTTTTTTCACGAATGTGCGCCGCGCTCAGGCAAGAGCCACATGTTGAAAACCATCCGCCCTCCATCTGTAAAACTTTTGCCGATTGTTTGGCTTCAGATTCATAACTGGTGAGGAAGTCTCAGGCGAAACGCCCGGACCGCCCTAAAAAATTGCCTCGAGGTGCAACAAGGAGAAGTTATTTGTAAGGAAAAGGAATGGAGGAGGGCCACGACGACGAGGAGAAGGAGGAAGCACGCAGCGGCAGGCAAGCCGGGGCCGGGGCCGGGGAAGCGGACAACAGTCAGACAGGTGGCCAGGAGAGTGTCGTGGGCCAGAGATGCTCCAGGACGGCGGCCCGAGCTGTGGCCCCAGGAGGTCGAAGCCGCTGTGCCGGAGTCCATGGCCCTGGGGTGGACGGGCTGCAGAGAGCAACGCTGGGGGGCAGTGGCGGAGTCCAGGGCTCCGGGGTGGACGAGGGCAGAAGGAGGAGGAGGAGGACGAGGACGAGGACGAGGACGAGGACGAGGACGAGGACGAGGACGAGGACGAGGACGAGGACGAAGAAAAATAGCAATAAGAAGAAGAAGAAGAAGAAGAAGAAGACGAAGACGAAGACGAAGAAGAAGAAGAAGAAGAAGAGGAAGAGGAGGAGGAGGAGGAGGAGGAGGAGGAGGAGGAGCGGGAGGGGGAGGGGGAGGGGAGGGGGGGGGGAGGGCTCCAGATGGAGGGCGGGGGCAGAGCGCAGGGGCGGAGGCGGCAGGGAGACCGCGCAGAGCTCCCGGGCGCCCGGGCGTGCGCCCCGTGCGAGCCTGCCCGAGGGGAGCGTTGCTCCCACGCCGCCGGCGAGGGCCGCCAGGCGCTACTGCGCAGCGTGAGCTCCAGTCGGGCGCGTCCCTCCACAGGAGGGATGTTCCAGAGGAGTCAAAAAGTAGTCTGGGGACGATGGTCTTTACCATTTTAGTGGGCATGTTTGGGAGCATTTTGGGGGTGTGTTTTATTTGTCGTCCCAAAGAATAGGCAAACAATCGTATCCAATAAATAGGAATGCTCGATAGTAGTAAAAAATATTAGTCAAACAAATAGTGGTTAAAAATAGTCAAAACAAATAGTCAATAGGAATGTTCCAAGGTAGTCAAAAAATAGTCAGGTGACGATGGTTTTTACCATTTGGGAGCATTTTTGGAGCATTCTGGGGGTGTGCTCTTACTTGTCGTCCAAACTCGGCCTGTAGGGGGACAGGCCCGACTGAAGTGTAAACCCTGGACCCTATCTGGAAAATCGCCGAAGGTTGCCTCTTTAGGGCCTCTCTCTGGCACTGCAGCGTGGCCCACATCGGAGAGGGCTGGCTTCGCCGGGTCACTGGCCAAAGTGCCCGTTAGTGGTGAAGCCCCCGTTGGAGGGGCGTTGCTTTTCCAGCACGTCTGCGGCGGGAGAGCGCGGGGGGCGCAGAGCGGACGCGTCGCGCAGTGCTCCAGGCCTCCTAGGTGGGGTCGGAGTAGATGGGGTCGGAGGATCTCGCCGCATCGCCGATGCATCTGAAGGGGCCCTGGGACACACAAATAAATACACAAATAAAAGGATTCCCCATATTTTCCCATATTTTCTGGGTTTTCGTCTTCCCCCCCACTTCCCATATTTTCCAATATTTTCTGGTGAATCGCCGATTAATTGTGTCTGTGTGTTTCTTTCCCTCCTGAGCATCGGCGATGCGGCTTTATGTGGAGCCTGTCTTGCTCCACGTCGACGTCGCCGATGCACCGCCGATGTCGACGTTGCATCGCCAGCGCATCGCCGATGCATCGCCGATGTATCGGCGATGCGTCGCGATCCTCCGACCCCATCTGCTCCGACCCCATCTAGGAGGCCTCTAATGGCGGGGCGCGATGCCCGAAGTGTTAGGCGGCCTGGAGACACCCCCGCGGGGGTTCACCTCAGAGGAGGAAGGGGTGCCCAAACCGCTACCCCTCCCTCGTTTTCGCCTTTTCAAGCCTCCCGGTTGGGGGGGCTCGATGAATCCGCTGGATTCGCCTCGAAATCCTGGTCAGAACGCACCCCAGGAGAGGTCGGGCTGCTTCGGGGGTCCCCTCAGGAGGTCCATGCCCTTCTTGGGAGACTGGGTCTAGGCCTCCTAGATGGGGTCGGAGTAGATAAGGTCGGAGGATCGCGCCGCATCGGCGATGCACCCGCGATGCGGCTCGCTGTGGGGCCCAATTGTCTCCACGCCGACGTCGCCGATGCATCGCCGACGTCGCCGATGCATCGCCGATGCATCGCCGATCCATCGGCGATCC
The DNA here is from genome assembly GCA_963575745.1 of Prorocentrum cordatum. Taxonomy (NCBI): domain Eukaryota; class Dinophyceae; order Prorocentrales; family Prorocentraceae; genus Prorocentrum; species Prorocentrum cordatum. Next base: position 51,149 of record CAUYUJ010021878.1, on the reverse strand, counting down.
GTTGGCGATGCGGCGCGATCCTTCGACCCCGTCTGCTCGGACCCCATCTGGGGAGGCCTCCAGGACACCCCCGCTGGGGTCCACCTGGCCGCAGACACCCCTCGGATCCAGAGCCCCAGCCGGCGTTTCAGCAGTCCTGCGGGGGCAGGGCCAGGGTTCACACGTGGTTGCCTCCTCACGGCCCGTCGGGGGAGGCGAGGAGGAGCCCCCGCCTCCGTCTCGCCTCCTCTCGGGGGGGCGTCAGCGGACCACCTCACCGATCCTCGCCGGGGCCCTCCTGGACCCAGGATCCTTGAGATGGCCTGTTGACGTCCCTGGACCCCCAGCCTGGACCGGCGTGTCTCGAGTTCGGGCGGCGGGCGAGGCCACCTGCACAAGCTGGCGGCTTCGCTGGGGCACACTCTCTGGCTGCTTCGGAGGTCCCCTCAGGGGGTGCATGCTCTGCTTGGGAGACCGGGGCCGTGGTTGCGGGCAAGACTTGTGTCCATATCCGCTGCAGCTTGGAGTTTCGGGCTCCCTTCCCCAGAAACCCGTGGCGCTCTGGATATGGATGGAAATTCAGCCCCATAGAGGTTCGGCTGTCATACATATCCAGTGCGCCTCGGCCTTGTGGCGCCCCTTCCAAGAAAGTACTAGATGTACTGGATATGGATATACATGTTGCCCGCAGTGGTGGATCAGGTCCAGCAATTGTGCAAGCAGTTCGAGGACGACTTCGACTACGAGCCGCTGTGGTACTGGTGCGCTCTGCGTTCCCTGACGGACAAGCAGCTGGAGGGCTCCAAAGCAGGCCGCCCGCTGTTCGGGAGAGCTGATACGGTCAGAATCAGTTGTAAGGGTCATCCAGCTCCTCCTGACACCCAGGTTAGATGTTAGATGCGCGTTTTCGGGACCTTCCTGGGGCCCACCTGGCGGATCTGTTCGACTCTAGCTCGACCCCAGTTCGGCTCCAGTTCGACACAAATTCGACTCAAGTTCGACTCAGGTTCGCTTCAACTTCGACTCAGGTTCGACTTACCTAGGTTCGCCTCGAGTCGACGGACGTTCGGCGCAGCTTCGACGCACGAGCGGAGCGAGTGCCTCTACGGCAGGTTCGCGTCGCGTCGGCCAGCGGCGACCCCAGCGCGTGCCTTTAAGGTTGAACGCTGCCCGTGGCCCAGAATCGGCCCGTCGTTGAACGATTCAGCGTTAATGAAACAAGTTTGAACGATCCCCGCAGTGTCAGGAACCAACGCCGGGGTCGACGCGACGCGAACCTGTCGTAGGAAGGTCCCGAGAATGAGCATCCAACCCAGGCCACAAGGCGCGCTTGGACGAAACCCAGTTAGAGTCGCAACCCCGGGAGCGCAGACGCGGGCCGAACAGGACGCCTCCGTGGGCCCGCCCGTTCGGCTGTCACTCCGAATGCGTCTCCTCCTCGTTGTGCCTCGTCATGTCGAAAGCATCATCATCATCATCATCATCATCATCATCATCATCATCATCATCATCACCATCACCATCGTCATCATCACCACCATCATCATCATCATCACCACCATCACCTTCACCATCACCATCACCATCACCATTATTATCACCATCATCATACTCATCATCATCATCATCATCACCACCGTCATCCTCCTCATCATCATCATGATTACATCATCACCATCCACATAATCGCCATCAGCAGCGTCATCATCATCATCATCATCAACAGCATCATCATCTTCATCATCATACTCATCATCATCACAATCACCATCACCATCACCAGCACCGTCATCACCATGATCGTACGCATCAATATGGTCATCATGCTAATCACCATCATAGCAGCGCCACCATCATTGTCATCATCATCATCATCATCATCATCATCGCCACCGACATCTGCATCATCATCGTCACCGTCCCCAGCATAACAAGGCTGATACTATGAGAGTCCTCATCATCATCAGCATCATCAGCATCATCATCATTACCATCACCATCGTCACGATCATCATCACGATCACCATCATCATCACCATCCACAACATCATTCTCATCATCATCGCCACCATCCCCATCCAAATCAACATCATCAGCATCAGCCGCATCATCACCATCACCATCACCGTAATCACCATCGTCATCGTCCTCATCAGGATCGTCATCATGCTCAGCACCATCATAGCATCTCCACCATCATTGCCATCATCATCATCATCACAGATCATCACCACCATCGCCATCGGCATCTACATAGACATCGTCACCGCCAGCAGCAGATCCAGGACGATACTAGGATCACCATCCACATTATCATCACCATCAGCAGCATAATCATACTCATACTCATCGTCACCAACATCATCATCACCATCATCATCATACTCAGCATCATGACCATCACCTTCATCATTATCAGCATGATTATCGTCATCACCATTCACATGCTCGCCATCATCATCTTCATCATCATCAGCATCATCATCACAGTCGCCATCACCATCACCATCACCGTCATCACCATGATCGTACGCATCATTATGGTCATCATGCCAATCACCATCAAAGCAGCGCCACCATCATCGCCAGCGCCATCATCATCATCATCATCATCATCATCATCATCATCATCACCATCATCGGCATCGGCATCTGCATCATCATCGTCACCGTCATCAGCAGAACCAGGCTGATACTATGAGAATCCTCATCAGCATCAGCAGCTCCATCCACATCATCATCATCATCATCATCATCATCATCATCAGCATCATCATCGCCATCATCACCATCCAAATCAACATCATCAGCATCAGCCGCATCATCACGATCACCATCACCGTAGTCACCATCGTCATCGTCCTCATCAGGATCGTCATCGTGCTCAGCACCATCACAGCATCTCCACCATCTTTGCCATCGCCATCATCATCACGCCATCGGCATCTACATAGTCATCGTCACCGCCAGCAGCAGATCCAGGACGATACTAGGATTATCATCAACATCATCATCACCATCATCATCATCAGCATCATCATACTCATCATCATCATCAGCAGCATCATCAGCTTCAGCATTATCATCCTCATCATCATTATCATTATCATCATCATCATCATCATCATCATCATCATCATCATCATCATCATCATCATCATACTCATCATACTCATCATCATCATCAGCATCATCAGCATCAGCATCATCGTCATCATCGTCATCCTCGCCATCACCGCCACCGTCATCGTCACTGCCATCGCCGTCATCGTCTTCGTCATCGTCACCGTCGCCACCGTCGTCGCCATCGCCATCGTCATCCTGCCTCCGACGGTGCGGCACGCCTCGTCGCCGTCCTCGCCGAGCGCCCGCGCGCGGCCGAGAAGGAGCAGAGCGCGCGCCCGCGGCGGTGAGGTGCGCACGGCGCCGCGGTCTTCCCTCCTCCTCGCTGCGGGCGCCCTCGCCTCGGCTGCTCGTGCGCTCTGGGCACTGCCGCCGTGCTCACGGCGGGGGGGGGAAGCGTTACAGTATACCCCCCCGCCAATCTGGCCCCTCCCCCCCGCCCTCTGCCTTTGAATGCCCATTATCTCCGAAGATACAGAAGCGCGCTCCTGAATCTTCGCGGTGGCCGTTCCTGCCCCGTAAATGGCAGCCTTTCCCTGTATAGTTCGGCGCGGCTTCGACGCGGCGCCGACGTGCATCCGACGCGGATGCGACACGGGCTCGACACGGACTCGACGCGTTCGACATGGATCCGACGCGGATTGGACACGGACAGCTGCCGCGGTGGGACAGACGAGGCCCCCGAAACATGCAATAGAAGGTGAGCGTTTTCTTATTCATTGTTTTGCCGGTCGGCGCGGGCCCTCGCACCCCCCCCTTCCCAGTCCCCATGGAGTAGATCTTGGTCGTTTTTGGCGCCTGTTTCAGGCAGGTGGAGCCTCCCCCATAATGGACGCTCTGTTGCAAACAGTCGCACTGAGCAGAGGTCCGGAGCTAGGCCCCCCTCCCCCCCCTCACCGCCCAATTTCGCAACGCCGAAATTAAGAAAACGCTGACAAGGGTCGCCCGGTCAGCGGGGTTGCGGAGGCGGCCTGAAGGGCGTGGACCCCGGGGTGCAGAAGAACTTGCTCCTCCTCCACCACGAGGACCCGCATTGGGGGGGCGCGCGTAGTTGCGCTGCATCTTCTTGTCCTCGTTCTCGTGCTCGTCCTCCTCCTCCTCCTCTTCCTTTTCTTTTTCTGGCCGATTGAGTTGACGTGGCCGCTCACTGAGCTCAGACGCGAGTTAGGTCGATTTCAGCCAGGTGCGCATAGAGGCTCTGGGCTCGTCGCGTCATTGGTTGTTAACTCGTCATTGCCACCGGTCCAGTGGAAAGAACAAAAAAAGTTGCATTGCATCTTCGGGTGTCCTTGCATTCAGGGGCATCCCTAGGGGGGGATGGGCTCAGGGGGAGATGATCGCCGACTGTGGCCGGATAGCCCACTCCGCACAGGAACGTGCGGTTTCGCTATCGGGGGGCTATCGCTGATCTATTGGCGATGTATCGCCGATTGCAGCTCAACGTTTCCCCCTCTGATCCAGTCCCTCTCCAATCATTACCCCTCAAGCCTGTCCTGCAGTTGACGGTCGGTCCTTGCAACCGACGCGGTACCCGACGTGGATTCGAAGTGGATTCGAAGCGGGTTCGGCGTGGATTCGACGCGGATGCGACGGGAATATGGAATTTTGACGCGATGGAACGGCATAAGTGGTGGTGGTGTGGGGGGGCGATTTTTGTTTTTCGCGTAGATCGGGCGTGGTCGTGCTCGATTTAGGTGGGGCGGATTCTCAGGAGGCCAAGCCCAGCGCGGACGGGAGAGAGTGCTGGTGGAACGTCGTGCATCTGCCGAGGTCCTCACCAGCGAAACGTGCACAACGCTTCGGCGTAGTTGCTTTTCGTTGCTCTGCTTCCGCATCTGCGTGCGAACCTTGGCTGCTGCCCCAGGCCGAGCTTGCCGCGATTCGACGCCCACTCGGCACGAATCCGACGCGGATCCGACGAGGCCGACATGGATTCGACACGGATTCGACGCGGAGGATAGGGCCGCGACGGGACGTCTTCCAAATATGCAACATAACACCCCCCGTGAGGAGCCCGCCGCTCCCAGCAGCGCCGCCAGCATCCTGGCCAAGGAGCTGGCGCCGGGGGCGGACGCCATGCTGATAGAACGGAGCGGGGCTGGGCCTGGGCATCGCCTGAGCGAGCATCGAGGAGGAGGGGCGAGAGAGGGGCGAAGAGGAGGAGGAGGAGGAGGAGGAGGAGGAGGACGAGAAGGAGGGGGAGGAGAAGGCGGAGGGAGGAGGAGGATGGAGGAAAAGGAGTATGGAGGGTGGTGGAGGGAGGAGGCGGAGCAGCGAAGAAGAGGAGGAGGGGGAGGAGGAAGAGGAGTAGGAGGAGGAGGAGGAGGAGGGCACGGAGAAGCCACGAACCGCCAAGCAATTGATGCGCGTCAGTGGCAATGCGCCGACCGATCGGCCACACTTCACCAGTATTCGGACACCTCCTACAGTCCTATTTCTCCAGACACATCTTACATTCTGAATTCTCCAGACACCTCTTGCATTCGTTTCCATTCGGACACTACTTAGGTGGTGCCATCACAAGCGCCACTTGCACTGCCATTGTGGCCAAGGCAAGTCACTACGTCACTTACAGTGACACCAGCACCTGCACTACTTGCATGGCCATCTCGGCCAAGCAACCGCCACTTAGCACCACCTCACACCGCAGTATTTTGCAAGCAGTGACCCGAAAACAACGTCGACCTCCAATCCAGCCTGGTACCGACGCTATCGGGAACGACGTGTTGCAGTACGAGTGCTCTTTCGTGTGGCAGCAGCTCGCACACTACTGGACCAGCACACCCAACAGCAGCTCAACTCAGCTCGACAGCTACTCGACCAACACCACAGCGCACAACGGCCACCTAGACCGACGACTTACACAATGTCTGACTACGCACAGTCATCCCATGCCATAGGCAAAGGCAAAGGACCCACTCCCCAGCAGCAGCAAATACCATCTTCACGTCAGCCATACCACGCAATCGGCACCACCAACCTGCACAACGCGAACCATTATACTATGCGACCCCAGGACCGCCAAACCAGCAATGCATCAGCGACATCTGCAATCACCAAGACAGACCACCCCAACTCATGGGAGCAACGCCTTCACCCACCACGGCCACCGCGACCTCCTGCGCCGAGGCCAACGCCACAACAGCAGACCACACCCACAACCACGCGTGACAACCACTGATCACACCCCATTTTCGGTACCACCAGCGAGCACGTGGCACTCACTACCCGCGAGAACCAAGCCAATGTCACACCTTAGGCGTACTACAACGACGCCCAGCACAAAAGATAAACCTGGCCCCACGCCCATCGAAGTTGGCGCCTGGCCTGCAGCAACAAGTAGTTGAGCTTTGCAGTCGAGGATGCTGGACAAGATGCGCATCGCATACGACGCCAGGCAGCAATCATCAAGCGTCAACTGCTCGACTATACACCAGCAGCACAGAAGCTCAACGCACGCGATGGCTCAAAGACGACTATGCAACCTGCACCAAGATCTCGGAGGCATCACTTAACCGGACAAGAGCAACGCGACACCAGCAGCCACAATGCCAATCCATACGCCAAATTCGAAGCAGTAACTCACTGCCAACAGACAGCACGCACCCAGGAGCGCAAGACATACATGTTGACAGCTACCCTGTGGAACGACCCCCACTAGACCCACTCGAGCCAGCCACGTCTAGCTCACCCAACCCGCAAGATAATCGAGAAACGCAGCGGTTCAAACTGATGCTACGGACAGCACGCGAGCGCATCAAGGACATCGAGAATACCATCATCAGGGTCAGGGCGGCACAACGCAGCAAGGACACGACGGCAGGAGACAGCTCCACAGCAATACTGCGTACAGCGGAAGACACCACGCACCAGCCTATGAGCAGCACGTGCCCACCTCTCCGAAAGCTCCGCGACGCAAAGGAGCTCAACCAACCGTGCAGACATGCAGAGGTACGATTACATGAGCACATGGAAGCAGTATTGAGAGAAGAACGCAGCAGTGTGCGACCGCGACGAGACGCACAAACACCCCGAACATAAGCAGCAGCAGCAGCAGCTGGATGAGCTCGACGCAGAAGCTGTGCAAAACCACGCGCAACCACGTGGCCTCCAGGCCAAACGCCGCTATCATACCACTACTCGCCTAGCACACCGTGCATCGCAAGCAAAGCACGACGAAACCACAGCGGCATCATGCCAAGGACTCCGAGAGCAAAGATTCTACCGCGAGGAGCACCGGCAACAGTGCGTATACGTGCATTGCGCCGCATCAACTCGCCAAGCAGGGCAGGCATTTGAAGAACGCATGCACTCCACCGTACAGGAGCTACACCAGCACTACCAACTGCAGCAAGAAGAGCCGGCCCAGCAAGCGAGACCATACCACCTCGTCGCAGAATACGAGATCCCCCCCGGGGCAATGCCTAGCACAAGAGGGACTGCAAGCCAAATGCCATGCACTACGGCACGAGGGTCAACACGGCGCACGAAGCAGTCGCACTCGCACAGCTTTTTCAGCGTGTTGACATCGAGTTATTGATCACGTATTGACACCAAGAAGCGATTTGCTTCATTATGGCGAGTGCTACGGGGCAACTATACAGAGCCAAGTCAAGCATGTCGTGGTGTTCGCAGGCCACTGGTGCTCGTGGGTGCACTTTCCGCCACAGCAGATCTCTCGAGGAATCTGCTATTCAAGGTGTCCTTAGTTATTCCTGGGCCTTCTCCGACAGCGCTGGCGCGTCTCGTGACGGTACCAGGGGGCGGCAGCGGGCGTTAGTGGGAATGATCAAATCGGCCCTACCCCGACCCGATACTGTCGTTGCCCTGGCTTCGTTTTGCAGTCCACCCGCACAGTAAGGATGGGCAGCCTTCCCGAGGGCACCCCCTTGCGTCCTTGCCTCCTCGGCCCATCCTTGGCCACTTTCGCTGGCCGCGCACCGCTCGAGAAGCTTCCAAGGCCCTTGGCATCCTTCTCGTGTATCCTTGTGGTACGGGTCGACTGCACCGGGGGGCGGTAACGGACGTTCTCTCGGGAACCTTGAGACGGGGGTCAATGCAAACGGGGGTCAGCCAGAGCGCTGGATCTTGCAGGATCCTGCAGGGCCAGTGTCGCACTGACCCGGGTTTGGGTGCAGGATCCTGCAGGATCTTGCAGGATCCTTACCCGGGTTTGGGTGCAGGATCCTGCAGGATCCTGCAGGATCCTGCAGGATCTTGCAGGATCCCTCGCATTGACCCGGGGTTGGGTGCAGGATTTTGCAGGATTCTGCAAGGGGCCTGCCTGATCTGGGTCTGGATTGACCCGGGTCAGAAGATCCCCGATTATCCGGACTGATAGCACCGGCTCTACCCCGACCCGACATTGTCAGCGGTACTGTCATGGGTACTCACTAACATGTATTTTCTGGAGATTTGCCGAGAGTCGCCACTTTAGGGCCTCTTTCTGGCATTGCAGCGTTGCCCACATCCGCGAGGGTTGGGTTCGCCGGGCCCCTGGCCAAAGTGCCCGTCAGTGGAGTCCCCGTTAGTGGAGCGCTGATCTTGGCCTCTGCCTTGGCTTTGTTTCGGCGTCCCCCCAACATACTTCTACGATGTGCTCGTCGCCCCCCCAGGGGCGACGCGCGCACCGAGAAATCTTATAGTATATGCGTTGTGGCGGGCGCTTTCTGGCCACACCGCTCGAGAAACAATATACTACAAGATGGGTATACTATATGTTCGGGTCGGACGCGCGCCTTCAAGGCGGACACATAGTATTAGTATGTCTCTGTGCGTCCAATGATTCTACTCGGGCGGCGACGGTGCTGCTGAGGAGCACCATCACCACGCCGCCGGTGCGAGTGGGAGGAGCGGCGAGGCAGCCTGGCGCGGTGACGGCGGGAGCATGCGGCAGGCGCGAGAGAGAAGGGGGCGGAGGCGCCTGGCCTCCTCCTCGTCTTCCTCGCCTCGTCGAAGGGAGGATCGGGTATAGCCAGGACCCCAGTTGAGGGGAGCCGGTTAGTTTTTAGTCCCCGAAGCCCAAGATATGGACTGGAATCACTAAACCGGGTTTGCCGTAGCTGATGCTTGTCGGGTTACGGCAATTCCGGTTAGTGGAATGGGACGGGGGGGGGCGCCCCCCCGGTACACATCGCTAAACCAGGTCCGAGAGGAGTCCTCCTCTCCTCGTAGGAGGGAGGAGGCTCGAAGAAGGAGAAACGGCATGAAAGTACAAACTTTTGGCGTTGCGCGCGGATTCCTTGGCTCGGCGCCTGGGCCCCCCTGGCGGCGCCTCCGGCGGCGCCCCTGGCGCGCTCCGCGCGCCAGGGAAAGGGGGCCCAACGCAGATCCAAGACATCCGCGCGGGCCGCCGAAAGCTGGTGTGTATGCAGCTGTTTCTTCTCCTAAGAAGGGGGCAGGAGGGGGCAAGGAGGGAGGGGGAAGGAGAAGGAGCGCGGTGGCAGTCGTGGGAAGGGAGCGCTGAGCGTTTGTCCAGCCTCCCGCCTGCTGTTTGCCGTTGTTTGCTTCAGGAGGCCCCGGGGTGCCCGCCGTAGCGGTGGCAGCGTCGGCGGCAGGCCTCGTGGCGAGACGTGCGGACCGCCCCCGCCGGCGTGCCAGGGCACGCCGCGCGGCAGAGCACCGCACAGCACAGAGGATAGCGGCTAGCATCCGTGGTGTGCCACGCCAGCGTGCGACGGAGCTTTTTGTCTCGGCACAGACTCGCGTCAGCACCACCTCGAGGTCAGCATGGGCCTGGCTCGGGCTCCTGCCTTTGCCCCGCTTCTGGGCCCCTCCTGTCGGCCGCCCCGCGGCCGGAGGCGACCTCTTGGGCGCAGCTGGAGGGTTTCTCTGAAGGGCTTAGGCGACCCGTCCTCCCTCCTCCTCCTACTCCTTCCTCCTCCTCCTCCTCCTCCTCCTCCTCCTCCTCCTCCTCCTCGTCCTCCTCCTCCTCCTCCTCCACCTCCTCCTCCCCCTCATCCTCGGATCGCCTACGGCCCTGGGGGAAACCGTGCAGGCGCAGCAGGTCTGGAAGGGGCCCCTTGTCCAGATCTCCCCAAGACGCGGGGAGGCCCAGGCCCTGCGGCCGCGTGCGCCGTGCGCCGCAGGCGGCGCTGCCGCCAGCGCGCCGCGCCGCGTGGCGCTGGCCTAGCTCCAGCAGCGCGCCCGCTCAACTCCCTCAACCTCCTCCTCCTCCTTCTCCTTCTCCTCCTCCTCCTCTTCCTCCTCCTTTCCTCCTCCTCCTCCTCCTCCTCCCTCCTCCTCCTCCTCCTCCCCTCCCCTCCTCCTCCCCTCCCCCCCCCTCCTCCACCTGCTCCTCCTCTCGTCCTCCTCCTCTCCTCATCCTCCTCCCCCTCCTCCTCCTCCTCCTCCCTCCTCCTCTCCTCCTCCCTCCTCCTCCTCCTCCTCCCTCCTCCTCCTCCCCCTCCTCCACCTCCTCTCCTCCTCCTCCTCTCCTCCTCCTCCCTCCCTCCTCCCTCCTCCTCCTCCTCCTCCTCCTCCTCTCGGGTCGCCTACAGCCCTGCGGGAAACCGTGCAGGGGGGGGGGGCATCGGCCCCGACACTTAGATGTTCCAACCTACCTTAGCCTTGATCATCAGGAAGAACTTCGAGCGCCATGGTAGTTCTGAAACTGGGGGGGCTCTGGGAGGCGATGCTCCTTCGACACTGCATCGCAGCTTCGATACTGCTCTTGGTGCTCGAGATTCTTTCTGGCACGTGGTCCTTGAGTACGATGGGAGCAGCCTAACCGACTCGTCCACTCATCGCCGACAGGGGGCCCCCGAGGGCCCCGGCCTCCCCATGGGCCGCGCGGTTTCGCCATCGGGTGGCCCGCGCCGCCGAGCCCTGGCGGCGAGGCGTCTCCCACTCCGGGTCGACGCTCTCCCCCAGAGCCTCGGCCCCGACTCGCCCACTCATCGCCGACAGGGGGCCTCCGAGGGCTCCGTCCGGCCTCCCCATGGGCCGCGCGGTCTCGCAATCGGGGGGGCCCCGCGTCGCCGAGCTCTGGCGGCGAGGTGGCTCCGACTCCGGGCCGATGCTCTCCCCCAGAGCCAGGCCCTCCCCACAGTGTAGACCCAATGCCGAGAAGCACCTTGCTCGCCTCCAGGGGGCCCTGGTTTTCTGGGATGTCGATGATTTTTTTCCTGTGGGAAGCATGACGTTCCCACACCAAAAAGCAGTGGACGGCTTGGGATCTCAGGGTTGGGGTTCTTGTGGAAGCTTTCTTGTGGACCGGTAACGGTAATTCGGGCATGTCCCTCTATAGGAGGAGAATTCCAAAATTAGCAAAAAATAGTTAGGGGACGATGTTTGGACTATTTTTGAGGATGTTTGGTCAATGTTTGGCTATCCTTTTGCGCATGTTGCCCATCCTGTTGCGCATGCTTGATCCAGAATCCGCATGTACAGTCGGGGCCCTGAAGAATGAACCCTTTTCGTTGGGGTGGGGCTCCGTGTTCCCTAATTGTTTCGCAGCTTGCCTTGGATTTTCCTTAGGCTTTCGATACGAAGTCGAAGTTCAACTTATGGAAAATGGGGGCCTCGTTCCTTCTTTAGGGTTCCTTGGGTCAACGCCTCGACTGCAGGAGGACATGCCCGCCCTGCCCCTCGCATTGCCTCTTGGCCCGTGTGCCGTGGCCGCAGGCAGCGCTGCCGCCCGTGCGCCGCGCCGCGCCGCCGTCGCCCGCCGCAGAGCGGCGGCCGCCGTCGCGCCGCCGTCGGGGTCGTCGCGCCGCCGTCGGGGTCGTCGCGGACGGGGCCGTCGGTGGCGGTGCGCCCGCTCGAGAGGGCCCCCGCCGCCGCCCCCCCCCCCCCGGGGAGGGTCGCCCGCGGCGCAGCCGCGGGGATCCCGCCGCGGGGCCCTGCCGCGACTCGCCCCGCGGTGCGGCCGCCGCCGGCGGGGGCCATGGCGGAGGCGGCGGCCGAGGCCGAGAGCCCCCTGGTGGCCGCGGAGTTCTCGCCCGCGCCGGCGCGGACGCTGCAGCCGGCGTCGGCGGCGCGCGAGGAGCGCGAGATGTTGGCGTATCGTCAGGTCGGGCGTGTCCCCCTACAGGGGGAGCAGTCGGAAGTAGTCAAACTGTAGTCTGGGGGCGATGTTTCAGATTATTATTGTTTGGCTGTGTTGGAGTATGTTTTTCCCTTCCTGGGCTCTGCCTAGAAGGGTTCTTACCGTGTATGCTTAAAGGGCCGGGCAGTGGTCCTCGCCCCGGGCGGTTCCCCCAGTATCCGCCCCGCGGTTCCCCCAGTGACGGCCCCTGAGCTTGGCGTTGCTTATCTCATCTTAGCTTAGCTTGTTCTCTACCTATGCTCTGCCTAGAGGGTTCTTACTTTGTTTGCTTAAAGGGTCCGGGCAGTGTAGGCCGCCCGCCCCGGGCGGTTCCCCCAGTCCCCGCCCCGCAGTTCCCCCAGTTGCGCCCCTGGGTTCACCCAGCTTAGCTTAGCTAAGCTTAGCTTAGCTTAGCTTAGCTTATCTCATCTCAGCTTAGCTTAGCTTAGCTTGGCTTAGCTTTGCTTAGATTAGCTTAGCTTAGCTTATATTAACTTAGCTTAGCTTAGCTTAGCTTAGCTTATATCGTCTTAGCTTAGTTCAGCTTAGCTTTGCCTAGCCTAGTTTAGCTTAGCTGTAGCTTAGTTTTAGCTTAGCATTAGCTATAGCTGTAGCTGTAGCTTTAACTTTAGCTTAGCTGTAGCTCAGCTTTAGCTTATCGTTAGCTTAGCTTTAGTTTAGCGTTAGCTCAGCTTTAGCTGAGCTTTAGCCTAGATGTAGTTTAGTTTTAGATGTAGGTGTCTTTAGTTTTAGCTTAGCTTTAGCTCAGATTTAGCTTAGCTTTAGCTTAGCTTTAGCTTAGCTCTCGCTTAACGTTAGCCTAGTATTAGCTTAGCTTTAGCTTAGATTTAGCTTAGCTTTAGCTTAGCTTTAGCTTAGCGTTAGCTTAGCTCTAGCTTAACTTTAGCCTAGTCTTAGCTTAGCGTTAGTTTAGCTCTAGCTTAGCTTTAGCTTAGATTTAGCTTAGCTTTAGCTTAGCTTTAGCTTAGCCTTGGCTTAGCCTTGGCTTAGCTTCAGCTTAGCGTCAGCTTAGCTTTAGCTTAGCTTTAGTTCAGCTTCAGCTTAGCTTTAGCTTAGCTTTCGTTCAGCTTTAGCTTAGCTTCAGCCTAGCTTTACCTTAGCTTTAACTTAGCTTTAGCTTAGCTTTAGCTTAGCTTTACTGCTACTACTAATGCTGCTTTCCTAGGGGCTCCAACTCCTAGGTAGGGTCGCACTGGGATCATGACTGTTTTCTTTTTTTCGCCCAAAATCCGCCTGTATCAAGCAGTGGCGAAGCGTCTTGGCTGGCCTCTAGCCCTACCAAACCACGTCCTAAGAACCTTTCGCGGTTTCCACGACATGTTCTCAGAACAGTTCTTGCGGAGCCTGTTTTGCTTTATCACATCGGGTTCATGTTCTGAGAACATCGTTGTTGTCATTGGATGCCGGGACGGTCGGTCCCTGCTCGGCTGTAGGAGGACCTGCCCGACCTCAGCGTGTCGATCCTGCTCGAGCCCGGCGTCTTTGGGGTCGTCCGGCGTGGGGCCCCATGACGGCCCTTCGCAGCGCGCGCCCGGCCCGGAGGAGTGGCGCTCGGCCAGGGAGGTCCGGAGGCTCTGGTCTTGGGGCTCTCCGCGATGCAGCATGTCTTCGGCACGAGCGAGTTTTCGGTTCGTGGACTCCCTCTCGGGCCTCTCTTGGGATCGTCCTGGGGCCCTTCTGGGCCGTCTGGGGCGCCTCTTGGACCGTCTTGGGGCCCCCTTCGGCCGTCTTGGGGCCGTCTTGGGGGCCTCTCGGGCCGTCACGGGGGCTTCTGGGGCCGTCGTGGGGCTTCTTCGGCACGGAAAGAACGGGTACAATGCCCGATAGCAGTTCCAGTTCATGTTGAGCAGGACTCGCTGTCCGCGCCGCCGCGGCTGGTGTCCATTGGAGGCAGAAGGCCGCCTGCCCAGCAGCGGCCGCTGTCGGTTTGGGACAGCATTTGTTGCTGGACATTCTGCTTATTTTTTCCGTGCCCATGTCGGGCGTCCAAATTTTTGTTCGATGCGTCGGATCTCTGGGGCGCCGCCATGGAGCAAACAGAAGGCGGGCCCGCTTGTCAGAGGCGGGCTCGTTGAGGCCACCGTTGTGGTAGTGGGCCTTTTCGGAGGGCCCCCTCGTCGGGAAGGCTGGACGCGGCACCGCTCTTGAGCTGCCGCCGTCTCAACTCGCCCCCGCTCCGACCACAGCCTGGGGGGCCGTGTCCCCTGCGGCAGGTTCGTGCCGCGGCAGCTTCGCGCCACGTGTCACCGAGGGCGTTCCGCTGCTCGCAGAGTGCCTGCTCGCAGACAGCAAACGCCCGGAACACAAAAACAGCATGTTTTCCTTTGTGTGGCAACGCATCGAAGATCCCGCGCGGCGGATCCCGGCCATCTGCGAGCAGCTACTTCTCGCGAGCAGTGAGGCGCGCTTGTCGAGCGTGGGTGCGGCGGCGGCCCAGCGTGGGCGTCCAGGGCCTGGCGCCGCCCGCGGCCCAGAAGCGGCCGATGTCGAACGATGCTCTGCGCTGATCGGGAAGCCGCGGCTGTGGACGGCTGGCTGGCCCACGCAGCGCGGGAAGCCCCACGCGCAGGCCGCCACGGCGGGGACCCTGCCGCCCCCCCCCCGCCCATAGGGGGACCCCTCGATCTCGTCCCGCCCCAGCTCCCTCGCGCTGGGCACTCTCGGGGGCCTCCTGGGAGGCCCCATGTCGGGCTCCTGGCCCGAGCGCGCGCCCCGGGAGAGGTCCAGGGAGTGGCGGCAGCGGTGCCACATCCCCCCACCGATGCGATCGGTGGGTTCCCCAAGGTGGGTAATGATCAGAGGAGGGCAGGGTGAGACAAGGGTGACGTTTTTGCCTTTTTCGCCTCCGAGGGGCCTCCTCTTCGCCACGGCTGGACGCAGCGTGAAAAATCGGTGCGTTTGGAACCCGGGAGGGGTCCGTGGACCGATTTTGAGCCGATTTGGCCACCGTTGTCTCGCGGCCGTTGTCTCACGTTGCTCTCCTCCGAAATGAGGGGACGCGGCTCCCCCCATGGTGGCCAGTCCGCGAGGAGAGCGGGTGGACGAAGCTGAAGCTCATGCTTGCGGCGCGCCAGAAGCTCGCAGATCCCACCTCCACTCTCGTGCGGAAGTCGGTGGGCGTGATGATGGGGGTGACCCTGGCGACGAGGTTGAACCAAAGTTCTTGGCTCAAGAGCTCGGTGCCGCTCAAGCTGGGTGTGGTCGTCTTCTCGTGTATGGCTGCGCGCGTCGTGGTGCTTTTCGCTTTCGGTTCTAAATTGAAGAAGGGGCTGCCTACAGCCGACGTAGTCGCAGGAAATTTGACGTTTGCTTGGTCATCTTACCTCTTCCTGATCCAAGTGGTCCAGCGTTTTTACTTCGGCTGCGAAGAGGACAAGGCCTTCCAGTGCGGGTACCAAAACACTTTGGGGTGCGCAGTGGGGGCCTCTGTCATTTTGCATATTTTGGTCAACGCATGTGATGCCATTCAAGACGAGTACAATGAGACACACAACCAGTTCGCAGCCAAATTCGGCAAGCTATGTCTGTTGGCCGCCCCGCTGGTCCTGGGGTGGACGTGGAAAGACTTCATGGTGGCCGCGCAGATCGGCCTCGAGGAGGAGGGCGAGCAGTCTGGACGAGGACTGCCCGAGACCGCGCGGATGGCGACGACTTTCGGGCTCCTCATCTGGTTCTTCCACATGTACAGCATATCGGCAAGGACGGCGAGAAGGCGAACTAACCCGGAAGCAGATTCCAAGTATGAGCAGCACTTGCTCGATGTTCAAGGTGGTGCCCTATTGCCTCTGAGCTTTTTTGACGTCAGTCTCCTCGGGGACCTCCTCGAATTCGTTGACCAGACCGCGCTGCAGATGATGGCCTGGGAGCTAAAGGGCGTGGTCGGCTCCTTGAGCGTGGGTCAGCCTGATAGCATCGTGGTGTTAGTAGCCCTCTGCGGTGTTCTCGTTTTCGCTCTAGTGCAGTGGGTGGACAAGATAGCGAATAGCCCTGAGAGATGGGCATCTGCATCCGAGATGTGGAAGCTCGTTGCAAAAATACACCGCCTCGCCGCACAATCAATACCACTGACAGTCGGAATTGGGGTAAGCAATGTCTGCTTGCTAATTTGGAAGCATGCCTTGGACGTGGTCTTTGGTCCTGGTGAAGAGTTCAGCGTGATGCAGCAGACTCTTCAACAGCAGATTTATCCAGCTGCCTGTGGCAAACCCCGCCACCGTGCCCGTGCAACAGCGTAGCAGGAAGGAGGCTGAGTGTAGGAGCAGCGCAATTCCGACGAGACGTCTGCACTGGGGCGGGGTCGTGATCCCGACCTCGTCTTCGTCTGAGATCTTCGTTGGGCCTCCTGGGGGCCTCCCTGGAGCTTCCTGAAAGCTTCTCGGGGGCCTCTTAGAGGCCTTATGGGGCCCGTTTGGGGCCTTTGGGGGCCACTTGGGCCGTCTTAGGCTTGGCCTGGCTGACGCCTACGGAGAGCGCTGCGGGGGCCTCTCTGGGCAGTGGTTGTGCCCTATTGGAGCGGTTCGCTGCCGTTTGGGGGTCTTTTTGGGAGCCCCTTCGGCGATCCGTGGACTTTTTTGGGCTGGCCTCAGGCCCTCTTGGAGGTCTCTTTGGCTCTCTTGGGGCTATCTTGGAGACCTCTTGGAGGCTTTAAGGCCGTCTTGGGCGGTCAGAAACCCGAACAGGCGAGAACCTCAACATCGCAACATCTTCCAACAGCATATGGAACATCAATGGTCTTGGCCTCATCGGGCTCGTCAGGAGGGCCTCTTGGAGCCCTCTTGGGTCGTCTTGGGGGCTCCTTGATCTGTCTTGAGACTGTCTTGGGAGACTCTTGAGCCGTCTTGGGCCATCTATGTGTCATCTTGGCTGCTTTGAAAGCCGTCCTGGAGGCCATGAGGCCCCCATAGAAGGCCTCACGACAGATCAAGGCCCCCACGACGGCCCAAGAGGTCTCCAAGAGGCCTTCTGGAGAGCCCAAGTGGACCAAAATCATTAATGTTCCTTAGACTTTTGAAGGGTTGAGTTCTGGCGTGTCTGGTTTCCGACCGCCGAAGACAGCCCAAGAGGCCTCTCTCGGCCGTTTTTGCTGCTCTCCTGGAGCGCTTTAGCGCCGTCGTGGGGCCCTCTGGGGAGTCAATTGGGCAATGTTTGGGTCCTCTTGGTCCGTCTTGGGGGCCTCTTGGGCTGTCCTTGAGCTATCTTGGAGGCCTCTCGGAGGCTTCTTGGGCCGTCCTGGGCGGTCGGAAACCCGAACAGGCGAGACCCGCACAGTCCTCCGAACTCCCAAGGGGCATCAACGGTGCTGGCCACCTCGGGCTCTCCAGGAAAGCCCCTTGGAGCTCTCTCTTGGGCCGTCTCGGGAGCCTCTCGGGCCGTCCTGAGGCCCTCTTGGGGAGCTCTCTTGGGCCGTCTTGGGAGCCTCTTGGCGGCCTCTTAGGGCCGTCGCGGGGCTGTCCTGGAAGGCTCTTGAGCTATCTTGGGCCATCTTGAGCCGTTATGTTGTCGTGTGGGTTCTCTTGGCATCCGTCTTGGAGGCCACCTTAGCCGTCTGGAGGCCGACAAGAGCACCGGGGAGCAACTTTAGGGGGGGGGCGTTTTTTTTTACCCCGCGTGTGGTGCAGGGGGGGTGGTCGGCCCTAGATAACATTAGGAAACACTCCCAGATGGACCACAGAAGCATTCCAACACGCCCACTCCGTGCAGGCAGGGCGGCGGATTTCCTTGTAATCGCCCTGATTGCTTCAATTGTGTTAGTTGTTTCCGATGGCGGCGGCGAGGAACGAACGTACCATGTTGTCAGCCTGGGCCGCAACAACAAAGTGGAGGGCCACGTGTTTTCGGGTCTAGTCCACGACGCTTACAGAGACGCCTCTGAAACTTTCCGCGCGAAGCGGAAAGCATGGCAGGAGGGAGGCGAGGGGGCCCCTGTCATTGCCCGCCTCTACGGCACCAGCGGCAGAGTACTGGACGAGTTTTCGGGTGCTGGTGTTCAGTGGACGCAGCTCGACAGTTGGTGCCACCAGCAGCTCGCCCACGGGGAGAAGTACAAACCTCTGGTCGCTCAGGCGGGCGAGGAGACGTACAAAACCAATGAGTTTACGTTGCTCGAGGAAAAACAACTGCATCAACACAGACTTTGGAATCTCAGCGCGGGTTTCTTGGATTGTTCTGGCGTCGATCCAAATCCGCGCGGACCTCCTGAAGTTCCTGTTTGTGCTGTTTTTCTTCATCTAGTTGCAACTTTCTGGTGTTCTCGTTTGTCCGACGCAGGTTCGGCGCGGAGTCGATGTGGATTTGACGTGGAGTCGACGCGGGTCAGATGTACATTCGTGGGTTCGACGCGGGTAACGACGCGACGGGACAGCAGCGTCCCCCGAAAATGCAACACAAGCCTTTGAGTGAGGCTAACAGCCAAGGTTGAGTTTGGGAACAGCAGCCGGCCCTGGCCAGACTCGTCTTGGGCCCTACACTGGTGCACCAGTCCAAGGCTAAGGACAGGAATGGCCAGGACTGGTGGTGGTGTATATTTGCCGATTTCCCGTGGGTGGTTTCGATTGGGGCGTCCAGTCAATTTCACCGGGGGGATGCTCTTCAGGGCGCATTTGGCACGTCGTTTCCAGTGTGCAGGCGGCAAGTGTGGTTATCCAACGTGCGATTGGGAGCGCATTCGGCATGTGTGTGTGTGTGTTTCATGGCAGGGGGATATCCATTATATGCAAAATTAGGTGAAGGTATCTAGCATGCGCCTGGGCGTGCCTTTGGCGCGTTTCTTCATTTCTCTAGGCGCATGATGGGAATACCAAGTATGCGCTTGGACGTACATGTGATATGTGTTTCTGCCCGTGCAGGCGCCCAAGGGGTGTACCCAACAGGCACGCGCCTGGGCGCGCATCCGCGAAGTGTTCTCGCATGTGTAGGGGCGACGGGGGGGTATCAAATGTGCGCCTGGGCGTGCACCTGTCACATGTTGTCACCTTTGTAGGCGTCCGCGGGGGTATCCAACGTGCGTCTGGCAAGGGTACCTGCCGAGGGTGTCTTGAACGGAGCGGCAGGTTCTTCAGAAGTAGGAGATCTTGCGCGATAGGGGTATGGCCAACGTGCGCCTGGCATGGTGCGCATGTGGCGTGCGTTCCCGCGCGCGTGCAGACGCCAGGGGGTATCCAGCATGCGCTTGTGCCCGCAGTTGGCGCGTGCCTTCGCCCTTTCGCGTGTGCACGCGGCAATTGGAGCGGGGATTATCCAAAACGCGCGCGGGCATTTGGTGCGTGTTGTCGGTGGTGTCGGCGCCAATCGGGGGGGGGGTATCCCGCCCTTCGCGTGTGCAAGCGGCAATTGGAGCGGGGATTATCCAAAACGCGCGCGGGCATTTGGTGCGTGTCGTCGGTGGTGTCGGCGCCAATCGGGGGGGGGGTATCCAACAGGCGCCTCGGCGCAGGCGTGTCGTGTGTGGCTTCACTTGTCCTGGGCGTCGCCAGGGCAGGTCGTCCACCGCCCCGCGGTCCTGCGGCGAAGGGGGGGGGGGGAGGAGAACGGGAGGGGGGGAGGAGGAAGGGGGCGGGGAAAGAGGAGGACGACGACAAAAGGTGAAGGGTAGAGTGAGAGCCAAGGGGGACAAAGTGAGGTGGACGACGACGGCGACGACAACGAGAGGGGGGGGGAGCAGGAGGAGGAGGAGAGTGGCGGGAGTTGCGGGACGGGGGCGGTGTGTGGCTTCTGGCTTCCTGTCTGCTGTTTTCGAATGTATGTTTGAGGAGGCATGTGGAGGCCCTGCGGCGGTGATACTGACGGCCTCAGGCGAAACGCACGGACCGCATCACACTGCGTAGCACAGGACACCGCATAGGAAAGCGCAGCATGTAATGACATTGTATACCACGGTATGGTACATCAGCGAATATCCGAATCGTGAGGGTAAAGCTGAACTTAAGTCGGGCATGTCCCTCTATAGGAGGAATAGTCAAGAACAGTCAGAATATAGTCTGGGGACGTTGTTTTTTGTATTGTTGATACGTTTCCACTAGTTTTGACTAGTTCCATCTTTCTTCCAACATTCGCATGTAGGAGGACATGCCCGACCTGAAGCTGAACTCATGTTTCTTGCCTGGTTTGTGGGCCCCTCTGGTTTCTGGTAATGGCATGGGCCCAGCGTTCTCTTTGGTCTTTGGGTTTGATGGCTCTAGATAAGGCGTATGTTCAGAAGCAGGCGCTGGATTTCACACGCGCAAAAGTACGTGCACGGAGGGCGGATCCAAGATGCATTCGGCGCGTGCGAATGCGGCACGCGTTCACACATGTGTGGACAAGGGTCTTCAACAAGAGGGATACCCAACATGCGTGTGGCACGCGTGCGGTGACGTACGACGTATGATTTGGTCCCGCGTGCACCTGGCACGTCTTTTTTCCAGTGAGAACATCTGCCCAGGGCTTTCTTTGTCGGTCGGGCCAGACCTGAGGGTACTCGAGCAGCAGGAGGTGGTGCCAATGCGCGCGCGGAAGAGAAGGGTACCCAACATGCGTTCGGCACGTGCGTGAGGCACGTGTTTTGACGTGTGGGTTGTTCCCACCTGCATCTGGCGCGTCCTTTCTCCTTGAGAAGGCATGCAACTCGTGTTTTGTTCCGTCGGGCCTGTGGCCCTAGACAAGAGAGGTTGGCACACATCATATGTCGGAGTGTTTCGCACGTGGAGATGTGTGCGCAGAGGGCAAGTGAGAAGGAGAAGGGCTTCTCAGAAGGTGGCGGGGCTTCTCAGAAGCCCTCGCGCCTTCTGAGAAGTTTTCCGGTCATCGGGGAAGGCTTAGAAAAGAACTCCTCAGAAGGCCGGGGGATTTCCGAGCCTTCTGAAAAGGCCTTCTACTTCTCACTTCCCCCCGGGCTCGCCGCCGAAGAAATTCAGCAGGCTGGGGTGTCTTCAACATTCTCGGCACGTGCGCAATTGGCATGCGTGTTCCAAGTGTTTGGGCGCCAAGAGGGCATCCAACATGCGTGTGGCGCGCGATCTGAAATGGAGTCTGGGGGCCCGGGGGGGTATCCACCATGTTTTGACCGGCGATTTATTCTCGGCTGCAGAGGCACGTCAAGCAGGATGCGGGCCTGCCGGCAAGTGCCCCGCGCTAATCTCTTGCACCCCCGATGGCCCCAGGGGGGGCCATCGGGGGTGCAAAAAAAAACGATGGCCCCCGGGACCCACAGAAGCTCCGGGGCACCCTGGGGCCCCTCAAAGACTCGAGAGACCGATGCCATCAGATGGCATATTGGTCTCTTCACCGGCCAGGTGGGACCCTTCACCGGCCAGGTGGGGCCCTTCACTGGCCTCGGCATCGCTGGGACGTGTGCATTTTTTGCTCGGCGAGGGCCTTCGAGGAGTATCCTCGACCATTTGGCGAAGAAACCACGCACGAAACCGAAACGAACACAGGAAATGGACGTCCGAGCGATGGCCAGTGGCTGATCCGTTCACCGGCTGACTGGGTGTTTCACTGGCCACGTCTTTCAATTGAAAGTTCATTGCGTTTTTTCATGAACGCCCCAAGCCCCCAGGAATGAATATACATGGTTAGGGTCGCGGAAAGATTTTCAGGTGTTCTTTGATTTGTCATGCTTTTCGGAGGCCGGTGAAGAGACCGATTCTGGATCTGTGCCACGGTGTAAACCACGATGGCAACGCAGCTACGAGAAGGAGGAGGAGGAGGATGAGGAAGGGAACGAAGAACATGAGGATGAGGAGGACGAAGAGGAGGAGGAATCGGAGGAATCGGAAGAGGAAGAGCCCCGCGGTGCAGTGTCTCATAGGTTTCCCGAGGAGTCCCCAGTGTCGCGAGATCTCACAGGTTTTCCCAGGGACCCAAGATCTCGTCGGTTTCCCCAGGAACTTAGGACCTCATAGGTTTCCCCAGGGATCCAAGATCTCATAGGTTCCCCAGGAATTCAGGATCTCATAGGTTTCCCCAGGGATCCAGGATCCCATAGGTTTCCCTGGAGGCTCCTACGGAGTTCTGCTGTGAACAAGGGTGTGCGCACCAGCGAGGCGAGAGTCCAGCCGGGGAAGGGTCCCACTTGGCCAGTGAAGGGCCCCACCTGGCTGGTGAAGACATTTTCTACTTCAAAGATCGACGAAGGATGCGCTTCAAAACGATTTATGATAGATGGACGCAGGAAAAGCGGCTCAATCATCACAAGCTTGCGGAGGTCCGCACGAATTGCTTGGATCTGCGCTTGGCTTAAGTCGGGCCCGTCCCTCTACAGGAGGAATATATTCAAAAATAGTCCCAAAATAGTATGGGGACTATTGTTTGAGTATTTGTTTGACTATTTTGGAGTTTTTTTTGCATTTTTTCATTTTTTCTTTAATTTTCGTTAAAAAATATCCCTGTAGGGGGACACGCCCGACTTAAAACGCTTGGCCCCCCTCCCCGGCGCGAGGAGCCTGCCAGGGGCGGCGCCGGAGGCACAGCAAGGGGGGATCCAGCGCCGATTCAGGAAATCCGCGCGGGACTCCATCGGTTTCTGCGTGTGCCGCTTTGTATTGAGTCGGGCCCGTCCCTCTACCGGAGGAGTACAGAAAAATAGTCGAAAAATAGCCTGGGGATGATTTTGAGACCATTTTTTGACACCTTTTGGAGTACTTTTTGGGGGGGGGGGGTTTATTTGTCACCCAAAGTCACCCTGTAGGGGGACACGCCCGACTTGATGCTTGCTTGTGCCGCTTTGAATTCGTCGGTCGTGGCAGGCTCTCGTGGTCGCCTGTCCCCCGAGCCCGCCCGCAGGCCCCTCGGCAGGTTCCCGGGAGGCCCCTTCGGCAGGCTCCCGGGAGGCCCCCCGGAAGCCCTCTCGGAGAGGCCTCTGACCGGGTGCGGAAAAGAGGGGGGTGATGACTAGGGGGGGGGGGATATCATGGCGGGGGTCGTGATATTGTAGTGGCCTCCGGCCAGTGCCGCCGATCTGGGGCGCTCCGCAAGATGATGATCAGGATGATGCTGCGGGGGAGAGGGCAGGGGAGGGGGTCTGCTCTGCAGGGGGAGTCCGCTCGGGGGGGGGATATCATGGCGGGGGTCAGGATATTTCCCCAGATGTCATGGCGCCCCTTCTGATTTCAGCACGTCCCTGTCCCCCCCGCGGGGCCGCGCACGTGCCGCCGGTCATGATTTGCACCCCCCCCTCTTGGACAGCCCCCTCTTGGCCGCTCCCGATCTGAGGCGCAGCCCAGCAGACGTAAGTCGGGCCTGTCCTTCTTTCTACAGGAGGAGTTCTTCAAAAATGGTTAACACAGTCTGGGGACGATTGTTGGATTCTCTTTTTGACCATTTCGGGGTATCGTTGGACTATTTGATGTTTGTCGTCCAAAATACCCCTGTAGGGGGACACGCCCGACCTAACGGCAGACCTTCTTTTACATTTGAGAGGCTTCTGGGCCATTACCTACAGTCAGCCCGCATAGTAAGGATGGGCAACCTTCCCAAGGGTACCCATCCTTGCCTCGTCGGTCCATCCTTGGCCACTTTCGTTGGCCGCTTCCCGTTCGAGAAGCGTAGAAATGGGCGTCCAGGGCCCTTGCATCTCCATCGCGCATCCTCATGATACGGGCCGGCCGTAGTGCGGGATGGGCCGAAGGTCACTAGATAGAGGTGGCACGGTGCTCTGTCTCTGCTGCCTGCTGTTTTTCAGGAGGGGAAAAAACACACTGACACAATTAATCGTCGATCTCCGGGAAAATATGGGAAACCATGGGACGTGGGGGGGAAGACGACTATCCAGAAAATATATGAAAATATGGGGGATCCTGGGATTAGTGTGAATTTATTTGTGTGTCTCTTGGCCCGTTCAGTATTTCCCTGGTCGGGGCACGGGCCCCGGGTTTCTCTGTCCGCTCGGCGCCGGTCCCCGATCGATCGAGCGTCCAGCAGCTGACGTCGGGCCCACCGCGTGCAGAGATGCGCGCGCGGAGGGGCGTCTACCGTCAGGTTGGATATGTCCCCCTACAGGCGGATTCTGCAACAAAAAATTTAGAATACCCCAAAACATCAAAAATAATAAAAAAAAAAAAATGATTCAAAAATCGTCCCAAGAACATGTTCTGACTATTTTTGAATATTCCCCCTGTAGAGGGACATGCCCGACTCAAGTCTACCGTGCGTCACGCGCGGCGAGCGTGTCCATATCCGCGCCCTCGCGGTCCGGATTCTGGGGCGCGATGCGGCGGATACGCGGTCGCACGGGCACGTCCCGCGCGGGCATCCGCGAAAAGGCGCTTCGTATCCGCGGGGTCGCGGCCCAGGGGCCCAGCCCGTGGGGCCGCGGAAACGAATCTGTTTTTCGTCCTGCAGTCGACACGTGCGCATTTATCTTGTAGAGAACCCGCAGGGAAGCCTTTCCCAAGGCCTGCCCTGGGGCCTGTCCCTTCAACCTCTCCCTTGGCCCCTCCCTTGGCCTACCCCGATGCCCTTCCTTCCCCTGTGCCTACCCCAGGCCTACCCCTAGACCCTGGGGTGGGGTCTACCCTGGGCTACCTTGGAGCCATGGGTGGGCTCCACCCTGGGCTACCCTGGGGCCTGGAGTAGGCCCCAGGGCAGCCTTCTCCCCCCAGGTTCTGTACTCATGCGGCACGTCTTTTCGCGTCTGTGGGCGCCAGGGGTCAGAGAAGGAAAAGCGTGTGGAGGTCCGCGCGGATCTCTCGGATCGGCGCGGGGCTCCCCGTGGTGGCGCCGCCTCCCCGCGCCGCCCCAACGGCGCGCTCCACGCGCGGGGGGATAGCCCCGCGCCGATCCAAGAAGTCCGCGCGGATCTCCGACAGGTTGTGCTTATGCCGGTGCTGCTTCTTCTTCTTCTTCTTCTTCTAAAGGGAAGGGACGCATCCTATGATACTATGTGCGTTCGGTACGGGAATCGATGTGCAACCTGCAGGCTGAGCCGTATGCAACATGTGTGTGTGTGTGGCACTGTGACTTCGGCGTGTGATGTGTTCCCGCATGCACCCGCCGCGTCCTTGTCCTAGTGACTGCATTTCCGTCGGGTCTTTGGCCTTAGATCTGAGGGAGGGTCCAACAGCAGGCGTCGGTTTTTCACACGTGGGGATACATGCTCGGATGAGGTTTATCCAATGTGCATTCGGTTCGTGCGCATTTGGCATATGTGTTCCAATTGTCTGGTCGCCAAGGGGGGTATCCACAATGCGTGTGACATGTGATGTGATGCAGAACCCGCAGACCAGAGAGTTATCGAACATCCGTGCTCTTTCCACATTCACTTAGCACGTGAGTCACCTGGTACGGGCACGGGCACAAGGTTTGCTTTTCCGATGTGCATGTGGCCTTCTCCTCCTGCTCCTCCTCGCCCTTCCCCCTCTTCAGTACCCCTTGCTCCTCCGCCTCCTCCTCTTAGCCCATCTCCTCCCTCGTCGCTCCCCCTCCTCCACAGCCCTCCTCCCTCCTCCTGGGAGCCGCAGGCGTACCTGGTGGACAATAGCGCGCTGAACTCCGGCGCCAAGGGCATCGGCTACAGGATGAGCAAGGACTTCCACGACATCGACGGGGAGCGCACTGCGCACTGGAACACCGTCGTGCACGGCGTCGAGGCGGGCGGCGGCTGGGTCCTGGTCGACGACCGCTTCCTCCCTCTGCGCGTCCGGGGCCTCGCGGTGCTGAGGCGGCTCGAGCCACGGGAGGCCGTGCGGCTGCAGCAGGCCCTCGCTCGCCCTCCCTCCCTGCTCGCCCTCCCTCCCTGCTCGCCCTCCCTGCTCGCCCTCCCTGCTCGCCCTCCCTGCTCGCCCTCCCTCCCTCTCGCCGCTCCCCTGCTCCTCCTCGCTCGCGCCCGCGCTCCTCCTCGCTCCGGCTCTCGCCCCTCCGGCTCCCTCGGTGGCCCCAGGCTGGGCGGAAGGGCCGCCGGCTTGCCACGGCAGGGGTGCCGTGTCCCCACGGTCTGCGCGGAGCGCCTTTGTCCCGCGCGCCCAATCGAACAAGAGTGCCGCAGCTTTGGGCGGAAGGCCGCGGCCTTTCTCGGGGGGGCGCGCGGAGGTGTGGTGTCCTCCTCCTCGTCCTCCTCCTCCTGCTCCTCCTCCTCATCCTGCTCCTCCTCCTCCTGCTCCTCCTGCTCCACCTCCTGCTCCTCCTCCTCCTGCTCCTGCTCCTCCTCCTCCTGCTCCTCCTCCTGCTCCTCCTGCTTCTCCTGCTCCTCCTCGTCCTCCTGCTGCTCCCGCATCCTTCCTTTGCCTCGCTCGCTCGCTTCTCCTCAGGGTGAGGGCCAGGCGGAAAAAGCTGGGAGGCCGCTTGCTTCCCGGGGCACACCGTGTCTGTTTCTGCACGCGGCAGGGGCCGAGGGGAAGGGAAGCAGGGGGGGGGGTATAAGGGTTCCGAAGACGATCCTGGGAGCCTCTTCTTCTCAGTTGGCCTGGCTTTCCTGCGCCTCCAGTGATCCGCAGTCGTCTGCTTGCGCCACTGGAGGCCACTAGGGGCTACGGGAGGCCACTGGAGGCCATTGGAGGCCGCGGTGGGGCCACTGGAGGAGACACTGGAGGCGGCTCTAGGCTTGCGGGGGGCCGCTGGGGTGCACTGGTGGCCATTGGAGGAGCCACTGCGGCCACTCTGGTGATTACGAAAGGCTCCCAGGAGCGTCTTCTGAATAAGGGCAAAAGGGCGGGGAGAATGACGAGGAGGCGGCACAATAAACAAGTGCATCAACATAAGAGACGTGGGCGTTCTGCACGGATGTCTTGGATCGGCACTGTGCCCACCTGGCGCTCTCCGCGCGCCATGGCGGGGTGAGGGTCCAGCGCAGGTCCTAGAAATCCACGCGGAAGTCCGAAAGTGTGTGTTGTGTAGTTTCTTGCTCTTATATGGGTGGGGAGAAGGACAAGGTGGCGACATACAAGGGATACTGATCAGTGTGTTGTCTGCGGCGACGTGGTGCGTTGCACAGCCAAGTGCGCAAGGAGGTTGCAGCCAAGGTGTGCAGATTCGTTGTTCCTACTTCTTCTCGGCAGGTCAGGTCTGGCATGTTCTGGCCTGGCCTGGTCTGGCCATGTGTGGTCGGATCTGTTCTGGTCGTGTCCTGAGAGGTCCAGTCTGGTTCGGTCTGGTCGAGTCATAGGCTCGCCTGTCGTAGGACGCAAAGATGATACGGTGATTTCCTTATGGTCTGTCAGAAGAAGAGGGTAGTAAAGTTGGCGCAAACCCTACCCCAGGAACCCCAAGTAGTGAGTTGCTGCTTTGTGGCTGTGTGATGTACGCGGTGTAAGCTATGTGGTGCTGTTGCTGGTGTCAAATCATGAATGGTCAACTCCACTGCTCGCGCAATCATCCCACCCTCCTGCGCGCAACCTCTTTGGGCTAGATCCATGCGACCATGAGTGCGGCTGCCGATTGGCTTGGCATCGCTCGGACGTGTGTTTTTTTCTCGGCGAGAACCATCGAGGACCATCCTGGACCACCGAGCAAAACAGCACACGCACGGAACCGAAGCATGCACGGGAACTGGACGTCCGAGCGACGGCAAGCTGGAGCTTACCAGAGCAGCTCTGCGGCCGTGTTGGCGCGCGGCCGCTCGCTCGCAGGGCGCCGATGCGGTTTGGTGCAACGGATGCGGCCGCGCTGGCGCGCGGGCACTCCAGTGCGGGTCGGTGACCCGGGCGGGCGCGGTACCAGGGTGACTTCGTGTGCAACTCCTGGGAGGTCAGCTTCTGATTCTGCCCTGGTCCGAAAGCTGGCTTAATCCGGCTAAATCCTGCTACATCCCGCTTAATCCCGCTTAATCCGGCTTAATCCCGCCTAATTCGAGGCCCATTCTGGCGTGACAGCTCCCAAATGGGGCTTAATCCTCCTTAATCTTTCCGACGAAAACCTCCCTGTAGTTGCTTCCTAAGATGACGTCGACAATGGCGGCAGCGATGATGATAGTAGCAATGGTGGTGACGACGATGACGATGATGACGGTAGGACCAATGGCGGCGCCGATGCTGGTGACGACGGTGACGAGGGTGGTTGCGTTGATGAAGGTGGTTGTGTTGATGATGGAGGCGGTGTCGGCGATGGGGTATGATGGTGGTGGTGGTGATGCGATGGCGCTGACGAGGGCGATGATGAGGAGATGATCGCGTGCAGGCAGCACACCGGCTCTTCACATGGCTCTGGAGAGCCCTGTCTTGAAATGTTTCGGCAGCCAGTGGTAATCTTGAGTCGGGCGAGCCCCTCTGCAGGGGGAATATCCAAGACTAGTAGAACATGGTCTGGGGACGATGTTTGGAGTATATGTTGGGGCATTTTCGATGTTGGTTTGACTACGTTCGTCCAAATCCCCCTCTAGGGGGGCAGGCCCGACCTAATGGTAGTGACAGGTGTTCGACGCGCGCGCGTGGCGGGGCCCGCGTGCGGCCTCCCCCCTTGTGATCAGTTCGTGCGGAGCCGCTCGCTGCGTGGCGGCTGGACGCGGCAGCGGCGCGGCCGCGGGCGGAGGCACCGCGAAAGCTTGCGGGGCCCACCCAGCGCGCACGTCGGCAGCGAGGCGGCAACGCGGCGGCAACGAGGCGGGCGGAAGCACCGCGAAAGTCTGCGGGGGGCCCACCGCGGCACGCACGGCGGCATGGGGCCCGCAGCGGACGGCAGCGCGGCGGGGCTTCGGAGGACCCACGCGCGAGGCGGCACCGAGGCGGCAGCGGGGCGGCGAGGCAGCAGAAAACGCCGAGGGGGCCACCCATCGCAGGAGGTGGTAAAGAGGCGGCCGAGTGGCGGCAACGAGGCGAGACCTCCCCAGACCCACTCAGCGCACGAGGCGCCGACGAGGCGGCGACGTGGCGGCAATGTGGCGAAGCTTCGCCCGACCCACCCAGTTCACAGGGTGGCAACGAGGCGGCAACCTTGCCAGACCCACCCAGCGCACGAAGCGGCACAGAGGCGGCAACGAGGCGGCAAGTGGCGGCAAGGATTGCAACGAGGTAGCAACGAGACGGCAAGGAGGTGGCAACTAGGCGGCAAAGGGCGGAACTGCGGCGAAAGCGAAACTTCGCCGTACCCACCCAGCGCACGAGGCGGCAACGATGCGACAACTTCGCCGGACCTGCCCAGCGCACGAGTCAACAAACAGGCGGCATCCTCGCCAGACCCACTCAGCGCACGATGCGGCAAGAGGCGGCAACGGGCGGCAACGTTGCGAAATTTCGCTGGCCCCTCCCAGCGCACGAGGCGGCAACGAGGTGGCACCGAGGCGGCACGTGGCGGCAACGTGGCGAAACCCCGCCCGACCCACCCAGCGCACGGGGGGGCAACGAGGCGGCAACCTCGCTGGACCCACCTAGCGCACGAGGTGGTGAAGAGGCGGCAAGGGGCGGCAACGTGGCAGAACCTCGCCAGACCCACCCAGCGCACGAGGCGGCAACGAGGCGGCAACGGGCGACAACTTGTCGACACCCCGCCAGACCCACCCAGCGCGCGAGGCGGCAGCGGTGCGGCAACGGGCGGCAACGTGGCGAAACCTTGCCGGACCCATCAAATTCCCCAGCAACCGAAGCAAGAGCCCCCAGGCGCAGGTACTGTTTTGGGCTGGTGTCTTGGCCCAGACAGGTTAATCAGCACTCTCCGTGCTCGCGGATGCCCTTGCACTGTGCGTGTCGGTGCGCCGCTTGTTCCGACGTGCGGACTTGCGCATTGCGGAAGGCGCCGCGGCCACCAGGGCAAACGACGCCCCTCGGACGCGGTGGGTTCGCTGCGAGTTTGCCACGGTGCTGGCCTCGTCTCCTCGAGGCGCGGGATGCAGGGCTTGCCGTGGGTTTGCCGGGGTGTCGGCGTCGTCCGCTAAGTACTTGGGCGCGTCGAGAACAAAGTCATTGAGGATTAAAGAACCCCTAACCCTAACAGCACGATGAAGACGTAGCCTCACTCAGGGCTCCGTCTTCGCATTAGGTATGATACTTGTGGGCGGTTTGGTTCGACGCATCTGCAGAAAAGGCCCCGCATCCCTAATGTCCCTGGCCCTCCTAGCTTAGGTCCCCTCCCAAAAGGGTTCGGGATCCTTTTTGTGGCTTGATCACAGAGGGCGCGGCGACACCATTGAGCTTTGCCTGCGCTTCAAAATGAGCCCCCCGGGAGGGGCGCTCCCCCCCCGACGCCGACACCCTCAAGTCGACCCCTGTCGCGGACAGTCACCGCAAGTCGGTGGCGCTCCAGCCCTCGGCGCGGTGCGCCGCCAGGGCGAGGCTGACCCCCCTGCGGGGGGGGGGGGGGGGCGCCTTACCCCCACGCTTACCAGCCGACGCAGAGTACTCCAGATTTCGTAATAGAAGGGATGGGGTCTCAACCCTCCCAGACGAGAAGTTTTAGACCCTCCCAGACCATCCATGAAAGTGCGGCCCTTTGCCCAGACCCCCCCGAACCCTCCAGGACAGCTCAAATCAGACCCCCCCCCAAATGTGACCCCCCCGACTTTATTATGGAATCTGGAGTAGCCATTCCTCGAGAAGAAGGGAGCCCCTAACCGTCCTGATTGTGAGGAATGCGAAGCGATTCGGGCAGTGGGTGTTCCAGAAGCGTGTGGTGTCTACCAGCAATCATTGATAAGCGTAGTCGATTGGTGTGTTCGCTGCAAGATCCTGAGGTGGATGGGGATCGCATCACCCCCTCGGTGCTGGGGTAAAGCACCTACGGCATAGATCCTGATAACACAGTGAAGACGTGGCCTCGCCGAGGTCCCCGCCCTTGCACTGGGGATC
This sequence comes from Prorocentrum cordatum, assembly GCA_963575745.1. Taxonomy (NCBI): domain Eukaryota; class Dinophyceae; order Prorocentrales; family Prorocentraceae; genus Prorocentrum; species Prorocentrum cordatum. Next base: position 20,312 of record CAUYUJ010021878.1, on the reverse strand, counting down.
TTAACTCCTTTCGGATGATGCATGTGGACAGTTCGGTTCGATACATCTGAAGACAAGAGGCCCCATCCTTAATGTGTTTGGCCCTCCTAACCTGTGTCCCCTCCCAAAAGGGTTCGGGGCCCTTGTTTGGTGCATCCGCCACTGCCGTTGCTTCGCACCGCAGCAGGCGCGCAGTCCGGGGCGGATCGGGAGTCGGTGCCCGGAGAGCGCCCCGCCCGCGGAGCCCCTCGGATCCGCCTCATGGAGTTGCGGTCCAGGCGCTGACAGGAGTGGCGCGCAGGCCCTGGCTCTTGCACGAGGCGAGGGTGCGGACAACGCGAGGCGGGATGAGGAGGGGGGGGTCCTCCTCCTCCTCCTCCTCCTCCTCCTCCTCCTCCTCCTCCTCCTCCTCTTCCTCCTCCTCCTCCTGCTCCTCCTCCTCCTCCTCCTCCTCCTCCTCCTCCTCCTCCTCCTCCTCCTCCTCCTCCTCCTCCTCCCCCTCATCATCCTCATCCCCATCCTCATCCTCATTCTCCTCATTCTCCTCCTGCTCCTCCTCCTCCTCCTTCTCCTCCCCCTCCTCCTCCCCCTCCTAATCCTCATCCTTGGAGTCACCCTCCCCCTCCTCCTTCTCCTCCTCCTCATCCTCCCCCCCTCCTCCTCCTCTTTCCTCCTCTTCTCCTCCTCCGCTTCGTCCTCCCCCCCCTCTCCTCCTCCTCCTCCACCTCCTCCTCCACCTCCTCCCTCCTCCTCCTCCTCCTCCTCCTCTCCCTCCCCCTCCCCCCCCCCCTCTCCCCCTGCTCCTCCTCCTCCTCCTCCTCCTCCTCCTCCTACTCCTCCACCTCCTCCTCCTCCTCCTGCTCCTCCTCCTCCTCCTCCTCCTCCTGCTCCTGCTGCTTCTCCTCCTCCTCCTCCTCCTCCTCCTCCTCCTCCTCCTCCTCCTCCTCCTCCTCCCCCTCCTCCTCCTTGCAGTCATCCTGGTCTTCCCCTGGGGCCATCGTGACCATCACAGGGAGGCAGGGGCCGGGGGGCTACGGAGGGGGCAAGGAAGGAATGAACGACAACGAAAACGGCGGGCTCCGTGCTTTAGACCACAGTTCTGCAATGCAAGGAGGACCACTTCGGGCCCAGGAGTTGCTCTGGCTGTCGGGCCGTTCCCTGGATTCAGGTCAGGGAACCCCGTCGCGGCCGGGGCTCGCCGTGGACGGAAGACCCCCTTTTCCCCAGGCATGCGGTGCTCTGTTTCTTCCATGCCATCTTGTGGTGTTGGTCCTCGTTTCGAATCGGCAGCGCCCCGCGTCTCATCTCCTTCTCTCATCTCCTCCTCTCCTCTCCTCTCCTCTCCTCTCCTCTCCTCTCCTCTCCTCTCCTCTCCTCTCCTCTCCTCTCCTCTCCTCTCCTCTCCTCCTCCCCCTCCTCCTTCCATACCTGCCTCTGCCCTCCGCATGCCTCCACCACCATCATCACACATCCTTCGCACATTTTCGTGTCCCACCAGCCCGTTCAAAAGCCCTGCTCATGAGAGTTGACGGGGGAAAAGGGACGAAGAGACAGCTGTAGTGAAACAAAGCGGGCAATCCGGGTGAGCAAATAGAGATCTTTGGGAGCAAGTGGGTGGCCTTGGAGGGCACCTTCGGGCCATATCTGGGGCCCGCGTGTTGGCGATAGGAGGAGGACGAGGAGGAACACGATGAGGGCTAGGACGAAGATGAGGAGGAGGAGGAGGAGGAGGACAACGAGGACGAGGACAGAGCCCTCAAAGTCTCCTTCCTCTTGGAGCCGTCTTGGGACTCTTTTTGGGGATCTTGGGGTCCTCGTGGGGCTCTTTTGACGGTCTTGAGGTCCTCTCAAGGGCCCTCTTGGAGCTCTCGTTGGGGCCCCTTGGGAGCCCTAGAGGGTCTCTTGGGGCCATCGTGGGGACCATCGATCAAAAGGGGGGGGCCCCCGATTTGCCTTGCCCCCTGTGTTCCTCCTTCAATCTTGTTATGCCTCCTTTTACTCCTCCCTCCAGTTTTCCTGAGCTGTGAACTATCGGGTGGCGTCGGGTGGCCTCGAGCTGCCAGCATTCGTATTATCGAACATGCGCCTTGTTAGTATTTTGACGTTCGACTTGTAGGAAAGGGGGGCATATTCTCAAACATGGTACGGCACGTTCGTTGACATGCCATTTGTTCACATACATCTGGCTCGTTTTTTCCTGGTAGTGCGAATTAGGTCGGGTCCAGCTGACCCGTGTGAGTCTATATGTTGTTCTCTTGGGGCTCTTTTAGGGCACTGTCTGGGGGGTCCCCGAAGTCCTTTTGCAACCATATTGAACCGAACAGCTTCGGAGCCGAAGCAATCCCGCTCAGGTATCACATGCTGCGGATCACATGGACACAGACCTCGATAGGGTTGAGTTCGTCGACACGGATGGCGATACCGTCTTGTTCACGAAGAGTGGTTCTGGTAACATTGATTGTTCGGTGAACGGCTGCGTCAAGGTCCGATGCCTGACTGAGCTGGTCACAGATGGCTCTAAGCTGCGCATGAAGGGCACCCCTGCTGGCAAGTGGAGTGGTTCATGGAGTATGGCACCTCCTGACATGCGCTCTGCGGACGAAGCTGTGGCGTTATTTGGCCGAAGGAAGCACGTCCAGGCACCACATGCGCGGGTGGGGGCTGAAGCTGCGGAGCACGTCGAAACGTCGACACAGCTCGTAACACATTGTGGTGCCTGACTGAACTGCGTGTGAACGGCCACGGGGCCTCCCCATATGCCCCCAAGTGTCAAATTCCGTGTCTTCCCGGCAGAGGGCTCTAGCCCAGGGCTCTCTTTGACCAGGGGCTTGTGGCCCTTAGGAAAGTCGCGCGGCGCTCTTCAGATTCTTCGCGCGCATGAATACGCGCGCGGAGGTTCACATGCGTTCGGCGCATGCGTGGGTGGCATTTGTTCTCACGCACGTGGGCGCCCCGATGGCATCTTGCATGTGCTTGGCACGCGTTCCAGCTTTCAATCTGCAGGCTAGGAGGGCATGTACAGTCGGGGCGCTGAGGAAGGAACCCTTTTCGTTCGGGAGGGGCTCCGTGTTCCTCAGTTGTTGTACAGTCTACCTTAGGTTTTCCTTTGGTTCTCGATTGGGAATCGAAGTTTAACTTATGGGAAACAGGGGCCTCGTTCCTTAATTATCGTTCGTTAGGTCAACGCCCCAACTGTAGGAGGGCTTGTAGCATGCTCAAGCCACTCGCCCTGACGTGCAGTGATGCCGACGAGCAGTGGTCGTAGCGGCATGCGGCGTGCCACTGGCTGGGGCCAAAGCATCGAAGACCTTGGCCATACAGTGGGGGCGCGCATCACGAACCCATCTGCTTTTCGTCCTGGGTTTCTTCGCTCCTCGCGCTGCGCGGTGACTTCCCGCAGCCGTTGAAGGAGTTGCTGCGTTCAGGGTGCTCCGGGTTTCCCCTCAGGTGCACCTCGCGCACGGGTTCTCAGGGCTGGGTTTCTTGCGAGGGTTTCTTACGGCCGCGCCCGCACTGTAGTGCCACGGTCTCGCTTTGCTACTGTTGGGGGGGAGGAGGACCGCTCTGCTGACCAGTGGTCTGTGAAGCACAAGTCAGCCTCCACGCCAACTCACGTGAGGCACTCGTGAGAGCTAGTCGTCAGAGTGAGGGGGCCGAGCGGTCATTCATTGTCCCTGGGTGCGTGGCTGAATACGGAATTCGTGGTGAGAATTCTGCTTGTTGCCTTGTTGTTGTTGTTGTTGTTGCTGTTGCTGTTGTTGTGCTTGTTGTTGTTGCTGCTGCTGTTGTTGTTGTTGTTGCTGCTGCTGCTGTTGTTGTTGTTGTGATTGTGGTTGTTGCTGCTGTTGCTGCTGTTGTTGTTGTTGTTGTTGTTGAACTCTCATTTTTGAAGAATGATTATTGTTGATCCCCCCCGTCCGGTGCACATTGTTTTTTCGATTGAAGTGCCCTTCCCGGGGCTCGCACCCTGTTTTTTATAAGGGGAAGTCTTGAGGGTCAAACTATGTCGTTGGCCCCCGGTTTACAACAACAACGGTTTCCGCCTGAGACTTCTCACAATGTATTGAAGAATCGCGCTCTCGCTTAGGACTTCCTTGCAATTTGCCACTGGGTTGCGGCTCCCGCTTGATACTTCCTCACAATGTATTGAAGAATCGAGCTCTCGCTTGGGACTTCTTCGCAACTTACCACCGAATCGCGGCTCCCGCTTGATATCTCCTTACAATTCAGAACTTACGCTTCCACGACCCGCCCGCTCGACCCGCCCGTCTGGGCCCGCCCGCCCGACCAGCCCGTTAGGGGCTGCAGTCGCCGCTCGCTGCCCTTCGCCCGCCTTCGATGCTCCTCGCTGCCCGTACTGGTTCCGCGGTCGCCTTCGCTTGCTGCCCTTCGTGGCCCCGTTGTTGCCCCCAGTGGCCCCGTCGCTGCCCGTTGTGGCCCCGCATTATATGCCCTTCGTGGCCCCCGCTCGCAGGCGCCCGTCGTGGCCCCATACGCATGCACTTCGTAGCCCCGCTGTCGCCCTTCGTGGCCCTCTCGCTGCCCTTCGTGGCCCCTTTGCTGCCATCAGTGGCCCCGCTGTCGCCCTTTGTGGCCCCATCTACGAATGCCCTTCGTGGCCCCCGCTCGTTCGCTCCCGTCGTGGCCCCATATGCATGCCCTTCGTGGCCTCGCTGTCGCCCTTCGTGGCCCCCTCTCTGCCCTTCGTGGCCCCGTTTCTGCCCTCAGCGGCCCCGTCGCTGCCCTCTGTGGCCCCGGATTAATTGCCCTCCGTGACCCCCCGCTCGCGCCCTTCGTTGTCCCATGCGCATGCGTTTCGTCGCCCCGCTGTCGCCATTCGTGGCCCCCTCGCTGCCTTTCGTGGCCCACTTTCTACGCTCAGTGGCCCCGCTGTCGCCCTGTCTGGCCCCATATATACATGCCCTTCGTGGCCCCCGCTCGTTCGCGCCCGTCGTGGCCCCATTTGCATGCCCTTCGTGGCCCCGCTGTTGCTCTTCGTGGCCCCCGCTCTGCCCTTCGTGGCCCCGTTTCTGCCTTCAGCGGCTCCGTCGATGCCCTCTTCGGCACCCTATACGTATGCCTTTCGGGGCCCCCGCTCGTTCGCGCCCGTCGTGGCCCGCGCCAACAACGGCTCCCGCCCGATACTTCCTTACGATGTATTGAAGAATGGCGCTCTCGCTTTGGACTTGCTTGCAATTTACCACCGAATCGCGGCTCCCGCCTGATACGTCTTCACAGTTTATTGGAGAATCGTGCTTTCGCTTTGGAGTTCCGCATTTCTCCCAAATTATCCCCAGTCCCTCCTCCAGATTCCTCCGTGCGCCCCCCGCTCCTCCGCACTTTTCCCTGCTCCTCTTCTGCGCTCCTTGCCGCTCCTTTTCTTGAGGCCCTACTCTTGTCCACTCCATCCCAATCCACTCCACATCCCGCGTTCCTCTCGACACGGTTGCAGTTCTCACTATCCTTCCGCCCCGCTCTCCCAACATCCCGCTTGCTTTCAGGGTTTCACGAAATTTGTTTCTGACACCAGTTAGCGGCTGTACGTCCCCCCGTCGGGGTATCCACGATAAGTTTTTTTTTTGTTGTTGTTCAAGGGGGTGGTACGTGGCGCTGTTTATGGCGCGACCCATGGCGAAACTTATTGTCAACCTGTTTTGGAGCGGCTGGCGCAAGCCATGGCGCAAGCTGAATCGCCACTCGCAGCGCAAATCATCGTCCTCCCTCCTTATTGCCCTCTCCACCCTTCCTCCGATCCCTTCGTCCTCATTCTCCCCCGTTTTCTCTTACCCTTCGTTTTCAAGGGCTTCACCAACCACGCGTGGCAGTGAATGATTATACCCCCCAGAAGGGGGCACGATCGAAGACGAAGAGGGCGGGTATCCAGGGTTTGGGATGTGCAAATTGAACGAGACGCGAGCAGATAAGAGCGAACAGTCTCAAACTGATTGCTATCGTTGGTATTGTTGTTGTTGTTGTCGGTGGCGGCGTTGTTGTGGTTGTTGAGTTTTCACTTATGAAGAATAATTATTGTTGATCCCCCCCGTCCGGTGCACATGGCTTTTTCGATTGAAGTGCCGTTCCCGGGGCTCGCGCCCGGTTTTTTCACAGGGAAAGTGTTGAGGGTCAAACTGTGTCGTTGGCCCCAGGTCTACAACAACAGCGGCTCCCGTTTGACTTCCTCACAATTTAGCCAGGACCCCCGCTCCCGCCCGAGATTTCCTCGCGCTTTATCCAGGAATCGCGCTCTTGCTTGGGACTTCCTTCGGATTTAATCTCCCGGCGCCCTGGAGTCGCGCTCTCGCTGGAGACTTGCTTCGCTATTGAAGAATAGCGCCCGTGCTTTGGAATTTCCTACAATTTATCCAAGCGCCGCGCTCCCGACACCCAGGCACCCCGGAGTCGCGCTCACGCTCAGGACTCCCTCACAGATTACATAGGAATCGGGATATCGCTGCCCTTCGTGGCCCCGTTGCAGCGTTTCGTGGCCCCCTCGCTTTGTTTCGCGTCCCCGTTGCAGCCCTTCGTGGCCCCCTCGCTGCCCTTCGAGGCCCCGTTGCAGCCCGTCGTGGCCTCCTCGCTGCCCTTCGTGGCCCCGTTGCAGCCCTTCGTGGCCCCCTCGCTTTGTTTCGTGGCCCCGTTGCGGCCCTTCGTGGCCCCCGCGCTGCCCTTCGTGGCCCCGTTGCAGCCCCTTGTGGCCCCGGTGCAGCCCTTCGTGGCCCCTTCGCTGCCATTCGTGGCCCCGTTGCATCCCTTCGTGGCCCCGTTGCGGCCCTTCGTGGCCCCATATATGTATGCCCTTCGTGGCCCCCGCTCGTTCGCGCCAGTGGTGGCCCCATATGCATATGTCCTACGTGCCCCAGTTGCTACCCTCAGTGGCCCCATCGTTGCCTTCTGTGGCCCCGCATTATCTGCCCTTCGTGGCCTCCGCTCGTTCGCGTTTTTCGTGGCCCCATACGCATTCCCTTCGTGTCCCCGTTGTTGCCCTTCGTTGCCTACTTCGTGTCTTTGTGGCCCTGCTGTCGTTCTCTTTCGCTCTCGCTTTCGCTCGTCGCCGTCATCCTCGACGTCGTCGTCGTCGCCGTCGACGTCGACGTCGTCGTCGTCGTGGTCGGTTCCTTGTCCGTCCCTCTTGGGGTCGGGTCTACGGTCCGCGGCCGCCCCGCCGATCAACGCTGCCGCTGGCCAGGCCGACGGTCCGCAGCCGCCCCGCCGCTTGCCGGGGCCTGGCCTGCAGGGAAGAAATGTATACCCCCCAAAAGGGGTTCGATCGAAGACGAAGAGGGCGGGTATCGATGGTTTGGGAAATAGGCGTTATTGGACACTCGAGCAGATAAGGGCGAACAGTCTTAAAATGAGTGTAGTTGTTGTTGCTGTTGCTGCTGTTGCTGCTGTTGTTGCTGTTGTTGTTGTTGTTGTTGTGGTTGTTGTTGTGGTTGTTGTTGTTGTTGTTGTTGTTGTTGTTGTTGCTTGTTGCTTGTTGCTTGTTGCTTGTTGCTTGTTGCTTGTTGCTTGTTGTCGTCTTCCCACCTCACACACCCGCGACCCCCCCCCGCGACCCACCCCGCGACCCACCCCGCGACCCACCCCGCGACCCACCCGCGACCCACACCGTGACCCACCCCGCGACCCACCCGCGACCCACCCGTGACCCACCCCGCGACCCACCCGCGACCCATCCGCGACCCATCCGCGACTTACCCGCGGCCCACCCCGCGAACCACCCCCGACCCACCCCGTGACCCACCCTCAAGGGAAGAGGAACCACCCGGACCCGACATTTGACGTTTACGAAGCGGCCTTGGGCAGTTACTAAACAGCCTTGTCCTGTTCGATTCATTCCTTGTGTGCGTTCACTAAACGGCTTCGCTTGTCGGGGTGATTATTATGGGGTGGATTTTCTGCTTTTCTACATCCGCGACTCAACAGCGACCCACCCGCGACCCATTTGCGACCCACCCGCGACTTACCTGCGGCGGGCTCGTTGTATAATTAGTGGAACTTTGGCGCTTGCGGCGGGCTTCTCCACAGTCTCGCAAACTGCCGACGTCGCCACCGCCCCCTCACTCTTATCCGCATCTGCGGGGTGCTAGGTATCAAACCTCTTTTCAAGTCTTCCAACAACGCAACGCCTGATGGAGTGCGCATGCGGGTGCGCTCTTCTGGGCGATAGGAGGAGACACAGGAGAGGAAGGGGGGGAGGTGGGGAGGAGGGGACCAGGAGAGGGGAGGCGGGAGGAAGAGAATGTGGAATCAGTTGTGTGATCTTCGATGGTGCTGTTTGCGTGATGTTTGCCACCGTTGGCTTCAGGAGACCCTGGGAGGCCAGATGGCGGTGATAATGATTACGACGATGAGCATCCTCGCGAAGGTACGGGCGAAACGCACGGACCGCCCCCGTGACTCGCAGTCCAAGCGTTGCAATGAGGACCGCCCTGGGCTCAGGAGGGGCTTCGGTTTTCGGGACGTTCCTTAGCCCTGGGCACGGGAGCCTTCGGGGGCCCCCAAACGGGGTGGTGACCACACCATGTGGTGCGTCGGTGGGGGTTCGGGGGCCGTGTTTCCCCACGCCAACGTCGCAGATGCATCGTCGACGTCGCCGATGCATCACCGATGCATCGCCGATGCAGCGGCGATGCGGCGCAATCCTCCGACCCCATCTACTCGGACCCCATCTAGGAGTCCTCTGGGTGAGGAATCTCAGGTTGACTGGTCTGCTTGGGAGGGTGGGGCCGGGAGAAATGGGGATATCGCTACCCGCAGGCGGTCGAAGGCTCCGGGCACTGCATCCGAATGCTATTGCTCGTGCCAGTCATCCTCCCGACCCCTTTCCCCCCCAGCACGATCACTGTTCTCCTCAGCAGCCCGTGACTTCAAGGCTCACAGTCGTGCCCTGAAAAAGGAACCCTTTTCGTTTGGGAGGGGCTCCGCGTTCCTTAAGTGCTTCACAGCTTGCCTCAGGTTTCCTTTGTGTTTCCGATAGGAAATCGAAGTTTAACTTATGGACAAGAGGGGCCTCGTTACTTATTTAGGGTTCCTTAGGTCAACGCCCCGACTCTACGTCGAGCACGTCCTTCTACAGAATCTTCAAGAGCAGTTCGAAATATAGTCTGGGGACGAGTGCTCGTGCTTGTTTGATTGTTTTTGTGAGCGTTGTTGGGCTATGTTTTTATTTTTCTGCCCAAATCCGCCTGCCGGAGGACATGCCCGACCCAATTCCAGGCCGTGGGCGCCCCCGTACAGTCAACCCCAACCCGCCTGGGAAGGATGGGCAACCTTCCCCAGGGTACCCTTGCATCCCTGCCCGTCGGCCCATCCTCAGCGACTTTCGCTGGCCAGCCTCGTTCGAACAGCGTCAGCATGGCCCTCTTCAAGCCTCTTGCATCCTTCAACGCGCATCCTCGTCATACGGGTCGACTGCATGCGCGTGTCTGAGGCTCGAGCCCAGGGGGCGCTCCCTGAGACCCGACGCAGCGAGAAGGTTGCAACGCCGTTAAAAAGTCACGCCCGGAGCCCCAGACCCGATCCCTCTGCGGCATGTCTCGAGCCGGATCGACCTGCGAGGGTCCCGGGGCCCGAGACGAAAGAGCGCAAACGATCTGGCTTCGGGGTGCGACAAAGAGAAGTTGATACGGAAAAGGAATGGAGGAGGAGGAGGAGGAGGAGGAGGAGGAGGAGGAGGAGGAGGAGGGAGGAGGAGGGAGGAGGAGGAGGAGGGAGACCAGGATCGCAGGGCTGCCGCTGGGCCCAGGTCGACCACGCGTCAGAGTGACCCCTCGCCGGAGTGACCTTTTGTGCGGGCCATCGGGCCCGCGCCCCTGGGTTTTGTCCTCCTCCTCCTCCTCCCCTCCTCCTCCTCCTCCTCCTCCTCCTCCTCCTCCTCCGCCTCCTCCGCCTCCTCCGCCTCCTCCGCCTCCTCCGCGCCCCCACAAGCTGCGCACCGAAGGCCACTCCTACCCAGGGTCACTCTTACCTGGCCTCGCTCGGACGTGTGCGTTGTTCCTTCGGCGAGGACCATCGAGGAGCATCCTTGACCACTGGGCGAGAAAAAACCAGGCACGAAACCAAAAAAAACACGGGGAACGGGCGTCCGAGCGAGGGTCACTCTCTACGTCCAGCCGACCAGGGGCCTCCGCCGCGGTGGCCGCCCGCCGCGGGCCCCACCGGCCCCCGGTGCCCCGCCCCCCCTGCCGTTCGAGGGCCCCCCGCGGCCCGAGGCGGGGAGAACCCCCCCCCCCTGGGCGTGCGGCGCCCGGGCCCCGAGGCCGCTGGGGGAATGCCACCCCCTCCTGCTCCTCCTCCTCCTCCTCCTCCTCCTCCCCCTCCCCCTCCTCCTCCCCCACCTCCTCCTCCTCCCCCACCTCCTCCCCCCCCCACCTCCTCCTCCTCCCCCACCTCCTCCTCATCCTCCTCCTCCTCCTCCTCCTCCTCCTCCTCCTCCTCCTCCTCCTCCTCCTCCTCCTCCTCCTCCCCCTCCTCCTCCCCCTCCTCCTCCTCCCCCCCACCTCTCTCCTCCCCCCTCCTCCTCCCTCCTCCTCCTCCTCCTCCTCCTCCTCCTCCTCCTCCTCCTCCTCCTCCAGCAACCTCGCGGCCATGCCAAATCAAGCAATCAAGCAGTCAAGCAATTGGCTGGGGAAGAGGGGGCCCTGGGCGCAACGAGCTGCGGGAAACCCTGAGGAGGAGCGTTTCCAGCGCCCTGGGGCCCACCGGTGGGTGCACTTAAAGTGCTCCCCCCCCCGAGGGACTCCCTCGCCCCCCCCCCCGCCCCTTTGACTTTTGCCCCGAAGATGGCCCCAGTGGCCTCCAGCATGTTCCCGCAGGGCTCCCTAGCGATTCTCAGAGAGCCCGAGAGGCCCAAATAGGTTCCAGGCTGGCCCCAAGGCGGCCCCCACGGGTGCACAAGATGCCACCACAGACAGCCCCAGACCGCCAACATGCTTCAACACTTGCAGAATGTCATCTGGATGTTGTGCATCCCGGTGGTTCAAACGCTTGGTTAAGTATGGATTCGATGGGGGATTCGGCCCTGAGATGACCCAGGGCTGCTCCAGGAGGCCCCTCAGAGGATCGAAGAGGGCCCCCAGAAGAGGAGCCCTTTACGGGCGAAGAGGGCCCCGAGACGGCTCACGGCGGCCCCATGCGCCCCGAGATGTCGGAAGACGGCTCCTGAACGCACCAAGCGAGGCCAAGAGGGTCAAAGATGATTTCAAGATTGCTCCGAGAGTTTGCAAGAGGTTCCCCAGGGGACCCCCGTACGTGCACACATGGCCCCAAGATGGCAGTGCGAAAGCCTCAGGGACGACGATGAGAAAGATGAGGAGGCGGAGAAGGGGGATGATGATGATGATGATGATGATGATGATGATGATGATGATGATGATGATGATGATGATGATGATGATGATGATGATGATGATGATGATGATGATGCTGATGCTGATGATGATGATGATGATGCTGATGATGATGCTGATGATGATGATGATGATGATGATGATGATGATGATGATGGAGAGGAGGAGGAGGAGAAAGAGGAAGAGGAGGATCCCTCCATATGCCCATCTCCATCACTCTTTAGTTACCCGCGTCTGTGTCATCATCCTCTTCATTCTTGATAATCTGTATCATGATCTCGTTATCTTCATAGCTCTCATATTCATCCTCTTTGTCCTTTCCCCCTCTCTTCCCTGAGTGAGAGTTGGTCTGCTTCATCTTGTGGCAGCTGAGTGATATGGATCGGCGCGTTCTACCTGGAGCTGGAACTCTTTGGGGAGTGAGCCATCGCTGAGGACCTGGATTGTTTTCCAGTTACTGCCTCGGTTCAGTCTTTAATAAGACTTTTGCCGCCGATCGGACGATGTCCGATTGCGTCTAATCCGAATGACACTCCAAGGACATGGCCACGCCACCTTGACAGAGAACGTCCGCGACATTGGAGTATACATACGCGTGACGTCCCTTCCCTCCCCGTACCCCTCCTTCTCTTTCCAGGACGGCTATAGGTTCGCTCATTTTTGACGCACGGAGCAGGCTCCGCCCAAGCACGGGTCCAAAGTTGACTCCAGTGTGTCTTCCGACGCGTCATTTAGATACACTGATTCGGGCAGGACTCCGCTTATCGTTCGGGGCATTCCCATGTCTGGTCGGTGTGGATGATCTGCTCTTGGGCTGCCTCGCGCCCATGTGCCAATGTCTTGTTCGCGTCATTGAATCATGTGATCGCCAAGCCCTTGTTCGGAAAATGTTGTCGGGGCGAATTCGATCCCATTGCTTGCGTGATAGGATTCTTGAACACGTGGTGCCATGATTGTTCTAGACGATCCGCACCCATGCTCCTCCACGGAGTCCTTGTGAGCCTCACCTTCGAGTGTGCAGTTGCGCTGGTGTAAATTTGATCATCCAAACGCATTTGCACGACTCTCTATGTGTGTGCGTGCGTGTGTGTGATCTGGCTCGCATGTGTGATGATGGGCTTCTGCGTATTCCAGTAGTTGCGTATTCTCGCTCAACCTGCGTTGTCTCACCTGGCAGCGTTCATCAGTTCGGCCTGTTTGGCCGGGCCACTCGGCAAACTGGCAGGGGGGGCTCTTCAACGGGGATGGGACTTTTGTTTTCTTTCGCGTTTTTTCGGGAGGCCCCATGGCAGACCGTACAGTCGGGGCCCTGAAGAAGGAACCCTTTTCGTTGGGGAGGGACTGCGTGTTCCTTGATTGCTTCACAGTTTGCTTTGGGCTTTCCTTTGGTTTTCGATGGGAAATCGAAGTTCAACTTGTGGATGAAAGGGGCCTCGTTCCTTATTTAGGGATCCTTTGGTCAACGCTCCGACTGTAGACAGCAGAGCTCCTTCAGGGCCAACCCCGAGGGCCCGACAGAGAGGCATGGGGCTTGCAGGGGGAAGATGCTGGAGAGCATCTCGAGCGGAGGCACATCCACTCAAACAGTAGGAGCTACGAGGCCGTGGTGATCGTTCTTTTAGTCATCGTCTTGCCAATCGGCGCGGGCCATCGGACCCCCCCTCCCCCCCTTCCCTGGAGTGGATCTTGGCTGTTTTTGTTGGCGCATGTCTCCATCAGGTGGAGCCTCCCCCCCAGAGGACGCACTTCTGCAAACAGTCGCACTGAGCAGAGGTCCGGAGCCAGACCCCCCGCCCCCTCCCCCTCCCCCTTGCCGCCCAATGTCGAAACGCCGAAGAGGAGGAGGAGGAGGAGGAGGAGGAGGAGGAGGAGGAGGAGGAGGAGGAGGAGGAGGAGGAGGAAGGGGAGGGGGAAGGGGAGGGGGGCGGGAGCTCGCGTCGGATTTCAGACCGGGCCACGTCGTTGTCACGGAGGCCCCGTCGGGCCGACCTGAGTCCCCCGTGCCCGGGTCTTGCGTCTCCCCGATCGTGGGCGGTGCGCCCCGTTGGCGCAGGCGTGGCGCGTCGGCGCGTTGCCCGGTGGGCGGCTCGCGGTGCGCCCCGTGTGCGCCCCGCGCGGAGTTTGCGGAGGACGATCATTGGAGAGGAAGCGTGTTGCCAGATGATTTCCAGACGTCTAAAACACGTGTGCAACATGCTTCAAACATGTAAAAAGACATGTTCAAAGCATGTTCAGAACCTTGTTCCGACAGGGTGTCCACTGTCGTGGCACCCACAACGCTAAGCGGCCTTCTCTTCTCCCCCCCCTCCGCGGCCGCCCGCTCAGGCCCTCTTCCCACTCCTTGCGCGCTGGCCAAGGCGCTCTTCGGCGCCCCTGTTTAGCTCCAGCGCTGGTGCAGGCAACGCTGCCTCGCCGCCGGCGAAAAAACAGGTGCGCCCCGCGCTGCCTGCACCGCGCCGCTTGCATGGCATGGTTTGCACCACTCTGCTCGCACCTAAGAGCTTACACCGCAGTGCTTGCAGCACGCAGTTTCCCCGCACAATTTGCACCACGCAGCTTGCACCACACACACGGCTTGCACCACACTGATTTGACCACATGGCTGAAACCACATATCTTGCACCACACACAGATGGCACCGCGTTGCTTGAAGTGCGCTTGCATCACATGGTGCGCACAACATAGCTTGCACACCCAGAGTGCAATAGCTCACTGCTCGGTGATACACGCTCACAAAGACTTCCTTGTACATCTTGCCAGTCCAAATGAACTCCTGCTGCCATCCAGCGGAAGGGCACATGGGTACATAGAGTGGTGGGAGGCTGATACAGATCTGGGTTTTGAATTGCTTCGAGTACTCGGACAACCCGCAGGCCTGCCTGTCATCCTCTACCCCTTGAGCGGGATGCCTATTCGGCAGCGTGGGAGCATGTTCGAATACAGTCCATGGAAGATCGAGCAGTGACTGCGCCACAGTCCACATGATCTGTTTTGTAACCTGTCTGCAGGATCTGAAGGTCGTCATGGTCGTCAAGTGGGATGCCCAATGTCCCTCCTCTTCATCATCATCATCATCATCATCATCATCATCATCATCATCATCATCATCATCATCATCATCATCATCATCCTCTTCCACCCCTTCCTGCACCTTCTGTTCACCCCGCCTAGGGGTATGCCCGTGAGGATCCAGCAGAGGATGGAAGCAAAGTAATCCTGCCAACGCCACGAATCAGAAGCCCTCGGGGGCCGTTGAACAACTAGGGTCATGAGGAGTCGAACTGGGAGGAAGCAAGGGGAACAAAAAGAGAGAGGGGCGGGCGGGATCGACAGGAGGGGGGATAATGAAGAGGAGCTGCAGGAGGGGCGGAGGAGGGGCGGATGAGGGGGATGGCAAGTCGGTGGAAGTGATGAGAACCAGGAGGACGCTGACGTGGGTCAAGAGGAGGAGGAGGAGGAGGAGGAGGAGGAGGAGGAGGAGGACGCGGAGGAGGAGGAGGAGGAGGAGGAGGGAGGGAAAAGCGGAGGTTGGCTGATAAGGAAGAGGGGGCCGAGAGAGTGGCAGAGAGGACGAGGAGGAGAGGTGCGAGAAGGGGGGCCAGTGCAAAGCCAAGACCCATCAATGATGTTTCAACAAACCCTCCCTCCAATTGGCCCCACCCCCTCGGCAGCTGCCATCATAGGGGCTGCTGGGGGTCTTGCCCCCATTCTTGTACACTTCTTATGTTATGGCGTCAATTGCCCACGGAGGGGGCCGAGGACCTCCCTACGGCCCCTCGGCCACCGAAGACGGCCGTAGGGAGGGGTCCAAACGTACCTCCACCTTCCAACACCTTTTTACACATACCAACCTTTTCCTGATTTTCCTTTTGTCACTGAGGGAAGTGCCCCATTGGAAGACAACCGTGTGAGAATCCTGAACCGTGCCAGAGTACCATTCCTGGGACCTCCAGACCGCGATTCGACGCAACTGTGGCGTCCTGACGATCCCGGAGTGTGGCAGAACACCAGTCCTGGGACTCGAGAACCGCGAATCAACGTAAGCAGTTGCGCCCTGACAGCCCGACATCGTGAAGAACCGCCATTTCTAGGACGTGAACCATAAGACCCCTTGAAACTGTTGTAACTCTTACGAAGAATCTGCGCGGCACTAAGGGGAGAGCCACATGTTGGAAAGGAACGCCCCCCATCATTGAGTGTTAAAGGCGAATGTGCACGGCGCTAAGGCAAATGTGCACGGCGCTAGGGCGAGAGCCGCATGTTGAAAACAACGTGCCCTCCATCACTGAAGCTCTTACGAATTTTTAGGACGAACGTGCGCGGCGCTAAGGCGAGAGTCGCATTTTGAAAACGGGCCTCCACCCGTGAAGCTGTTTTGCAATTGCTACAGACGAATCTGCGCAGCGCTAAGGCGAGAGCCACATGTTCAAAACCACCCGCCCTCCATCCGTGAAATCATTGCAGCAAGCTCCCAGCTTAAGGACCACCCACGGTGAGGAAGTCTCAGGCGAAACGCCCCGCTCGCCCTACCGACGCGCCTCGGGGAACGACAGGGAGGAGTCATTTATAAGAAACAAAGATCAGAATGAGGAGGACGACGAGGGGGGAGGAAAGAAGGAGGCAGGGCACGCTACGAGGGAGGAGCCGCCCTCTCGATAGGTGCCCCGCCGGCATGGTGGTCGATACCCGTATACCAATATTCCCTTTTCTATATTTTTATAATTCCGGGGGTGCGGACCCCCCCCCCGAAACGGGACCCCCCGGATCCGTGCCACGGGGGCGGCCGAAAATCTTTTCCAAGGCGTGCACGCAGGCGGGCGGCAGTGCCAAATCGGTCGGCGCAAGCCCACAGAGACACCCAAGACAGTCCAGGATATCACCCGGGTAGCCTTGAAGACCCTCCGCGAGAGCCCCAAGACCTTTCTCAAAGGGGGCCCGAGAAAACAAAATCATTGAATTTCCCATTGGTTTTTCAATGTTTTGAGCGTTCTCGCTTTTTCAGGTTTCCGACGCTCCTGGACCGCCCAAGAAGCTCCCAAAACCGCTCCAAGGCGGCCCAAGAAGCTCCCAGAGCGCGCTGAGAGCGCCCCAAGACGGTCCAAGACGCGCCCGAGATGGCCCACGAACGCTCCAAGACGGCCCAAAAAGGGGCCCCAGGGGGGACCACGAACTGAAAATACGACCCTCCCGCCCCGAGAAGGCCCAAGGAGGCCCCAAGAGAGCTCCACAGGGCCTCGGGAAGCCCCCTAAGTAGCTCTGGTGAGGCTCCAAAAACATCCCAAATTGTTACTTGTCCATGGGTTTTTCAATGTTTTCAACGTCCGCGCTTTTTCGTGTGTCCGACGCTCCAACACCGCCCAAGAAGCTCCCGAAACCGCCCCACAACGGCCCAAGAGGTTCCCAGAGCGCTCTGAGAAATCCCCAAGACGGCCCAAGACGCGTCCGAGATGGCCCGGGAACGTTCCAAGACGGGCCAAAGAGGAGCCCTAGGGGGGACCACGATCTGAAAATACAAGCCTCCCGCCCCGAAAGAGCCCAAGGAAGCCCCAAGAGAGCTCCAAAGGGCCTCGGGAGGCCCCCTGAGACGTTTCGGTGAGGCTCCAAAAACATTCAATTTTTTTACTTTCCCATGAGTTTTTCAATGCTTTCAGCGTCCTCGCTTTTTCGGGTTTCTCACGTTCCAAGACCGCCGAAGAAGCCCCCAAAACCGCTCCACAACGGCCCAAGGGGCTCCCAGAGCGTCTTGAAAAGTCCCAAGACGTCTCAAGACGCGCCCCAAGACGGTCCAAGACGGTCCACGAACGCTCCGAGACGGCCCTAAGAAGGGCCCCAGGGAGGACCAGATAACTGAAAATACGAGCCTCCCGCCCCGAAAGGGCCCAAGGAGGCCCCAAGAGAGCTGCAAAGAGCTTCGGGAGGCTCCCTGGGAAGCTCCGGCGAAGCCCCAAAAAGCTTCCAAATCGTTAATTTTCCATCGGCTTAAGCGGAGGAGGAGAAGGAGGAGGAGGAGGAGGAGGAGGAGGAGGAGGAGGAGAAGAAGGCAGAGAAAGAAGGAGAACGAGGAGGAGGAAGAGGATGAGGAGGAGGAGGCGGAGGAGGAGGTGGAGGAGGGGAAGGAGGATGAGGAGGAGGAGGAGGAGGGTCCCGACGGCTCGTAAGAGCCAAGCCGACCAACACCCTGCCCGTCAAACCCGCCGCCCTCGAAATCGCACCGCTCCGCCGCCCCGCGCCCCCTTCATCTGATATTCCCTGAAGAGTAGCCGCATTATGCTCATAATCCCGGGTTCGCAACCAATTTTCCGAAAATTCGGTTGCGAACCCGGGATTCTAGCTGTTTCCCGCGCGGTCCCCACTCATATGCGCCATTCCATGCGCCCGCGGCCTCCAACTCGCAGTTTTGGCCCGTCCCAGGTTGATTGCCCCCCTTTCTGCTCTTCCTGCGCTTCTCCGAAGTACGAACCAGTGGACCGCGGCTAAAATGGAAAAAGGATGGCACCACGGGCCAACCATTCCAAAGCTTCAAGGAACAAGGTGCATGGCGCGAAGCGCCAATGCAGCCTTGTGTGTGTATATATATATATATATATGTATCCTTCCCTCTCTCCCTCTCTCTCTCTCTCGTTCCCTCCCTCTGTCTCTCTCTCTCTCTCGTTTTTTTTTTTTTGTTTCTCTCTCTCTCTCTCTCTCTCCCCTTCACTCTGACCCCTCAAGTAAAGGGGGCGGGGAGAGGAGGGGGCAGGCCCTCCACTCGAAACTCGATCCTGCTCGCCTCTCCTCCACTCCCTCCCCATCGAACCTTGATCCTTCACTTCCCCCCCCTCAAGGAGGGAGTAGGGGAAGGCGGAGGAAGGAGGAGGCCCTCGGATCTTGCAGGAAGGGCGAGAAGGGAGAGCAGGGGGGGGGAGCGAAGATGCCTCCCTCCTCCTCCTCCTCCTTTTCCTCCTCCTCCTCCACCACCTCCGCCTCCCCATCCTTCTCCTCCTCCTCCTCCTCCTCCACCACCTCCTCCTCCTCCTCCTCCTCGACCTCCTCCTCCTCCTCCTTCTCATCCTCCTCCTCCCCCCCCCATCCCATCTTGGGGGGGGGGCCCGAGGACCCTGGGGCCCATCCCGTCTGGGGGGGGTGCCGTGGGCCCTGAGCCCGCGATCAGACATACATATCTATATATATATATATACATATATATATGTACAGTTTATATATACATACATATATATATGTGTACATTTCTATATATATATATATATGTATATATATACATACATACATATATATGTATATTGTACTAGAGAGGGACAGAACAAGAGAGAGTGACATCTAGAGAGAGAGTGTGCGAAAGAGGGAGGGAGAGAGTGAGATAGAACGAGACAGAGAGAGAGAGAGAGAACGAATGAGAGGGAGAGGTACAAGCTCGAACCATGCAGAAGCGCCCGGCCCCTCAAATCCACCAGGGTGCGTTGCTCCTGAAGTTTTTTAGGGACCGCGCATGCTGATACGTGTCCAAAACCTATCATGTTATCGCTCTCGCTCTCTCTCTCTCTCTCTGACTCCCTCTCGCCCCCTCTTTTTCCTCTTGTGCTGTTCTCTCTCCCTCTCTCACAAGATGGTCATTACACGTCCGATGTATTTTTCTATGTCTCGTATCTGGTTCGTCTTAAACTTTCTTGCTCGGCAAATAGAAGTGTATAATCCTATCTTTCTCTCTCCACTCTCTTTCTCTCTCGGTGTCTCCCTTTCTCGCTCGTTCTCCCTCTACCTCCCTTTTCCGATGTGCCCTATCTCCCCCTCTCTCTCTGTCCTCTCTCTCTTTCTCTGGTTCCCGTCCTCCCTTCATCCCTCTCATCTCTCTTTTCTTGTGTCTCTCTCTCTCTCTCTCTATATAGATCCGTTTCATTCGGTGTTTTGTTGTTGTTGTTCTCTCTTTCTCTCTAGCTGTCTCTCACCTGCGTCTCTCTCTCTCTCTCTTTCTCTCTCTCTCTGTCTCTCTCCCTCTGTTTCACTCTTTCTGTCTCTGTCACCTTTTTGTTGTTCTCTCTCTCCCTCTCTCTCTATTTCTTCATTTGGTTTCTCCCCTCTCTCTCTCGCTCTCTTAGTGACTCTCTCTCCTCTCCCCTCTCTCTCTCTCTGTACTGTGAGCCTTGATATTCACTGCCCGCGTCCTAGCACAAGCTGCCTGGCTCCGCCTCGCTGCGCCTCCTGCGTCTCTCTCTCTCTCTCTCTCTTTTTCACCCTTGCGGTTTCTGCTAGAACCGTCACTTGGCGTGCCTCCCTTTCGCAGGGGTACTCGACGTATTTCTTCTCTTCGTTCATGTCGCACTCCTGCTTCCCGAATGCCATATGGCATTACCAGGACCGGCTCTGTCGCAAATGTGCCAGTCTTCTCTGATAACATGGGAGGGCAGCGTGCGAGCATCGACGAACGCGCACAGCCGAGAGATCATTCAAGGCAAGGGTCGCGGTCGAGAGCTTATGTTAGGAAGGGGTCAGGAGCGATCACGACATTGTCGGGTATGCTTGCGTGGGGGAATCTCCACATGTCGCCTCCTTGTTGTTCTTGCCGCCTGCATCCCGTCACTCGTCCATCTCCGCTCCCCCTTCGTTCCTCGTTCTCCCTCCCAGATTATGTCATGTGTCTTTCCTCCTTCCTCCTCCCTAATTCCTCCTCTCACGCTGTTGCCCTTTATCCTCTTTCCTCCTCCTTCCTCTTCCCTCCCCCTTCCTCCCCCTCCTCCACCCTACTCCCTGCTCTCTCCTACATCTCCCACGGAGTCCTACTTCCCCTCCCTCCATGATCCACCACCTCCTCTCTCCTTCTCGGTCTTACTTTTATCCCTCGCCTTCCTCCTGTCCTCTCTCCTCCTCATCCTGCCCCTTCCCTGCCCAACCAAACTTCTGTTGTGATCCTTCCCGTTTTCTCATCCTGACCCTCCTCGCTTTCCTCTCCTCCTTTTTCTTGACTCCAGGCCTGTCTGTCCCTTCTCA
>CAUYUJ010021877.1:85000-132028 GCA_963575745.1 Prorocentrum cordatum | reverse complement strand
CCAAAGTCCGCTTGGAGTCTCCAGTCCTAGCTTTGTAACGCAAAGAAAAAATCCTGGCAGGAACAAGCCCTGAATCCCAGAGGTCTCCCCAGGACGGATTTGTCATTCTTTTTGCACGGCCCCGAGAGTGGCAAAAAACCTCTCCAGGGCCTCTCTGGGGGAACGAGGACTGACATAAGATAAAAACTCTGAGGTCCGCGTGGATTTCTCAGATCCGCGCTGGACCCCCGTGGCGGCGCCCCCGGCGCCGCCCCTGGCGCGCTCCGCGCCCTAGGAAGGGGAGGTTCAGCGCGGATCCGAGAAAGCCGCGCGGACCTCCGAGCATTTATCTTTATGGCATTATTCGTTCCCCTACCCTCTCCTTCACTGGTGATCAACGCACGCAGAAACCGCAGTAGAGGCCTCCTCGATGGGGTCGGAGTAGATGGGGTCAGAGGATCGCGCAGCATCGCCGTTGCATCGGCGATGCATCGGCGATGCTCCGGCGATGCATCGCCGACCTGGGCGATGCATAGGCGACGTCGGCGTGAATCACATCGGGCTCCACATTGAACCGCATCGCCGATGCATCGTCGAAGCGGCACGATCCTCCGACCCCATCTGCTCCGACCCCGTCCAGGAGGCCTAGACGCAGGGCCGCTGCAGAGCGACCGCTGCCGCCCGCGGCCGCCGCTTAGGCCGCCCACGCCGTGGGCCTCGCCCCCGCGGGCGCGCGCGCCAGCACGGGCACGGCCGCCGTGGCCCCGCCGCGGGGGCCCAGCAGCACGGGGACGCCCCGCCTCGGCGCGTGCCTCGCTTTGGCGGGCGGCCTCCTCCTCCTCCTCCTCCTCCTCATCCTCCTTCCTCCTCCTCCTCCTCCTCCTCCTCCTCCTCCTCCTCCTCTCCCTCGGGCTGAACTGCTCCCCCAAGATGGCATGTGAATGCGGCTTCCTCTTCAAATCTGAAAGATGCAAATCGCACGCTCCATTTCACGACGCAGCGCCGGGGGGGCATTGAGCCCGCCTTTGCGCGGGCGCGAGCGCGAAGAGTCTGAGATGATCCTGAGAGGCTCCGGAGAAGTTCCCAAGGGGCTCCTCCGATGTTTCTGAGAGGCTGCTGAAGACGGCGCTGATCGCACCTCATGTAGCCGAATCCCACCTCCGAATCTTGCCTGCGGCGGCCGCGCTCCTGCTCCGAATCTTGCCCATCGACGTCCCGAATGGGGCTCCGAATCGCGCCGCGTAAAGGCTCCGAATCTTGCCCGTCGACGCCTCGGATGGTGCTCCGCACTGTTAAAAACAAGACCGAAGATAATTCACCCAACTTTCGTTAATGATTCGACCGATGTGAAACTGCCATCTTTCGGGGCAGCTTTCGGTGGCCTCGTCCGGTGGCATTTCGGGGGGCAAGCCCAGCGCGCGCGGGTGGCCTGTGTACTTGGGGCCCCGCGGACCCCGCGTCCAGAGCCCTCGACTCAAGGGCGCAGATCTCCTTTGATTCTGGGGCCAGGGCCCACGGACTCCGCGGCGGGGCCCAGGCGAGCCGGGGCCCGACCATGTGCTGCGGCATCGCGAAGAGCGTCCAGCAACGCCAAAGAAACCGCGCGCAAGAACGACATCGAGCAAACAAATAAACATAGCAAAATTCACAGACGTTTCGCTTGGGGTCCTGTTCAGCCCGACCTCTCCCTCGTGCCCCAGGGCCATCGGGTCCGAGGAGGGCCCCGGGGCGGGCCGCGCGCGCCGCGGGCCGCGCCGCGCGCGCCCGCGCCGGCGCCCGCCGCCGCGGGCAAATCCCGGCCCTCAGTCCTTCCGCCCCGGGGCAGGGGCCCGCCGCCGCCGCCGGTGCCGCCCCGCCGCCGCTCCCGTCCCGCCGCCTTCCGCCACCCTCTTCCAGCCGCTCCTCCTCGCCCTCCCCTCCTCGGGCGGTTCCTCCTCCGTGGCGGGGCGCCCCTCCTCCGCCTCCTCCTCCTCCTCCTCCTTCCTCCTCCTCCTCCTCCTCCACCTTTCCTCCTCCTTTTCCTCCTCTCCATTCTCCTTTTCCTTTTCCTCCTCCTACCTCCTCCTCCTCCTCCTCCTCCTCCTCCTCCTCCTCCTCCTCCTCCTCCCCTCCTTCTCCTCCGCCTCCTCCTCCCCTCCTCCTCCTCCTCCTCCTCCTCCTCCATCCTCCTCCTCCTCCTCCTCCTCCTCCTCCTCCTCCTAACCTCCTCTCCTCCTCCTCCTCCTCCCTCCTCCTCCCCCCCCTCCTCCTCCTCCTCCTCCTCCTCCTCCTCCTCCCTCCAGAAGACCTCGGCACGAGCTCCGCAACGGCGGGCGGCGCCGCGGAGCCGCCGGCGCGCTGCTCGGCAGGCGCGCGCGGGCTCGCCCTCGGCGAGGGCTCGGCCGCGGCGGGCGGCGCCGCGGAGGTCGCGGCGCCCCGCTGCGCGGAGGGCCCCGGCACGGCCACGGCAGGCGGCGCTGCCGAGCCGGCGGCGCGCTGCTCGGGCGCTGCCGTCGAGCATGCGGCCGCCTCGCGCGTCCTCTTGCGGCGCTCTTCGGCCGCGTAGACGGCCCGCTGCCGGTCCTCGCGGAACTCGTCCAGCCACGGCCTCGCCGGGAGGGGAGGGGTTGTCGGCGGCGCAGCGGGGCATCGGTCTGGATCGAGTGGGCGTCGCGGCTGGATCTCGAGCGGCGCAGCGGGGCACCAGCCTGAATCGAGTGGGCGCCGCGGCTGGATCTCGAGGGCCGGGGGCGACGACAATTTGAAGGCGCGTGAGGGGCACGTGTGCCCCAAGGCATCCCTTCATTTCCCTTCCGATTCGCCATGCCTCCCCTATTGATCGGGAGGGGAACGGGAAAGGAGGGGTGAATGAGAGGATAGGAGGTTGGGGGGTGAGATCGAAGTGGAACGGAGAGCCCCCCTACCGGGAAATCGATTTCGGTTTCGTGTTCGTGCGTGCCGCGCGGGCGAGGCGAAACTGCGTGGGCGGGCGAGAGAAAGTCTCCTGTGGCTGAGGCGCGGCCGGACCAAATGACTCCCTTCCGGGCGGCCGGTGGCCCGCGGTGTCCCGCCAGTGTCCCGCTGGTGTCCCGTGTGGCTGAAGCGCGGCCGGACCAAATGAGTCCTTTCCGGGCGGCCGGTGGCCCGCGGTGTCCCGCCGGTGTCCCGATGGTGTCCCGTGTGGCTGAGGCGCGGCCGGACGAAATAATCCCCTCCGGGCGGCCGGGGCGGCGCGGTGTCCCGCCGGTGTTCCGCCGGTGTCCCGTCCGTGTCCCGTCGGTGTCCCGATGATGCTGTTGATGATGATTGTGATGATGATTATGATGATGATGGTGATGATGATAATGATGGTGAGAATGATGATGATGTTGGTGATGGAGATGATGATGATGATGATGATGATGATGATGTTGGTGTTGATGTTGTTGATGATGATGATGACGTCGATTGCGAGATCGATTGTGATATCGGTAGTGAGACCGAATGTGAGATCGATTGCACGATGCTGATGGTGATGATTGCCTTCATGGTGTTGATGTCTGCGATTATGATGACGGCGTTGGTGATGATGATGGTGATGCTGATGATCATGATGAATCCGATGATGATGAGGCTGATGATGATGATGATGTTGATGGTGATGCCGATGATGATGATTTAGTGAGGGGGCCTCCTACAGCGACCATTAGCAGGCCATGGCTATTAACTTCTTGGCCCGCGAAATGAAAACACCAAAAAACAAAGATGACAGACGAAGCGCCTCGAAATTTTCAAAATTCCGCTGAGCACTGATTTTTGCACGGCCTGTTTTGCCATCGGCTGCTTTGCAATATTCAGAATTCCACGGGGCATTGATTTTTGCCAGGCATGTTCTGCCATGGGGCGATGTGTCATCGATTCAAAAGCGGGGAACCGCAGGCGAGGCTCATTGGTACGACGCCCAACGGGTTTCCCAAAAAAACAGCGCACATGTTGGATTTGGCGCGCGGCGTACGCGAGTGAGAAAGCAGCCGCTTCTCTAGGGCAGCGCGCGCCTTGAGGGGACGCAAGCTTCAACGCGCGAGCGCGTCCACCGCGCAAGCACAAACGCTACGAGCGACGGGAAAAATCGTCCGCTGCACGGCGATGCGCGCACCTGTCGCGACATCACCCGAGAGCGTCGCAATCACATTTGTTTCCGTCCAACTTTGAAGACGGCGCTGCGTAACCGAAACGCGCGCGGGCGCAACAAAATCGAAGCAAACACGCACGCACACACGAACGCACGAACGCACACACACACACACACACACACACACACACACACACGCGCACACACACACGCACGTGCACGTAGCGAGCCAAACCTTTGAGTCGCGACGGGTACAAGCTAGACCAGGGCGCGGCTAACATAATTGACGGCAGCGCAAACATTTCTCTCTCTCTCTCTCTCTGTCTCTCTCTCTCTCTCTCTCTCTCTCTCTCTCTCTCTCTCTCTCTATGTATATATGCATGTATAGATACACATGCAATATCATGTTTAAATGGAAACAAAGAGAACGGATCGCGGTATATTGCCCAGCAGCCAGCCCGGAAACGCACCCGAACGGGCTCCGCGCCCCACGGGTGCCGCAAGGAGAATTGTCGAATGCCGACGCGCACTTCCGCGCCGCGAAAGGGCTCCCATGCCCCTGGAGCTCCCGCCACCGCCCCCCCTTTCCCATAGTGCAAGGCTTCATCGTCTCAAACGTGCGGGTCCGCAAGCGATGTTGCTTTTTGGAGCGCCAGACGGCTTCCCCACAATATCCGCGCGCATGTTGGGTTTGGAGCTTAACGTGCGGGACATGAGAGACGTACAGATTGTACAAAGCAGCGCGCGGCCTGGAGAAGCGCGAACTTAACCGCCGCGCAAGCGGGAGGACCATTGGCCGACGAACGGCCGTGACCCGGCCTCCGTCGGCCTCCTCAGACGGCTCCAGAAAAATTCATTTTCAGCTGCGGCACTTACATGTCGACTTCTATATTGTGGACAATGCAGAATTATCCCGCGCGCGCGGGCGCCGGTGACCCGGCCTCCGTCGGCCTCCTTACGGGGCTCCAGAAAATTCAGATTTAATTCTGGGAACAGAATGTCGACTTTTATATTCTGGACAATGCAGAACTCTCCAGCGCGCGCGAGCGCCGGTGACCCAGCCTCCGTCGGCCTCCTCAAAGGGCCCCAGGAAAATTCAGATTTAGTTTTGGGAAGTGAATGTCGACTTTTATATTGTGGACAACGCAGAATTCCCCACGCGCGCGCGGGTGACCCGGCCCCCGTCGGCCTCCTTAAAGGGCTCCAAAAAAAAAACATTGTCGAATGCGGCACTTACATGTCGATTTTTATATTTTGGACATTGCAGAACTATCCCGCGCGCACGAGCGCCGGTGACCCGGCCTCCTTCGGCCTCCTTCAAAAGCTCCAGAAAAAAACAGATTTAGTTTCGGGAGCGGAATGTCGACTTTTATATTCTGGACAATGCAGAACTCTCCAGCGCGCGCGAGCGCCGGTGACCCGGCCTCCGTCGGCCTCCTCAAAGGGCCCCAGAAAAAATCAGATTTAGTTTTGGGAAGTTAATGTCGACTTTTATATTGTGGTGGTCGAGCTCTCCTTTCCACTGCATGATGCGGTCCATCTCGTCCTTGGGAATGTCGCACTCCTCGAGGCCTTCGAAGAGCGTGCCGTCGTACTCGAACTTGACCTTGAGGGTACCGCTGCCGATCTTCTCCTCCGGCTTGACCACGAGGATGCCCGATTCTTGGTTGGCCTGTTGGAGGGCCGAGAGATGCCGTTGTTGCGCATCGACTCGCTGCTGCACCAACTTCTCCATGTAGTCATTCTGGTCGTCCAAGTACAGCTGCGCGTCCGTGAGCTTCTTCCTCTGCTTCCCGATGCGATGATCGAGATCCTTGAGCGCACGATTGGCCTCGCCCAGGAGCTGCGCACCCGTGCGCTGCTTGGGCGGTGCTGGGGCTGGCTTGGCGTTCTCCTCCTCCTCCTGGGCCTTGCGACGCAGAGTGTCCAAGGCGGCCGTGATGGTGGGGTCGGACTGGTCGCCGACGCCCTGGTATGCTGCCAAGCTCGCGACGAGGGAGACCGTGGTGAGCGGGTCGGGCTGCCCGACGTCGCACATCTGCTCCTCCGTGTTGTCCCAGCCTGCCGTGTCGCCGTTGTGGGTGGAACGTCTCCACGGTGCCCACTTCTTCCATGGCCGTCCCGAGTTTGACCAGCCCGCAGAATGCTTGCCATTCTGTGCCCATAATCCTGACGGTGGTGGTGGGGCGCCGATGGTGGGGAGGAACTTTGCCTTGCACTTGAAGCACTCGGTCTTACTGCTCCAGTTCCACTTATATCCACACGCTTTGCATCCAATATACCCCGCTGCTTTCCCAATGCCGTATCCCATGCCGCGGGAGACGCGCCAAGGCGGGGCGGACCACCTCGACGCTCGCCCTGGGGCTGACCAGGGGAAAGACTGAAGACTGGCCGCGGACTAGCGGTATCCACGTGTTCCCCTGTGGAACAAAGCATCTTGAGCCAAAATGGCTACGGAGGAGGAGGAGGAGGAGGAGGAGGAGGAGGAGAGAGGAGGAGGTGGAGGAGGAGGAGGAGGAGGAGCAGGAGGGCGTGTCGCCGCTCCCTCCCTGGCCTTCGGCCCAGAGCGGGCGAGCCCCGTCGCGCCGGCGCCAGCGCTTGCGCGCCTGCCTCCCGCGGCGGCCGCGGGCTCCGGGCCTGCCCCCGGCGCGGGGGGGGCAGCGAGGGGGGATCGGAGGAGGATAGAGGGCAGAAAATTCCCGCCATAATAATAGGGGAACGAAGAATGACATAAACATAAAAACTTGGAGGTCCGCGCGGATGTCTCGGATCCGCGCTGGGGCCCCTTAGCGGCGCCTTCGGCGCCGCCCCTGGCGCGCTCCGCGCGCCAGGGAGGAGGGTCCAGCGCCGATCCGAGAACTCTGCGCGGACCTCCGAGTTCTGATGTTTATGTCATCTTCTTCGTTCCCCTCGGGATACAGGGCAGAAAATCCACCCCCATAATAATCACCCCGACAATCGAAGCCGTTCAGTAAACGCACCCACGGAAGGAATCGAACAGGGCAAGCCTGTTAAATAAACGCCCGTGGCCGTTTAGCAAAAACGCCCTTGCGAGAAGGGCGCGGGCCCAGACATGCAGGCATGCGGGCTGCGCCACTGGGGCCTTCGGAGGAGTTCCCTGTGGAGCCGCGAAGCGCGTGAGGGGCCGTGCCGAAAGAGTTGGGGCGGAGGCCTGCGGACGGGCGCCGCTGGGACCTTCGGCGGAGCCCCCTGTGGGGTCACGAAACGCGTGAGGGGTGTGCCGACACGAGTTTGGCGGACGCCTGCGGACGGGCGCCGCTGGGACCTTCGGTGGAGCTGCCTGTGGAGACACGAAACGCGTGAAGGGTGTCCCGACATGGGTGGGGTGGGCGCATGCGGGCTGCGCCATTGGAAGCTTCGGTGGAGCTCCCTGTGGGGACATGAAGCGTGTGAGGAATGTGCCGAAACTGGTGGGGGAGATGCATGCGGGCTGCGCCGCTGGGACCTTTGGTGGAGCTTCCTATGGGAATGCGAAACGTATGAGGGGTGTCGAAATGAATCGGGCGGACGCATGTGGACCCTGGGTGCAGCTCCCTAAGGGGTCACGAAACGTGCGAGCGGCGTGCCGAAATCAATGGGGCGGGCGCATGCGGGCTGCGCAACTGGGACCTTCAATGGAGCTCCCTGTGGGGCGCCGAAACGCCTGAGGCGTGTGCCGAAATGGGTGGGGCGGACGCATGAGGGCTGCGCCGCTGGGACCTTCGGTGGAGCTGCCTATGAGGACACGAAAAGTCTGAGGAGGTGCCGAAATGAGTTTGGCGGGCGCATTTGGACTGTGCCACTGGGGTCTTCGGTGGATCTCCCTATGGGGCCATGCGTCGTGTGAGGGGTGTGCCGAAATGGGGCCAGGGCGGAGGATGGGCGCATGTGGACTGTGCCACTGGGTCCTTCTATGGAGCTCCTTATGAGGCACCAAGCGCGTGAATGGCGAGCTGCCTATGGGGGCATGAAACGTGTAAGGGGTGTGCCGAACTTTGGCGAGAGGGGACGCATGTGGACTGTGCCACTGGTGCCTTCGGTGGTCTCCCATATGGGGCCTCGTGACGTGTGCGGTGTGTGCCGAAATGAGGCGGGGGGACGCGTGTGGACTGTGCCACTGAGGCCTTCATCGGAGCTCCCCATAGGGGGCACAAAGCATGTGAAGGGTGCGCAAAAATATAGCGCGGTGGCGCATGCGGACTGTGCTAGTGGGGCCTTCGGTGGAACTCCCATATAGGGCCACGAAACGTGTGAGAGGTGTGCCGAAATGGAGCGGGGTGCGCAGATTGACTGTGCCTTTGTGGCCGTCGATGGAGATCCCTATGGGCCCACGAAATGTGTGTGAGGGGTGTGCCGAACTGGTGCCGAAATGGTTGGCATGCGGAGGGCAAAAGCAAGGATGGGAGGAGGGAGAAGGAGGAGGAGGAGGAGGTGAGACGCTGGGCGCCGTCTCTTCAAAACGATGGTCCAACTCCACAGGATGGTAAGGAAGCATAGTAAGCATTGCAGAGCAATGCAAATCAATAGAAAGCCATGCAAAGCAACGCATAGTATTGCAACGCACTGCAAATCAGTGCAGATCAAAGCAAAGCAGCGAAAAACAATTCCGAGAACTGCAAAGTAACGCAACGCAACGTGAAGCAACAGAACACAGTGTCAGGCGATGCAGAGCAGCGCAAAGCAGTGCAGTGCAAAAAGCAGTGCAGAGCAGCGCGAAGCACAAGGCAAAACAAGGCAACGCAGCGCAAGCCGAGTACGCTGCAATGCGCTCGCAATACACAGGGGTGGCAATGGGGCGGCAGCGACGGGCGGGAGCGTGGCCGCCAGGGCGGCGACTGGCCCTTCTGTTGGGAAGAGTGTCGGGGGCGGCCAAGAGGGGGACGTCCAAGAGGGGGGGGCTGCAAATCATGGCCGGCGGCATGTGCGCGGCCCAGGGGGGGGGGGGGGGGGGCAGGGACGTAATGAAATAAGAAGAGGCGCCATGAAATCTGAGGAAACATCATCGTCCACGCCACGATATCCACCCCCACCTGGTCACCACCCCCCTCTTGGCCGCCTCCGAGTGGTGCGGCGACGGACGGGCACGGGGCCGCCGGGGCGGCAGACGGACCCAGCCCCCCAGAAGGGAAGCGAGACTCCCCAAGTAAAAGCACTGCTCGGGAATCATATTTACGGGACGTGAAAGCGACCACAGCCACTGCTTTTCTTTTGCTGCCGCCTTCCAGCCAGCAGAAGCAAAGCAGTGGTTGTGGTCATGTTTGTTAAGCTTGGCACCAGGGAAATGACCACAACCACTGCTTCTGTTTCGGCCGGCTGGAAGGCGGCGCAAACAAGAAGCAGTGGCTGTGGTCATTTTCCCGTTCAGCAATATTACACCAGAGAAAATCCCTAATCCATGGATGGTTTGAAACGGGATCGATAAAGCAATCGAAAAGGAGATCGACCGGGAACCCGGGAACCCAAATCCCACCGAAATCGAGCCGGAACCAACAACCAGGAACCCGGGAACCCGGAACCGGGAACCCGGGAACAGAGCCAGCTACCAAAATCGGCGGGAAACATTCGCCAAATCTTTCAGCTTCCGCTCTAGGACCCCTTCAGTGCAGGCACTGATTGGGGAATCAAGCACACGCCGCCGCGGGGAAGCCATCGGCGCGTCACTGCCGAAGAAACGCCAGGTCACTCAGCAAGAGCGAAGGAGCGACACGCTGACGGGCTTCCAACGACGGCGTGGCATTGAGACTCCTGTTCCCTCCCGACGAGGACCGAGGAGAAGCACTCGCCCCGACAACGGAGACTAGGACAAACCATAACATTGGCACGCCCGAGAAAACTCCAGCCGCTGGTCGAAACATTCTCAATGTGTCGTTCTCTCCATATGTGATGCTCAAGGTCCTGCTCTGCAAGGTCCTGGTCTGCAAGGTCCGAGAGAACGCCCACTACCATTCCTGCGCCTGCTGGCGTGGCCACGCTGGTCGCGCGGCGGATCAGTCGAACCAAAGAATGCGGGTCGCCGTAGGACCGCGCACTGCCTACGGTTGCGTGCCCGTGCCCATTTGCGGTACCCCAGCACCCGTAACGGAACTTTGGGTCAGGCCCGTGCCCAATCACATGGCAGTGAGGGAGGGAGGAGATGCATGCTCTGTCGCCTGCAGCAGCGTGGAAATATCTGGCATGCTACGCCCTTCTCTCCCCGCAGGTCTGCTTCAGCACCGTGCCACGTTTTGTCTGGGGCTCTTGACCTGTGGGCGGCAACAGCCGCTCGGCACTCTCGCCCGACGGTCGAAACCGCCCCACCGATGGGGCGGGAGCTGCGGAGCAGCTACAGTGGAGACCCGTCCACAAGAAACCTTCCACGAGAAACCCAACCCTGGGACCCCAGGACGTCCACTGACTTCGGGATGGGAACGTCACGCTTTCCATCGCAGAGCCATCGAAACCCAAGAAACGAAGGGCACCCTGGAGGCCAGCAGGGTGTTTCTTGGCATGGGTCCCCGCAGTATTTACAGCTATACACACACACACACACACACACACACACACACACACACACACACACACACACACGCACACGCACACACGCACACGCACACGCAGACGCGCACGCACACGCACACGCACACGCACACGCACACGCGCACGCACACGCACACGCACACGCACACGCACACGCACACACGCACACGCACGCACGCACGCACGCACGCACGCACGCACGCACGCACGCACGCACGCACGCACGCACGCACGCACGCACGCACGCACGCACGCACGCACAGACAGACAGACAGACAGACAGACAGACAGACAGACAGACAGACAGACAGACAGACAGACAGACAGACAGACAGACAGACACACAGACACACACACACACACACACACACACACACTCACACACACACACACGTAAAGTGATGAGAGAGATATCCGAGTAAGTGAGACCCAGAACCAAGGATCGACCAAGAGACTGTTTTCACTGTCGCAACATCCCCGTTCGGTGAGGCCCGACCTGACCTACTGCAGTATGCACCGTACTCGACGGTTTGAGCGCCTGTGGCCTAAACCAGGCTGAGCCACCACAGCTACAATCAGAGACATAGATTACTCACATAACTATGTTACAGCATGTAGCTCCCCAGAAGTATTGAAAATACAGGCTTCAGAGTTGTGTCATTTGTGCGACTCCGGCCCCCACGAACCCAGAGAGCACCACTGGAATCACACACGTGCTGTCTATGTATTATTCTGCTTGCCGGCCCAGGGACAAAACTTAAAGTGTGCGAGGCTGCACGCCACGACTGCAAGCGACACAAGCTGACACAAGTTTGCCTCAGCGCGCGCGCGAGCAGCATCAAGCGCATACCAACCACCACCAAACCCAGGGAGAGGACCGGAGGGAGGCCAGACCAGAGAGAGGACCGGAGGAAGACCAAACCAGGGAGAGGGAGAGGACCGGAGGAAGACCGAAACCGAACCACACACACACGCACACAGCCCACCCAGAAAAGACCGCGAGGGAGATAAGATGTCTCATGCCCTGAGGGCCTTCATCACGTTCTACACTTGCCTCGGGCTGGGTTGGGACCGGCGCGGATCACTGGTATCGGCGGCGCAGAAATCTGAAACCCATGAGGAGGAGTGGGACAGAGGCCATGGTGGAGGACTCCCCCGCCTTGGGTATCGGCGGTTCCTGGAACCCCTCGAATTCGAAGGCGGGGATCTCTTCGGCGGTCGGGCCGCTAACGACTAACCACTGCAAGGCCCGCGCAGCAACGCCCCAAACTCCTGTGGTCACGAGCGAAAGTAAGAGGGAGGGCAGGGTGCGAGAGAGGTTAAACAGAAGATCTCCAAATGCAAGGCGCGTCTCATGCATTGCAAAGCACATCTGGGCAAAGAAGAACAGCGTGCTTACAACTACACATGCCTGAAAGCAGAACTGGAACGACGGGATACGTGTACCCTGGGACACATCCTGGCGGGCAGCGGCGCTACGGATCCGAGATCCACTAGGTGGGTCAGCTGATGTAGTCGGACTGCCGCTGTCGGAAACCACTCAGTTCGGGGGCGGCGCCTCCTGGAGCACATCCTCCATCACATGGCCGTCGCTGGACAAGTGCTGGTACAATATCGTGCCAGCCGTCTCCATCGTGAGGTCCCGAACCATATCCGCCGATGCACCCAGGCGCTGGAGCTTCTCAGACCATTGGGCAACAGACTTAAGCCTGCCCGCACGGCTCCACCAAGCCCCGTAGTTGAGCGGACAGTCGTTTTTCAGCTCCGCCGCCTCGCGACGGGCGGTCGTAACGCCAATGTGCGGTAGGACACGGTCGTGCAAATCGGCATCAATCGTGGCTTTCATGATTGGCCCTGGGTGCGCCGCAGCGGCCCCGGCAGCCGGAGGGCGCGCGGGTCCACCTCCACGCGAACGCTGCTCTTGGAGAAATTCACGCATCATGTTGCTGACGGCCTGGACGTCGGAACTCATGTTGGAAGTCGTGTTGTCGATGCGCGCGATCGTGCGCTGTTGCTCCGTCTGGGTGTCGCTGAGGCTCTGCACTTGACGGCGCAGCTGTTGGAACGCGGGGGAGGCCTCCACATTGTCCACCTCGCTGGTGGCACACCGAGGCTGCCGCGGGTCAGGTCCGACGAAGTCCTGGAGCCTGCGGATCGTTGTGGTCAAGCGTGAGTCGCCCTCCCTGTTCCGCTGCTGCTCGTCGCGCTGCACGTCCGAGAGCATGCCCGTGAGGGCCTCGGCCACCTCGCGCGTGCCCACCTGAGGGGCCGGAGCAGCCGCCTGAGATGGCTGAGGCTGCTGGCCTCCGCTCTGCGGGAGCGACCCGCCCTGGTGGAGGCGGGAGAGCGCCGTGCCGATCTTTGCCATCTGGCCCAGCGCCGCCAGGCTCCCCATCATGTCGTTGAACTGGTTCGTGATGGAGGCGAAGCCTCCGAAGCCACCACCTCCGGAGGGCGGCTGGTACGGCTGGTATGGGGCACGCGGCTGCCAACCCCCCTTGCCGCGGCCACCCCTGCCGCCCTGCTGCCAGCCCCCGTGTTGGTAGCCGTTGCCGCCCATCGCTGGGAGAGGCGCGACGCTGGTCGTGCGAGCTGGATCGAAACCGGCTGGTTGAGGGCTGGCGGCACGTTCGACCAACTTCTGAGCCTCGACGCAATGATCGTGGTGAGAGCCAAGATGGCACACACGAGGGCGAATGAGTTCTGGACAAGCGAGGGGTAGAAGACGAAGTAAGAGAGATACCATATCTTTACGCGGTGAGGGCGGAAATAACCCAATCCAGAGCTTGTATAAGAAACGATAAGGATAGTGCAAGTGTAGATACACCATCATGTCTGTTAGCATCAAATAGGTCAGAATGCTATTAGGTACACCTATCTGCTCCCATCTGCAAACACGTCCGCGGAGTTCGGCCCGATGTGCCCGAAGTACGCGAGGATCTTGCGAGTGTGTGTAAGGGGGTATGCTCTTCTTAACCAAGTGTGCTTGGTTTCCGCTCCATGCGAATTGCTCGTTTTTATGAACGGGATTTAGACGAAGAACTTGGAAACGAAAGTGAAGTTCAACATCGAGGAACTTTTGGATGATAGTGCCACCGGGGAGCGTACCAAAATCCTCATCCACCTTAAAGAAAACGACGCCCTGATATATCTGTGGTAATTTCCGCTTCAGACAGCACCGACACAACACATACGATAAGCACACAAGATCATCCACGTAACGACCGCAGGCCATTTGGGATGCACGATTTGGGTTCTTGTGGTCGTACTGCGTTTCCTTGTCACTAAGAACGACGTTCAAAATGCCTCCGGAGAGGGGGGCCCCAATGGGGATGCCCCGTGTCTGCTCAACGAAGATGCCCCCGAGACGATAAAACCGCATTCCAAGGAAACCGATAATACTTCTTCGGATCGACGTGAAGGAGAATACAACCCGGTCGCAATATGGAACCTCAAAATTGCCTCCCCAGACCGTTCGATGTCCCTGCCCAAGCTCAATTACAGTCAAAGTTTTATGCTTGGTAAAAAGGCTGATCCGCTGGAAAACCCTGTCCACCGCTTCATAGATTGACTCCGTGGCCAGATCTTCGTAAGCCTGGCCAGCGTCAGCAACGACAAGGGAGGGGTGGTACATGGGACCACCGCACTCGCAGCACTGGTAGGCCTGTTGGGACTCAGACCAGATAGGCGGCTGCAAGTTACGAACTCTATCTTGTAGACGACCGAGGGCCGACTTCATGTCCTGGAGGCTCCATCCTGGAGAGACGTAGTTAACTACGTACTGGAGTCCCCGACCAACTTGGCGATATGTCTTGCGCCCAGGAAGCTTGCAGAATGAGACTATGTTTCTGAAGCAGCTGTGGTTGGGGTCGGGGCATCGGTGAGTTCCATTTGTTTCCCAACATTTTGCCTTTACTGTCGGGTAAATATATGGTAAGTTTTTGGCACTCATCCTGGATTTTCCCTTGAATAGCGGTTTTGGCACAGTAAAGTCCAATAGCATACGGTACCACTGTAGCACATACGACACACCCACTAGCCGAAGACGCCATCTATGAGGGACGCGAGATAATAGAAACAACCACCTCAAGACGAGAAGCCGAGGGTTCGCGATCCAGAGCGTGTTAGGGTCTTTGTCTTCAACGCACACAACCACGCTCGTGCGAGCCTCCCGGAACGACGCATTCATGTCCGAAGTGCACGTGGCAAATCCTTCAGCTGAAGAGGAAGGGTGACAGCCTGAGGCAGGAATCGAGCAAGGTAAGGAGTCCATGAAATGCTTTGGAATGCCAGCTTGCGCCAACCACCCAAGACAACGCTGTCGTGTTCCACGCCGCTGCTCGTTCAGCGTCGGTTGCACCGGCGTGCGACCGTGTACAGGAAGGCGACTGAAATCCCCACCGGCCACCATCGCTGCCAGGATATCAGGATCTATTTCGAGAAGATCAGCCTCCTTGACTGTTTGGAGATAGCGCTGCGTGTTAACGATATGCTTTTTCAAGGGGTTGGGAGTAGCAACATCCAAGTGCAACGTAGACCTTACCAGCGACACCCAATGGGGGCGATCTCGGCCGTACAACGCGAGGACCTCACTAATCCACCTTCGTACACACTGTCGCCAATACCGGTTGGCCACAAGAAGATGGGTAGGACGAGGAACTGGGCTCCCCACGCGTGCCGCCAGGTGTGCTATATACGCTCGTGCTCGAATGCGCTCTTGGTGGTGAGGAAGCAGTGTGCAGGCAGACCATACAATATGAAGAAAATCGACAGAATGTGCGCGTAATGCACGTGCTCGTTCCCAATTGATATCCTGGGCCCTCACGGCAAGCTGTTTAATAAGTAAGGGAAAAACACCAACCATATGTATATCTATGGGCCCAAACGTGCGTGAAAGCTGAAAGTGCCTATCGAGATAGTGTGCATATACATCATGAAGGGTACCACGAAGAACATTTTGCGTAGCACTACGTCGAGTGAGAAATGCGTGTCGACGAACATACTTAGTGCACATAATTTCCAACGTGCGTTGCTGCCATACGTCATCTGAATCTCTAGCGTGCTCGAGTGCTTGTTGCTGGGATCTACCAAATCGTCCGTTTCGTCGTCGGCGAGGTTGGATCCGTTCTCGCCGTCGTCGTCGTCCTAGGGCAGGGGGGTTCGGGATGTCATTCGCCTCAGGGTGGTACATGTTGATGAATGCAGACTCAAGGCCAAAGACCTTATCGGGCTCCGTGTGGGTCAGGAAAAGCATGTAAAATTTTCCAGGGCCATCTTTTTGAAGAAGGGTGGAGTATCTCTGTGTCTGAGGGCATACAGCGCGGCGTTGAGTTCCAAACCAATCTCGCAGATGCTCTCGAAACCTCATCAGTGGGCCCGTACCTGACCCCACAGAGCGGTATTGACGTGCTTGCCCTATGTATCGACCCCGGTAGCCGAGTTGGTAAATGAAATGGCGCTGGACACCTCCGCGAGGACAAAAGCCAAAAACTCCAGCAACCTGAAGGCGAAGAAAACGGACCAGTGCGATAACATGAACTACTGACGCTTCACCTGTACGAAGGAGTGCTTGCTGGACGTCAAGAGGAATGGCCGACGTGGCGTGTGTGCTCCACCACACCTGCCGGCGTCCTTGATGTATGCTTGCACGCACACGCAACATGGTTTTTGCAATAGTGAGCGTAAGAAGGAACTCCAGACTATGACGAGGTAGCTTTGAAGGGCCGCCTGCCAGGGTGAGGAGTTCCGCTTGCATGGTATCGATCGCCTGGACAAATCTTGACGACGGACGCTCAACTACAAGATGCCAGAGAATGGTGCTCCAAAGCTTCACGAACTCATTCGAATAGCGATCAGGTTTGTGTCCGAATAGCAGAGAAGATGAAAACCCCAGCGCGAGACCTAAAGAAGAAATGTTGGCGCATTGCCGACATATTTCCCCATCGATCTCGGAGTTCGTACCTGAACAAGATAGAGGGCGACGTGTGGCGAGGAAGGCTCGGAGATGTGGTTCATGTTGTTCCTGTACTGCACTACCTTGCACGCCGAGCATAACTGAGCAGGCAACGAACCAGAAGAGACAGGTTAGTTTCCTGGGTACTCGTGGCATCGTGTTTGAATTAATACCAAAATGTAGAACGTAATATGGAGGAACGTGAATATGAGTATATATGTATGGACGAAGGCAAAGTCAGTGGTACACCAGGCCAGGGTTTGGACCCGCTCCAGAGGACTTGACCACACGTAAAGTGATGAGAGAGATATCCGAGTAAGTGAGACCCAGAACCAAGGATCGACCAAGAGACTGTTTTCACTGTCGCAACATCCCCGTTCGGTGAGGCCCGACCTGACCTACTGCAGTATGCACCGTACTCGACGGTTTGAGCGCCTGTGGCCTAAACCAGGCTGAGCCACCACAGCTACAATCAGAGACATATATTACTCACATAACTATGTTACAGCATGTAGCTCCCCAGAAGTATTGAAAATACAGGCTTCAGAGTTGTGTCATTTGTGCGACTCCGGCCCCCACGAACCCAGAGAGCACCACTGGAATCACACACGTGCTGTCTATGTATTATTCTGCTTGCCGGCCCAGGGACAAAACTTAAAGTGTGCGAGGCTGCACGCCACGACTGCAAGCGACACAAGCTGACACAAGTTTGCCTCAGCGCGCGCGCGAGCAGCATCAAGCGCATACCAACCACCACCAAACCCAGGGAGAGGACCGGAGGGAGGCCAGACCAGAGAGAGGACCGGAGGAAGACCAAACCAGGGAGAGGGAGAGGACCGGAGGAAGACCGAAACCGAACCACACACACACGCACACGCGCGCGCGCGCGCACAGGCGTCCTCCCCGCCCGCCTGCGGAGCAGCTAGATATCCACATGCTAGCATTCCGCCGTGCTGCGTTCTCCCTCGCGTGCAACGTGGGGAGACCAAAAGGTGTCGACACCGCTGCTCCCCGGACCTCTCCCGGGGTGCGTTCTGACCAGAATTTCGAGGCGAATCCAGCGGTGGCGACGAGGGCGGCCCAGGAGGCCGAACAGAAGGAAGACGAGGAAATGGCAGAGGTATGGGTACCTTTTCCTCCTCTGACAGTGCGCGCGCGCGCTGCCCGCGGAGGGAGGCGAGGCTCCTGCGCGGCCCTCGCGGCGCCCGCCGCGACCGCGGGCTCGGCCTGGCCGAGCCACGCCGCCGCGCTGCTGCGGCCGCAGGCCGCGGCGCACGGCCTGGCGTCCGCGGGCTGCACGGTTTCCCCCGGGACCGTAGGCGATCCGAGGAGGAGGAGGAGGAGGAGGAGGAGGAGGAGGAGGAGGAGGAGGAGGAGGAGGAGGAGGAGGAGGAGGAGGAGGGAGGAGGAGGAGGAGGCGGAGGAGGAGGAGGGAGGAGGAGGAGGAGGGAGGAGGAGGAGGAGGCGGAGGAGGAGGAAGGAGGGGTCGCCTAAGCGCTTCGGAGAAACCTTCCACCCGGGAGGCCTTCGGGAGGCCCTCGGGCGGATGAGCAGGAGCTGAATACCTACCAGACCACCCCAACCCAGCCCAAAGACCCGACCTTGAGCCGAAGACCCGACCTTGAGCCTTCAGGGGGATGCGGGATCCATGTGTTTTTGCATGTTCCCCGACCCCACCCCACCCTACTGGAAATGAAAGGCAAATTGAAGCCTGCGGGTTGGGTTGGGGTGGTTTGGCGGGTGGTGAAAGAGGATGATCAGGACGAGATGGGGAAGGGGGAGCAACCGCAGCAGGATCCGCTGGAGGGGCACGAGAGCCAGGGGAAGGCGGAGGAGGGAGAAAAGTGAAGACGAAACGGGCCAAGAACGGATCGGATCCGCGATGGGGCGAGGGCGCAAATTCTGAACGGCGGGGGGGCACAACGCCGATCCCGAAATGCGGCCCACACTGCAGATTGAGCACTGCTTTCTGCGGACCGAAAGCTATCCAGTAGAAGAGGCACCTGGGGGGAAAATTTCTCTGATTACCTATAAACCGGAAGCCAGCTAGGTTATATAATCCCGCTAAGAATGCGCGCGGGCTGGAAGATCGCACGCTCTCTCGCAGACCCATTCCCCCCCGCTCAGGCCCAGTACGGAAAGTCATCGTTGCACAGCATACCACACTATACTGTCAAATCGCTGGTGGTGGGGCCTCCATACAGTGACCAAACAGTCTGCGGGAAGGATGGCGGCCACGTATATCATGCAGCGTCGGGGGAGATGGGGAGCCTGGCACGCGCGCTGTGTCATCCAGCCGTGGGGGGGAGGGAGGAATCAAAGAACAAGCGAAAGCAACACGGGGACGGCGCGCCCCAGCAGGGAAACTTTCGCGAGGCCCGTTCTGGTGCATTTGGAACATTTCGGGGGCACTGGGATTAGCTATCCGACTCCCCCCCCCCCCTTCCCTGGCCGACTCTGACTGGCCGACGGGCCGACTGGCCGACTCCCTGAGTGGCCGACTGGCCAAGCGGCCGACTGCGGAGTCGGAAAGTTCTTTCCTTCTCGGCGGATGAGACCCCCACCCGAGGCTCGGGGTGCAGCTCCACCCCGCCAGCGTGCCCCACGGCGCTGGGAATATCCCGCGGGCGCGCTCCCGCCGAGCCTGCGCTGCCGCGCCCCGTGCCGCAGACGACTGCGTGGGCCCCAAGGCAAACATCGGTCCAGACAAGAGCCTCTGCCCCCAAACATAGCCTGGCGAAGAACCCAACCATATGCAGTTGCAGCCGTTGTATGCACCGCATTCGGCGGGGCTCCCCATGAGGCCGCTGAGCGTGTGAGGGGTGCGCGCGCGGTGCGCGCGTGCGAACGTTGGCATTTGGGCCTTCGGTGGGGCTCCATATGAGGCCACGAGACGTGTGAGCGGTGTGACAACATTGGCGCGGTGGCCGCATGCGAACGCTGGAACGGGGCCTCCAGTGGAGCCCCCTACGGGACCACGAAACGTGTGAGGTGTGTTCCAAAATGGGCGCGGTGGCCGCATGCAAACGCTGGCATTTGGGCTTTCGGTGGGGCTCCCTATGGGGCCAGGCAACGTGTGAGGGGTGTGCCAAAGTGGGTGCGGTGGCCCGATGCGAACGCTGGCATTTGGGCTTTCGGTGGGGCTCCCCATGGGGCCACGCAACGTGTGAGGGGCGTGCCACAATGGGTGCGGTGGCCGCACGCGAACGCTGGCATTTGGGCCTTCGGTGGGGCTCCCTATGGAGCCGCGAAGCGTGTGAGGTGTGCCAAAATGGTTGCGCTGGCCGCACGCGAACGCTGGCAGTTGGGCCTTCGGTGGGGCTCCCTATGGAGCCAAGAAGCGTGTGAGGAGCGTGCCAAAGTGGGTGCGGTGGCCGCATGTGCAGAGATGATGATCTCACTCGATGGATCATCGTCGAGCCATAACAGCTTCGGCGGGGATCCCCCGCTCCTCTCAGTCCAGCCCTGCACGGGCCTTGCGCAGGGGGCCTCTTAGGGCCCAAATCATGCACTAGGGCCTCCTCGGGCCTGACGCTCGCGCCAGGGCCTCCTTGGGCCCTGGCCTACACTCTGGCCGCCTCGGGAGGGGCCGCACACTCACTGACGCCTGCGCGCCCCCACGGCGCCTCGTCGAGGCACATCGCCTCGTTCACCTTGCCATTGGCCGCAAGCTCGTTCTCACCCGTGGCTCGCCTCGGGCAGCACCATGAACCTCGGCGTCGTGTGCTTCCACTTGTACGTGCACGGCGATTGACTCGCCTTCTCCTCCGTCGTCGGCCTGTCCGTGAACCTTACCTTGTTGCTCAGCTCCTCGCTCTGCTTCGGCGTGTTCGTATGCTTGACCAGATTTAGCTTCGTGGCGCTGCTCATCGTCGTCCACTTCTTGCAGATCCAACACCCGAGCAGTGCACCTGCCACGAATGTCATCATCATCACGCTCAGGATGATCAGTGTCGTATGGTCATCGATCCAGTCGCGCGCTCATACCTCGAGATCAACTCGTCCCAAGCGATCAGCACCTCTGCGAAGCGCCCCTTACCCTCGCGATCCTCCCACCACGTCGGCGTCAGGATCTGCTGGAGCATCTGGCCGTGCTCCTCATTCAGCCGTGGCCTGTACTCCTTGTACAGCCTCCGCATTGCCTCGAAGCCGTCGCCTCGCGGGCAGAGCTTGACGATGCTCTGCGCCGTGCCCTTCGTGGTGCTCGCCAGCAGGCGGTGCAAACTCCTGCCTACCAGCACTCCTTGCTCGCCGAGGTCTTCCGCAGTCAGCGGCTCCTCAGCTTCTCTT
Source organism: Prorocentrum cordatum (assembly GCA_963575745.1). NCBI lineage: Eukaryota > Dinophyceae > Prorocentrales > Prorocentraceae > Prorocentrum > Prorocentrum cordatum. The sequence continues at coordinate 111,200 of CAUYUJ010021877.1, read as the reverse complement.
GATCTCTCCACGCCCGCCGTCCAGCCCAGCAGGCCGCAGTAGGACTCAAACGGGAAGATCCAATCCTCGAAGTCCTCCCTCTTGCCTGAGAATGTCGGCACCTTGCCGATTCCACGAGAATCCAGCAACTGCACCCCGGCTGCTCCGTTGTCGGCCGCCATGGCGCGCTGGCGCCACTGGCCTGAAGGGTAGGTCCAGGCAGCCTCACAATCTGTCACCATGCAGAGATGATGATCTCACTCGATGGATCATCCTCGAGCCATAACAGCTTCGGCGGGGACCCCCGCTCCTCTCAGTCCAGCCCTGCACGGGCCTTGCACAGGGGGCCTCTTAGGGCCCAAATCATGCACTAGGGCCTCCTCGGGCCTGACGCTCGCGCCAGGGCCTCCTTGGGCCCTGGCCTACACTCTGGCCGCCTCGGGAGGGGCCGTACACTCACTGACGCCTGCACGCCCCCACGGCGCCTCGTCGAGGCACATCACCTCGTTCACCTTGCCATTGGCCGCAAGCTCGTTCTCACCCGTGGCTCGCCTCGGGCAGCACCATGAACCTCGGCGTCGTGTGTTTCCACTTGTACGTGCACGGCGATTGACTCGCCTTCTCCTCCGTCGTCGGCCTGTCCGTGAACCTTACCTTGTTGCTCAGCTCCTTGCTCTGCTTCGGCGTGTTCGTGTGCTTGGCCAGATTTAGCTTCGTGGCGCTGCTCATCGTCGTCCACTTCTTGCAGATCCAACACCCGAGCAGTGCACCTGCCACGAATGTCATCATCATCGCGCTCAGGATGATCAGTGTCGTATGGTCATCGATCCAGTCCTGCAGCTTAGTAACCTCCCAGGGGGTAACTGCACTCCGGTCGAGATCTCGCTCCTTGCGCGAGCAGTGTCGCCACTAACCCTTGCTTAGCCCAGGCGCTCGCTGTCACCGAGCATGCCTCCAGCTCCGTGTGCTTGTCCATCTCGCTGCAGTCGATGATGCCAGCAAGCTCTCGCAGGTACGCGAACCGCTCCGTGGCGTGCGCTTTGGTCCCTAGGTCGGCCACGTTCTTGCTTCCACTCTCCCTCTTGATGTTCAGTCCGTGGACCTTCCGCTCCTGCTGGATCCACAGCGCCCGAACGTCCAGGTGCTTCACCTTGCCGACGCCCTCGCGGTTGATCATCGCCTTCGCGGCGCTGCTGTCGATCCCGAGCTCCCAGGTCACCTTGTAGCCCAACCACTCCAGCATGTTCTTCACTAGCTTGCCGTCCATCACCACCGAGGTCGCGCCGTAGAACTCCGCCTCGCCTGAGGATGTGCTCTGAACTCCCTGCCTCCTCGCAAACGCTGCGAAGTGCACTCCGCCCAGCTTTGTGATCCCACAGGTCATCGCACGCCTCGTCTCCTTGCACGTCGCAAAGTCCGTGTCTGTGAACAACTGCAGCTTCACTTCTCCAGGCTTGCTCCCAGTTGGCTTCTCCAAAAGCACTCCGAACGTCTTTGTCCCCTTCAGGTACCTCACCAGCTTCACCAGTCGCTTCCTGTCAAACTCCGTCGGCTGACTCAGGTTCCTGGTCAGCAGCTGCACGCCCCGCTGGATGTCCGCTCTGTCGGGCGAGATGTAGAGCACGATCCCAACCCCTGTGCGAAACTTCGCCCTCTCGATCTCGTCCAATTCAGGGCTCCATGTCGGGTCCTCCTCAGTCAAGCTTGGCACATTGGCTGGCTTGGCCTTCTCCATGCCCATCACGTAGATCAAGTCGTCAATATGCTTCACGTTCGGCCTCAGCATGATGTTGCCGTTCATGAGCCTCAGCCTGTCACGCTTCAAGTGTGAGTAGCGTCCCTGCCTGATGACGTCCGTCGCTTTCAGGTCGGACACCTCCCTCAACCGTTTGATGACCCCGTCCAGGTTGCCGATTGGACCCTCTCCGTGGAAGTCGTCCATGTGCACCTCGATCAGGATCTTCTTCTCCCTGTGGTAGTAAAACTGCGGCTGACACTCACTCCTGTCAAAGCCCTCCCCCTTCAGGGTCTTCGCCGCCTTGTCTACCCAGCCAGCGCCTGCCACGCGCTGCCCAGGTAGCATCTTGTCTAGCGCCCAAACGATATCGGTCGGCTTGCCCATCTCCGCCAAGATCGCCAGATACTCAGCAGGTGGCTCCACACAAACCTTCTCCGTCTGGTCCGCCTGGTAGTACGCCTTCACGCAGTCTGCGATGAAGGTCCCGTGGTTCTCCTCCTTGATGCTGACGAAATCCACCAGCCTGCTCGTCTGTGCTGATGAGCTCGCTGCGAACACGTCGTCCCGCTGTTCCATCCACTTGAACTCCTGCGCCACATATCGCCACTTGCAGATACCTCCTCGCATCTGCGGCTCCCAGCGCGCCCTGATTCTCTTGAACTCGCCGCTCTCGCTCCTCGGGACGTCCCTGTGCACCCCGTAGTGCGCCAGCACCTCTAGTGCTTCGCGCTTGCCTTTGAGTTCCACCGCGGGCTCCAGTCCGCTGACCGTCATGTAGCAGTCTGTGCCCATCATGTCCAGGATGCTGTAGTCGATAGGGTCGTCGAGCGAGATGGCGTCCACGTGCTTCGCGCGCTTGCATGGTGCACCGAAGTCCTCAGCATCGGCAGGTCTGATCAGCCCTCGAGGTGTCATCGGCGCGTCCGCATCCGTCGTGCTCTTCTCCTCTGGTCTCGCTGCCGCTGCTGCTCCAGCTCCAGGCCCCGCGGGTGCCGACGATGGCTCCGCGCTCGCTGCTGCAGCCGGCCGCGCCCCCTGCTCGGGCGCCCCCCGGGGTGGCGCCGCCTCGCGTGCTGCCTCCTGCGCCTCGGTCTGCGCCTTCTGCTCCGCCGCCGTCAGAACGATCGTGGGCATCGGCCTCTGAATCCTGGGCAGTAGCTCGCACGGCTTAGCGCTCCTCGCGTCCCAGGGAAGGGCCTTCACCGCCTTCATTAGCTTGTCATCTGCTCGCAACGCTGGCTCCAGCCGCCCGCGTGTTCTCGCGCGGTGCCAGCCCGCTGGCGCCAGGAACAAGTGGTCGTCACTCTACTTGTGCTTCCCGACCCAGATGCCCTTCACGAAACTCGACTCGCCCTTGCGCTTCAGAGACGTGGTCGTGATCTGCCTCGTGTGGGAGATCGGGGTCTTGAAGAGAGCCGTCTCGCAAAAGGGGGGAATCTCTCCGTTGTAGGTCACTCCGTAGGCTGCCTGATGGGATGTCCTCCCATCGGCTCGTAGTCTGTGCGTAGAGGTAGCCCAGCGAACGTATCGTGTAAGCCAGCACCAGATCGGTGCGTCCGCTGTGATCTTCATGCCATAGCGCTTCTCCAGGTCGAATTTGTACGTCCTCACCTTCGCCTGAAACCATCTGATCGGAGCCTCGATCGCGCCCATGCTCTGGCTGTCCTTCAGGTTCCCACGCTTCTCCTCCAGATTGATGCTCTTGTTCAGCCTCTTCCGCACCTCCTCCACCAAGTTTACGATCGTGGGCTCGCCGTCCGTCTTGAGGTCCGCCGTCGTGAGATGCATGCCCTCGATGAAGCTGCTCACGCTGGCTATTGCGTAGTCCGTGACCGCCTTGGTGGGCATCGAAACTGCGTTGAACATCAGCGTGCCCCTGTCTGCCATCACGAGAGTCGTCGCGAAGATGTCCGCTGCTGGCGGCTCCACATCTCCGATCTCCGCCCAGTCGCCGTTGGTCTTCAGGTAGCACAAGTCCAGGGCGATCTGCGCTTTCCCTGTGTCCTTTTGATCGAATGTGAGGGTCTTGTGCGGCTTGGTCGTCTCGTTCCCCCGCGCGCAGGCTTCGCGCCACGGCGCCCTCTTGAGGTGAAGCAGTTCATGAGCTGCTCGTTCTGCATCCGTGGGCGCTGCTGGCCCTGCTACTTCTCGTGGTGCTATCGTGGGTCCTCCCTGAACGGACTCCTCGCGCCTGCGCTCCAGCTCCTTCATCTTCGCGCTGTGCGCCGTGAGCCTCCGCTCCGCGTCGCTGAGCCTAGCCCACAGCTCGTCCTTCCTAATTCCTGCCGTAGATCGGCTGGCCCATCTCCTTGAGCCTCGCCCGCATGTCCTCCACGCGGCGGGAAGGGTGCAGGACGATCTCCTGCCCTTCACGCAGTAGCACAGGATGTCGAGCCAGTCGCTCCCCTCCTGCGCCCTCAGCTGATCCACCTCGCGCTGGATCCGAGGCAGCAGCCGCAGGTGCAGCCGGCGCCGCTGTCGCTGCTCCGCTGCCCGCAGCCCCAGGTGTCGGCACGAACGCCTCCTCCTGCTGCTCATTCGCGTTCACGCTGGCCGCGAACTCCTTCGCCTCCGTAGCTGCCTTGAAGGTCTTTGCGTTGAATCCCAGCGTGTTGTTCTTCCTGGTGAGCGGGGTGCCCTTGCTGAGGTCACCGCCAGGGTACATGCACATGCCCGTCTTCGCTCTCAGCCAGAACTCGGCACCCTTGTCCATCACCTCCAGCAACGAGAGGATCGGCTTCGATACCGTGTCACCCAGCCTGAAGTCCGCCATCAGCAGCTTCAGCTGCTCGCCGTCGTCAGCAACCGCCATCGGCACCGTCGCAATGGAGCCCATCTTGATCTCCTTCCGCTGCGCATCCAGCAGCCTTGGTCCGCGACCCTCGCCCTTCCTGCATCCTTCTCCGAAGCAAGTCGGCCCCGCGTGGCAGTCGCTCGCCGTGTCCAGCGTGATGAAGGTCGCCCCCTCGAGCTCCATGCCGCAGCACTCCGTCTCGGGATCCTCCACCTCCATCGCCATGCAGTAGAGCTGGTCGTCGTCGCAGATCTCGCACTCGTACTCCGCGTACTCGATCTTGGCCACCGTCTTCGGGTCCGTGCTCTCCTGCTCGATGGCCGCATTTCCTTTGGCCCTCTCATCGGCGATCCGCTTCTTGCAGTCTGCCTTCTTGTGGCCCGTCTTGTGGCAATAGTCGCATTTCCCCGTGAAGGTGTAGCTGTCCTTGCCTTTGCCTTTGGCGTCCTTTCCTTCCTTGGGCCCCGCGCCTGCTCCTCGACCTTTTCCGTCGCCCTTCTGCTTACCCTTGTCACGCCAGAAGCAGTTGCGGGCCGCGTGGCTAGGCTTGCGGCAGATCTGGCACTTGTCCTTGCCGTCCTTGCCCTTGCCCTTGGAGATCGCGTCGACGTCCATGTCGTTGCTCCCCTTGTTCGCTGTCGGCGGCCTCGAGACCACTCCGCTCTGGCCGACCACCGCCTCGAAGATGCAGTTCCTCATCTGCGTGATGTCGCTGCGCACCTCGCGCTGCGCCGAGCGTAGCATGACCTTCACTTCCTCGGGTGCGTGGGCCATGATCGTGCTCGTCTTCATGTTCTGCGTGACCTGCTCTCCAGTCGCGCGCTCATACCTCGAGATCAACTCGTCCCAAGCGATCAGCACCTCTGTGAAGCGCTCCTTACCCTCGCGATCCTTCCACCACGTCGGCGTCAGGATGTGCTGGAGCATCTGGCCGTGCTCCTCATTCAGCCTTGGCCTGTACTCCTTGTACAGCCTCCGCATTGCCTCGAAGCCGTCGCCTCGCGGGCAGAGCTTGACGATGCTCTGCGCCGTGCCCTTCGTTGTGCTCGCCAGCAGGTGGTACAAACTCCTGCCTACCAGCACTCCTTGCTCGCCGAGGTCTTCCGCAGTCAGCGGCTCCTCAGCTTCTCTGGATCTCTCCACGCCCGCCGTCCAGCCCAGCAGGCCGCAGTAGGACTCAAACGGGAAGATCCAATCCTCGAAGTCCTCCCTCTTGCCTGAGAATGTCGGCACCTTGCCGATTCCACGAGAATCCAGCAACTGCACCCCAGCTGCTCCGTTGTCGGCCGCCATGGCGCGCTGGCGCCACTGGCCTGAAGGGTAGGTTCAAGCAACCTCACAATCTGTCACCAGGCAGAGATGATGATCTCACCCGATGGATCATCCTCGAGCCATAACAGCTTCGGCGGGGATCCCCCGCTCCTCTCAGTCCAGCCCTGCACGGGCCTTGCACAGGGGGCCTCTTATGGCCCAAATCATGCACTAGGGCCTCCTCGGGCCTGACGCTCGCGCCAGGGCCTCCTTGGGCCCTGGCTTACACTCTGGCCGCCTCGGGAGGGGCCGTACACTCACTGACGCCTGCAGCATGCGAGCGCTGGCATTTGGGCCTTCGGTGGGGCTCCCTATGGGGCCCCGAAATGTGTGAGGGATGTGCCAAAAATAGGCGCGGTGGCCGCATGCGAACGCTGGCATTTGGGCCTTCGGTGGGGCTCCCCATGGGGCCACGATGCGTGTGAGGGGTGTGCCGAACGGGTGCGGTGGCCGCATGCGAACGCAGCCACGCCTTGGGTGGAGTTCCCTATGGGGCGAAACGTGTGAGGGGGGGCAGCGGGAGAAGGAACATGAGGCGCTTTCTCCTCAAAACGAGGACCCAACACCACAGGATGGTTGGGAACTATCCCGGCGAAGGACGCAACCATATGCAGCTGTGAATTCCGCAGTTGGAAACCTTTCCTTCGGTGGAGCTCCCTAGCCGCATGCGAACGCAGCCGCTGGGGCCTTCGGTGGAGCTCCCGATGGGGCCACGAAGCGTGTGAGGGGTGCGCCGAAATGGCCGTGGAACCACGTGCGAACGCATCCACTGGAGCTTACGGTGGAACTCCCTACAGGTACATGAAGCGTGTGAGGGGTGTGCCGAAATCGGGGTGGAACCGCATGCGAACACAGCCACTGGAGCCTTCGGTGGAGCTCCCTGCGGGGCCACGAAACGTTTGAGGGGTATGCCGACATGGCGGTGGAACCGCATGCGAACGCAGCCTCTGGGGCCCTCGGTGGAGCTCCCTATGGGGCCACAAAGCGTGTGAGGGGTGAGCCGAAATGGAAGTGGAACCGCATGGGCACGCAGCGTCTGGGGCCCTCGGTGAAATTCCCTTGTGGCCACGAAACGCTTGAGGAGTGTGCCGAAATGGCGGTGAAGCCGCATGCGAACACAGTCACTGGAGCCTTCGGTGGAGCTCCCCATGGGGCCACAAAACGTGTGAGGAGTGTGCCAGAATGGGGGTGGAACCGCATGCGAACGCAGCCTCTGGGGCCTTCGGTGGAGCCCCCTATGGGGCCACGAAGCGTGTGAGGAGTGTGCCGAAATTGCGGTGGAACCGCATGCAAACGCAGCCTCTGGGGCCCTCGGTGGAGCTCCCCATGGGGCCACAAAACGTATGAGTGGTGTGTCGAAATGGGGGGGGGAAGGATGGTGGAGCAGGAGGAGGAGGAGAGGAGGAGGAGGAGGAGGAGGAGGAGGAAGAGGAGGAGGAGGGATGCGGGGCGCTGTCTCATCGAAGCGAGGACCCAGCACCACAGGATGGTTGGGAGAAAACGTGTTGCCTGGCCCCCGAGCCCCTCCAGGAGCGAATCCGACCTTGACCCCGAGGGGAGCCCGTCCGTGGCGAGGAGGGCTCCCTGGGAGGCCCACGAACGGCCAGAGACGCTCGACGTCCTCGCTCTCCCTCCCCTCGTCGTCTTTGCCGTTGTCCCCGGGCAGTCCCGTCGTCCCTCTTCGGAAGGCTCGGGGGGGTCCCAGGACAGTCCCCGGAGAGTCCGCCGAGGAGCCCGAAGGCACGGAGAAGCCGAAGTCGAAGGGTCAGAAACGCTCAGCCCCTGCAGCGGGCCAGCCCCTCAGCGCTGCCTGCAGCACAGCTGCAGCAGCGCTTGGAGCCCGCCCCAGGCAGTCTCTCGGGCCGACAACGTGCGGATCTGGGGGGCACCTTTCATATCACTCCCGGGGGCCGGCTCTCAGGTCCCCCAACGACCCTTACTTTCACCTTTACCTCCTCCTCCTCCTCCTCCTCCTCCTCCTCCTCCTCCTCCTCATCATCATCATCATCATCATCATCATCATCATCATCATCATCATCATCATCATCATCATCATCATCATCATCATCAGCATCCTCCTGATCCTCCACCAACTCCGCGTCCTCCTCCTGTTCGTGTTCCTCCTCCTCCTCCCCATCCTCCTCCTCCTCCTCCTCATCCTCCTCCGCCTCCTCCTCCTCCTCCTCCTCCTCCGTCTCCTCCTCCTCCTCCTCCACCGGATCTTCCTGCTCTTCCTCCTCTTCCTGTTCGCGTTCCTGCTCCTCCTCCTCCGCCTCCTCCTCCTCCTCCTCCTCCTCCTATTCCTCCTCCTCCTCCTCTTCCTCCTTCCTCCTCCTCCGCCTCCTTCTCCTCCCCTCCTCCTCTTCTCTCCTCCTCCTCCTCCTCCTGTTCCTCCTCCTCCTCTTTCTCCTCCTCCTCCTCCTCGTCCTCCTCCTCCTGCTCCTTCTCCTCGTCCTCCTCCTCCTCCTCCTCCGCCTCCTTCTCCTCGTCCTCCTCATCCTCCTCCTCCTCCTCCTCCTCCTCCTCCGCCTCCCCGTAGCCATTGTGGCTCAAGACGGAGCTTACCTCCCGTCCCGACTCCAGAGGTTCGAGGCCGAGGTGGAAGGGCAGCCCCTTCCTGAGGCCTGGCTGCCTCGGCCAGTTTCCAGTGAGCTCCTGGAGGAGCAGTGCTTTCACGATTTTGCGCCAACGGGTCAGCGAATGGCCCCAGCCCTTGATGACAAGGAATGGGACGTCTTGCTTGGCCCACGTAAACCAGAATGGGCGTGCGATTGGTGCACACGTTTGCATAACTGGGCGTCGAGGATCAAGTGTGAGTGCGGAAGGTCAGCCCCCGCACACATCCGAGCGAGAGCAATCACGGCCCACAAAGTTGCCATGCAGAAGTATGAGAATGATGGTGGCAAAGCAGCACGTGGCAAAGGGTCGTGACAAGCAGGCCAAAGGTGGTGGCAAGGGAGACAAGCTTAGTGCGTTTGAGAAGAAGCATGACACCCTCATGGCATCGCATTCGAAGATTACCAGTACCAATCAAAGTTCTGAGCCGTTGGAGGCAAACCAGAAAGCTAACAAGAAGGTGGAGGTCGAACCACATACTGACGAAGGGCGGCGAGCTAAAGTTGCAGTCCAGATTCAGGAGCTGGAGACCTCAACCAATACGATCTCCACAAATGATGAGTTCAAAGGTATTCGGGACTCAATGGAGAAGAAACTCGTTGATTTGCGTACACAGCACAAGCAGATGCGGCCTCCTCAGACAGCACATCGCCGTGCCGCTCAGGATTTCAGCAAAGCGAAGATGGCGATTGAGCAGATGTCGTAGGATTTGGCCGACAAGCGGGAACAGTTCGAGAAGCTGCGTGTGTCGATCGAGGAGCGTGTGCAGTCCCTGGCTTCGAAGAAGGAGCAGCTGGTCGTCCTGCAGGCTGAGTTTGACAGGACGGCGTCGCTGGTGTCGCCCAAAGCCGAAGGAGGTGATCAAAGTGATGCAGTCCCACGGTCTGTCTTGCTCCATGGCCTCAGCGGTTTCCAGAAGAACAACCCAGAGGCAGAGGCATTCCTCTACAGTGAGCTGTGGACGAAATTGCAGGAGCACGTCCGCGTGCTGCCCAAGGAGGACACACCTGACGTGGGCATGGGTGCTGCTGCAGATGATGATGGTGACGATGCAGGTCGCCGAGAGTCAAAGTGCCTCACTGGTGGTGGTACCTCAGGTGGACCGGCAGAGGTAGGGAGAAACAAGCAATACAATGAGATCAGCGAGCTGTCCGAAGATGAGCGACGTTCAATTTGGACTACGTGCTCCAGTTTCGAAGACTTCACAGCCAATCTGGAGCTCTACACCACGAAGAGGGCGCGGTATTCCGTTTGACGATGACCTCGGAGCACATGATGTGTGTCTACGTGATCCAGTTTTGAGGACTTCCCAGCCAAGCTGGAGGAGCCATACACCGCGACGATGGCGCGGCATTCCATATGATGATGGCCTCGGAGCACATGATGTGTGAAGTATGTCGGAAGGGGGTAGTGGCAAGCCAACGCTCCCTTCAATCATCGAAGACAAAAGGTGAGGCTGATGAAGGTGCTGCGCGACCTCCTGGCGGCAAGGGTGAGAGAGTGCGAGCAGCACCTCCCCTGTCAGTCCGGCTACTGAGGGCAATGCGCCATTGGCTGCGTGTCCAGGCCTCGGAGCTTGCCTCCTATGCCCAGAGAGGTTGATGCCAACGGTTTTCTTTTGCCTCTTGTTACAGGTTTCATGTCAGATTCGTCCCCTCCATCTCAACCTGAGCCTGAGAAGCACCTCAGTGAGCATGCCATTGAGAGTTTTAATTACAGCGGAGGCAAGAACGCGCTCAAAAAACGTCTCAAGGCAACTCGTGCGTTAGTTGTTATTGTGCAAGAACTTGGACATGTTGCTGACCAGATGGAATCGATCCAGAGCTGGGCGCATGTGCGAGGATGGAGTATCATGGCGTTGCCCTCGTGCCCATCTGCAGGTAATGTGCCCAGTGCTGGTGTTGCGGTCTTTGTGTGCAGCGAGTGTGGCGTGCGAGCGCCGCATCTAGGATTGCATCAAGTGTGCGAGAATCGCGTGCAACGTGTGCAGCTCGACCTGCCAGGTTGGCCCACACTCCATATGGTGAGTATGTACCTGTATCCTAGTTTAGGCCCCCAGGGCAAGAATGCCAAACTGTTGGCAGCAGCAGGTGCAGTAGTTGAGAGCGTCGAGGGCCCGTGCATTGTTGGAGGAGACTGGAATATGTCACCTGACGAAGTGGAGGCTTCAGGTTCCTGTAGTTTCGCTGGTCTCACTTTGGTCTCTACTCAGCTTTATGCGTGCAGAGGTGGCACTGGCAGCTCGATCATTGATTATTTCGGGCTCAATGACCCGTGCATGCGCGCATACAGGAGTGCCAAAATTGATGCGAGCTGGCCGATTCGGCCACACAGGCCAGCGCAGTTAGCTATAGCTAGTCAGGGATACCAAGTGAAGCATCTTGTGTACACGGTCGCCCCATCGCTTTCGAATTCCCCCCCGTTCGGCCCTCGCTCCGCGCCACCTGATTGGGGCCCTGTTCACGGGTTGGTTGAGCGCTGCGTTGAAATGGCGGGGGGCGAGAAGGCCGACCCAGGGGTAGCGCATCACTTGCTCAGCACTAGTTGGGGCAAGTTTGCCCAGATCGCGGCAAGGCACATCAGCATGTGCACTGGGGGCGCGAAAGGCAACTTCGGATGTTTCGGGCGCCAAAATTGCGCCGCGCTGGGCTAATGTAGAATATCCTGTGCCAGATGACAGCGAAAAATGTTTAATAGCTGATGGGCGGCAGTGGCTTCGGAACGGAGCCCAGCACCTAGGAAAGCTAGCAGCCTTAGATGAAATGAATGACCAGACCCAGGGAGCTATGCTCGCCGTGTTAGCTGTTTTTCGGGACCACGATTACCCAGGGCTCGGTCTGAGCGCCAGGTTAGATAATCTGTCAAGCAAGCGCGCAAGATGTTGTGTTCGGAGTTTAATGCAAGAAAATGTTGAGCAGTTTCTCGAAGATATTGCCGACGATGTCTCCGTGGCCGTAAAAAGTGCTTCGACAGAAGTACGGGGCAGTTGGGGCGATTGGTGCAAGATGGCCAGCATCGGTGGGGCGCGGGGCCTTCGCAGGGTCACGAAAGTTCGGAGTGTTGTTACGCCTACGGATGTGCATGATCCTAAAGACCCCAGCGCTGACCCTCAGTCTTTGGCGCAGCATGAGCTGCAAACGCATGCTAAGCTCTGGCGGGCCACCGCCTCCCCACCTGTTGCCTGGATCCCCCATCGGTCCAGCTTTCCTCGTGCGGACCCTGGGGAGGTGCAAGAAGTCCTTCAGAGTTTTTCAGAGTCTACTGCCACCTCCTTGGATCAGTTTCATCCAAGGAATTTCCTGTTGCTCGATGGTGATGGTTTGTATTTGCTACCTGGATTGTGGCTGTGCTGCGAGGCGATAGGACTCTTACCCAATCAACTTCTATGGGTACTAATGCCCATGCTGCCGGGGCCATCCACTGGCCATCGGCTAATAGTGCTCTACAGTGGAATGCACCGCATCTGGCAGAGGCTGCGGCGGCCTTTGCTAGGCCACTCATGGAGGAGGTGGAGCGTGGGTACTAGGGTGCTAGTCGGGGGAGGTGTCCTGTGGACTGTGCCTGGGCGCAAGCGGTGCGTGCAGAGGCTGACGTTGCCTCGAACCGCTTCAGCGTGCTCACTATCGCCGACTACTCCAAATATTATGAGACCACCACGTTAGTCGAGCTTCGGGACAAGTTTCTCGAATTTAAAGTGCCCACTGCATTTTTGCAACTCGTTTTCAATATATGGAGGGCTCCTCGGGTGCTGCGTCTCAGGCAGCATCGCTCAGAAGGGGCCGCGCATGCGAACTTCGGGTTACCAGCAGGCGATTGCTTCAATTATATCAGCATCAAAGTGCATGCTGTCAAGGCGTTTGATGATTTTGTCGCTAGTCAGCCTCCTCCCGCCCGTTTCGCATCGTACATCGATGATTCGGGGGTTCAGATCTCCAGCTCCCAGAGGCAGAGTGCCATGCAGCTCGCTGTCTCGGCAGGCCGTGAATTTTATCGCGCGAGCAAGCAGATGAATGCAATAATCAATGACAAAGTCACAGTTGTTGCCAGCGAGGTTTCGCTTGCACGTGAAGTTGTGTGCGGCCTAGGGCTGGGGCCCAAGGTCGCAAAACAATCAGTTGCATATCTTGGTGTTGATGATAGCGCAGGTGCCAAGCGTTCAGCTGCGCGCGCGTGTCAAGCGGCGGCCCCGCACGTGGGGCATGAAATTGCGAGTTAAAAAGGTTGACAGGTTTGAACCCGGAGACCCCAACAAGCAGACCAAGAAGGGTCTCTCTCAGGTCCTTCGCACGGGTGTTGCGCCCGCGTCGTCTTATGGTTCCGAGGTTTTGGGTTTCTCGGGGGCTGGGCTTAGCGCCGTGCGAAGGACCCAAGCTCGCAGGATGCGGGTGGGACACTCGAGCCGCTGTTGGCCTAGCCTTGCAGTGGTGTCGCATGCTCTGGAATGCCCAGGTCAATCCCACTCGTTCCCTGGTCCCGTTCCAAGAGTTGCTCCAGCTTTGGGAGCAGGCTAAGGCCAGCGATGCTGGGATTTGGAAATCCGGCCGTGGCCCACTTGCTCGCGCGACCTTGTCGGCGCGACGTGCTGGATGGAAAATGGTGTCGGGAACGCAGTGGATCGACCATAGCAAGACCCCACCTCGTCTCCTCGTTGATCTACTCAGAGAGGGTCTCCAGCGAGAGGCTGAGTTTCGTTTTGCGAACAAGCTTGGGCATCCGCACGGTATGCGAGCCACCTTCGACCTTGGTAGGAATTGCATGTGCACGGGTAACCAGGAGCACACTCGCCAGCATCAGTTCCTTCTTTTGTCGTGCGCCACGGCTGCGATTTGGACCAAGGCGCGCGCGTGCGATGCGGGATACCTCGCTGACGGCATGTGCGCGTGTGGACAACTGCACGCGTCCTGAGGTTGTGGAGGTTCGACAGCCCCTTGACCTTCCGTCGGAGATTTTTGAGGGGGCACACAGTGATGACCCTGTGTTTACTCGTGGCTTGCTTACTTTCCTTGACAGTGATGCGCCCCCTCCCGCCTCCCATTCCAGATGTGAGATCCTAGACGGCGCAGGACGTGATTTGAATATGCAGCCCGAGGATCTTGCTAAACTCGCAGGAGGTGTGGCGGAGCTCGAGATGGCATCCGACGGCAGCTGCACGAAGCAGGTCCTCCGCTGTATGCATCGTGCGTCGTGGGCGATCGCCCTCTTGGAGCCAGGCAGCGATTCTCTCCTTGCCATCATGCGAGGCATTGTTCCTGGTGGGCTGCCCCAGACCCCCGCGATGGCCGAACATGCGGGGGCAGCGTTAGTCGGGCAGGTTGCTGACAGGCCCACATCTCTGGCTCTCGACTGTAAAGCTGTGATTTGTCAGACCCAGAGGCCGATTTGGAAACAGTTCATGGGCACCAATAAGTTTGCTGGTGTGCGAAAGCTTGCCCATGAACTGGAAGGCGCGGGATTTCTGTCGACCTTCCACGTTAAGGCTCATCAAAAGTTGTCCACCCTCGAAGAGTTGGAAGGTGATGATATCAGGCTTGGTTTTGCGAATCAGGCCGTAGATGAGCATGCCAAGAGGGCCCTTGCGGGCCATCCTCGGCCCTTGCCCACGTTTCTTGATCATGTTGAGTTGTATCAAAAACGGGCCGATGTTTTTGTGAAGCTTGCCTCTGAAGTTTTGCCCCTCTTCAAAAATGAAGTGCGTTGGAAGCGACATTCTTTTATCACCCAGGGGCGTAGTCGCCAGCAGAAGACATGGCATCTCTGGGGGAGAAACGAGTTAGGTATGCAGTTTTGGTATTGTTGGGTGGTGTGTGATCGACCCGACAGGCCCATGTTTGGCTGCAAAGGCCCGCCACCTGCTCTCCAGAAGCTGCTGCGTAATCCCCTGGGGCACCTGCTCGTCGCCGTGTCGGGTTCGGCTCTTGAAACGCCTCGGTCGGGTGTTGTCTTGGGCCCCTGCCGTGACCAGCAGATTCTGTGTTTAAAGTGCGGGGGCTGGACGCAAGGGAGGGCCGTGAAGCTCGCTGAGGTCTGCGTTAAGCCGTCGCGTAAGGGACTGGATGTCCTGAACTGCTTTCGGCGCGGGCCCGGCCCCAACCCCAAAGTCAAAGCTGTGCTGGAGAAGGCGTCGCCTGTGTCCCAGCTCAATGTTGCTACAGAGGCGGACGGTAAGCCCGAGTTGTGCGTGACCTCAGTTCCACGAGCGTTTTCGGACTCTCCCTCGGCCCCCGCGTTCGAGCAGCGAATGGCGGCACTTGTCGCCAGGATCAAAGCTAAAGAAGAGGCTAGTGCCTCAGGGGCGAAGTAATTCGGGTCGATGCCCATCCCAAGCTTTTGGTGCTGTCACCTCCCGACCTTTCAAGGCGCTGTCCATCCATCCCTCCATCCATCCTTATCCGCCTCCTCCTCCTCCTGTTCGTGGTCCTTCTCCTCCGCCTCCTCCTCCTCCTCCTCCGCCTCCTCCTCCTCCTCTTCGTGTTCCTCTTGTTCCTGCACGTCCTCCTCCTCCTCCTGTTCGTGTTCCTGCTCCTCCTCTTCCTCCTCCGCCTCCGCCTCCTTTTCCTCCTCCTCTGCCTCCTCCTCCTCCTGTTCATTCTCCTCGTCCTCCTCCTCCTCCTCCTCCTCCGCCTCCTCCTCCTGTTCGTGTTCCTCCTCCACCTCCTCCTTCTCCTCCGCCTCCTCCTCCTCGTCCTCCTCCTCCTCGTCCGCCTCCACCTCCTCCTCCTCGTCCGCCTCCACCTCCTCCTTCTCCTCCTCCTCCCTCGACATCGTCGTCCACGTGGTCGAGCGGCGGCGGCGTTGGGCGCGGCGGGGCCGCGACGCCGCGCCAGCGATGGGGCGGAGGGGAGGGAGGTCCTCCCGTTCGCGCGCATCTCCGCGCGCAGAACGCGGTCGAACTCCTTGCGGGTTCGAGCGTCGTCTTGTCTCAAACATCCTGTGTTGTTGGGTCTCCGTTTCGAAGAGGCAGCGCCCCGCGCTCCTCTCCACTCCTCTCCTCAGCCTCCCCCTCCTCCCTCCTCCCATCCTTGCCTCTGCCATCCGAAGTCCGCGTTTTGACGAGACAGCGCCATGCGTTCCTTCCTCCTCCCATTCGTCCCTCCTCCAGCATCCCATCATCATCATGATCATGATGATCATGATGATGATCATCATCATCATCATCATAACCACCACCATCATCATCATCATCATCATCAGCATCAGCATCATCATCATCATCAGCATCGTCATCATCAGCAGCAGCATTAGCAACATCATCATCACTACCACCAGCATCATCCGCGTCCTCCTCCTCCTCCTGCTCCTCCTCCTCCTCATCAGCATCATCACTATCACCATCATCAGCATCATCATCACCATCATCCTCGTCATCATCACCCTCATCATCACCATCATCATCACCATCTTCCTCTCCATCAACAGAATCCCCACCACCATCCTCATCACCTTCCTCCTCCTCCTCCTCCTCCTCCTCCTCCTAATCGTCACCATCATCAGCATCATCAGCAGCATCAGCATCATCATCATCAACATAATCATCATCATAATCATCACAATCATCAGCATCACAAGTATCACCAGCACCATCACCATCACCATCACCAGCATCACCATCATCATCATCACTGCCACCACCACCATCAGCATCATCAACATCCTCATCATCAGCATCATCACCATCAGCACCACCACTACCATCACCATCACCATCACCATCACCATCTCCATCGTCATCATCATCATCATCAGCATCATCATCAGAGGCAGCATCACCACCTTCACCACCACCATCACCATCACGATCATGATCAACAACAACATCAACATCAGTATCGGCATCAGCGTCGTCGAGAGCGTAATCGGCATCACCATTGTCTGCGTCATCCTCGTCATCATCAGCCTCCTCCTCATCATCACCATCATCATCACCATCATTAGCATCATCATCATAGTCATCATCATAGTCATCATCGTCCACACCGTCAGCATCATCATCATCAACAACATCAGCATCATCATCATCACCGACATCATCATCATCATCATAACCACCGTCACCACGATCATCAACATCGTCGTCATCACTATCATCAGCACAATCATCATGTGTGCATCTTCATCCTCATCTTCATCCTCATTATCATCGTTGCCGTTATCGCCATCATGATCAACAACAGCGAAAATCAGCCTGAGCATCACCATGAGTTACGTTTGGGCACAAGCCTCACACGTTTCGTGGCCCTATAGGAAATCCACCGCAGGCCCCAGTGGCACAGTCCGCATGGCGTACCCGCACCCAATTCGGTACACCCCTCGCACTCCTCGTGGCCCCATAGGGAGATCCACCGAAGGCCCCCGCGGCGCAGTCCGCATGGCGCACCTGCACCCGATCCGGCACAGCCCTCACACGTTTCGTGACCCCCTAGCGAGCTCCACCGAAGGCCCAAGCGGCACAGTCCGCATGGCGTACACGCACCCGACTCGGCACACCCTTCACACGTTTCATGGCCCCATAGGAGCTCCACCAAAGGCCACAGCGGTTCAGTCCGCACGGCGCACCCGCACTCGATTCGGCACACCCCTTGCACGCTTCGTGGCCCCATAGGGAGATCCACCGAAGGCCGCAACGGCACAGTCCGCATGGCACACCCGCACCCGATTCGACACACCCTTCACACGTTTCGCGGCGCTTTAGGGAGCCCCAGCGACGGCCCCAATGACAAAGTCGGCATGTCGTGCCCGCACCTGTGTCCGCACAGCCCTCACACGCTTCGTGGCCCCCTAAGAAGCCCCACCACAAGCCCCAGCAGCACAATCCGCATGGCGTACCCATACCCGATCCGGCGCACCTCTCACACATTTCGTTGCACCATGGGGAGAAAGCTCCACCGAAGGCCGCAGCGGCACAGTCCGCATGGCGCACCTGCACCCGATTCTGCACACCCCTCACATGCTTCGTGCCCTCCTAGGAAGCTCCTCCGAAGACCCCAGTGGCACAGTCCGCATGGCGCACCCGCACCCGATTCGGCATACCCCTCACACGTTTCCTTGCCTCATGGGGACGGAGCTCAACCGAAGGCCACAGCTGCACAGTCCGCATGGCACACCTGCACCCGATTTGGCACACCCATCACACGTTTGATGTCCAAATAAGGAGCTCCACCGCAGGCCCCAGCGGCACAGTCCGCACTGCGTAACCGCACCCGGCTCGACACACCACTCACACGCTTCGTGGCCCCAGAGGGAGCTCCACCGAAGGCGATACCCACAGCGAGGATACTCACAACAACATATGGTTGGGCCCTTCGTCAGGACATTTTCCAGTCAAACAGTCTCGCGCGAAGTTTTCTACAGACACACCGAGTTTCGCCAGACCGTTGGCTGTCAAGACCGCGCGAAGTCATTGAATCGCCACTGAAATCCGCAGGAACGGTCGAGGGGTGAAGAGGACGAGGACAACGATGAAGACTTGTTTTAGGTGGTGGGGCTGTTTGCGCGCTTTGGGGGCCCCCGGGGGCATGGCCAGGAGGGCGTCTGAACCGTACCACGTCCAAGACAGGAGAAGGCAGCCTCGAGTCGCAACACACACATGCCAGCAAGACATGATGTGCTGGCGTATGCAATCACAGAAAACGTGCCCGAAACGATGTCGGGCACACGTGGCCAAAAATGCTGGCAAGTGCCCGGGACTCAGGGAAACAGCCTTCTAACAGATATGCGGCGTGTAGCTCACGCTAACATGCCTACAGCCTAGCAAGAAAACAACATCTCGCATCGCAGGTATTGTCGGAAGGTCTCTCTGAGACTGCCACGGGTTACAAAGAGTGGTTCAGGAGGCTACCAGAGGCCCTACGGGATGTTCAAGAGGGGCCAACCAGAAATCGAAGAGTTGAAGTGATATTATCGCCATCATCCTTCCGCTCCTCCTCCTCCTCCCCCTCCCCCGCCTCCTCCTCCTCCTCCTCCTCCTCCCTCCTCCCTCCTCCTCCTCCTCCCCTCCTCCTCCCCTCCCCTCCTCCTGCTCCTGCTCCTGCTCCTGCTCCTGCTCTGCTCTGCTCCTGCTCCTGCTCCTGCCTCCTCTCCTCCTCCTCCTCCTCCTCCTCCCTCCTCCTCCTCCTCCTCCTCCCCTCGGGGGAGAACAAAAAAACGCCCGACTTCTCAAGGGCCCCTGCTGAAAACCAGGGGCCTTGGAGTGACCTCCGGGTGGAACTCAATCGGACGGAGGATGATGATGATGATGATGATGAGGAGGAGGGAGGAGGAGGAGGAGGAGGAGGAGGAGGAGGAGGAGGAGGAGGAGGAGGAGGAGGAGGAGGAGGAGGAGGAGGGGGGGAGGAGGTTTATTGACAAGGAGGAGGAGGAGGAGGAGGAGGAGGAGGAAGAGGAGACAAGCGTAGGAGGAGAGGATGAGGAGGAGGAGGAGGAGGAGGAGGAGGGGAAGGACGGTTTATTGACAAGGAGGGCCCCGCTCCTCCCGGAGCTGCTCGACCTCGGCCCGGACCGTGCTCTCCACCTGGGCCCAGAGCTGGTCGACCCGGGCCTGCACCATCGTGCCCAGCCTGGCCCTGGCCTCGTCGGCCACCGCCTCGATGGTGCTCTCCAGCCTGGGCCAGACCTGTGGCGCTGGGCGTCCCCGGGCCCCACCCCTCCTCCTCCTCCTCCTCCTCCTCCTCCTCCTCCTCCTCCTCCTCCTCCCCTCTTCCCCCTCCCTCTCCTCCTCCCCCCCCTCCTCCTCTTCCTCCTCCTCCTCCTTCTCCGCCCTCTCCTCCTCCTTCTCCTCCTCCTCCTCCTCCTCCTTCTCCTGGCCACCAACCCAGAGATCCCACGCTCCAGACAAAATTGGGCGCGGCGGGATGTTCGCAATCTTCGGCCTCTGGAGGTCTTCGCCAGGCCTCGGGAGCGTGAAACAGCAAACGACTCGGGACGAAAAACGGGCCGCGGGGAAGTCGTCCGGACCTCCAGGACCCATGCGTCAAACAAATTGGAGCGGCCAGATACGTGGCTGGGCCCAGCGCGGGCGGCATGGAGCGTGGAAGACGGCAGGGGGGCCAGGATGAGGCAAGGCGACACAAAGGGGGGGAGAGGAGCCTCTTTGGGGTAGCTGGGGTGGCGGGCAAACATGCCGGATGTTCTTCAGGGCGGACGGGATTGCCATTCGCCTCCGGAGCGCCAAGCTTGGATCCATATGAACCCTGCGACGGCCCCCCACCTGTATATTGCCCCACCGCTCCATCCGGAACGACACTTGCCAAGGCACTACCGTGCCCCCAGGACGACTCGCCCCCAGTGTGGTGTCGCAACGGCCACGATTCCCAACCCTCCTTGGTTGGGTATTCGTTTTGAATAGTGCAGTGTGGTATCCGTCCGATTTTCTCTCTTCCCCGCCTCCCTCTTGCCTCCTCCTGTCTTGCCTGGGGGGTGCAGCACAACGACGTCCTACGCGGATTCAAATTCGACCTCGCCATCCCTTGGGGGGCTTTGATATGTGAAACTGTCGCCACCTTCGAGGGCTGTTGGGGGGTACAGCGTCGTGACGTCCTACGCGGATTCAAATTCGACCTCGCCGTCCGCGGGAGGCTGCGATCTGTGAAATTGTCGCCACTTTCGAGGCCTGCTGGGGGTCCAGAATAGTGACGTCCTACTCGGATTCCAATTTGACCTCGCCATCCCTGGGGGGCTGCGATATGTGAAACTGTCGCCACTTTCGAAGGCTGCTAGGGTGTCCTGCACGCTGTCGTCCTACTCGGATTCGAACTAGACCTCGCCATCCCTGAGGGGCTGCAATCTGTAAAACTGTCGCCACTTTCGAGGCCTGCTGGGGAGTCCAGCATAGTGACGTCCTACGCAGATTCAATTTCGACGTCGCCAGCCCTGGGGGGCTGCGATCTGTGAAATTGTCACCGGGGGGTACGGCACAGTGATGTCCTACGCGGATTCAAATTAGACCTCGCCATCCCTGGGGCGCTGCGATCTGCGAGACTGTCGCCACTTTCGAGGCCTGCTGGGGGGTCCAGCACAAAGACGTCCTACGTGGGGCTGTGATCTGTGAAACTGTCGCCACTTTCGAGGTCTGCTGGGGAGTCCAGCATAATGACGTCCTACGCAGATTCAAATTCGACCTCGCCATCCCTGGGGGGCTGCGATCTGTGAAGCTGTCTCCACTTTCGAGGGCTGCAGGGGGGTCCAGTACAATGACGTACTACGCGGATTCAAATTAGACCTCGCCAGCCCTGGGGGGCTGCGATCTGCGAAGCTGTCTCCACTTTCAGGGCCTGCTGGGGGGTCCAGCATAGTGACGTCCTACGCAGGTTCAATTTCGACGTCGCCAGCCCTGGGGGGCTGCGATCTGTGAAAGTGTCACCACTTTCGAGGGCTGCAGGGGGGTACGGCACAGTGATGTCCTACGCGGATTCAAATTAGACCTCGCCATCCCTGGGGCGCTGCGATCTGCGAGACTGTCGCCACTTTCGAGGCCTGCTGGGGGGTCCAGCACAAAGACGTCCTACGTGGGGCTGTGATCTGTGAAACTGTCGCCACTTTCGAGGTCTGCTGGGGAGTCCAGCATAATGACGTCCTACGCAGGTTCAAACTCGACCTCGCCAGCCCTGGGGGGCTGCGATCTGTGAAATTGTCGCCACTTTCGAGGCCTGCTGGGGGTCCAGCATAGTGACGTCCTACGCGGTTTCAAATTCGACCTCGCCATCCCTGGGGGGCTGCGATGGGTGAAACTGTCGCCACTTTCGAGGCCTGCTGGGGGTCCAACACAGTGGCGTCCTACGCGGCGTCCGCGGACCTCGCGGCGCGCCTGCGTGCTTTCAGCTCCCGCGCTGAAAGGTGCCCGAAAGAGGCCCAGCTGCTGGCAGAGCGGCTCGGCCTTGCGGATTTATTGCGTTGACTGCGCCTGTTTGCTGGCGTGCCTCGAAACATGGTCACCCTGCTTCCGCTGCCCTCCTCTCGTCGTCACCCCCATTCCCTCGAGCCGCCTTTTCCTGCTGCTATATCTTCTTGCTGCTGCCAGAACGCGATCCAGAGGTAACATGCCTATGCTCGCCTTCCAACTCCCCACCCCTCCTCCCCTTGCGCCCCTGCGTCCCAGTGCTGCCGCTTCCGCAGGTCAACTGTTGGCATTTGGGGGTCCATGATGGGGCGCGAAGTGCGCGAGAGGTGTGCTGACTTTGAGCTCCATTGAAGGCCCCACCACGTTACCACCCCCTTATAAAGTGCCCCAACTATTCTTGCCCAGCATTGCGCAGGGGTTTGGTACGTCGCCAGCGACTTTCACTTATGCTGCGCGTCTCACGAATCCCGACCCTCTCTCGCCGCAATAGGCTTCCGCTCCTCCGGAACCACCGCCACCCCTTTCTGACGAGACACCCCTATCGCGCCTGCAAGTCGGCGGTGAGCGAGGGGGGGAAGTGAGAATGAGAAGGCCTTTTCAGAAGGCGGCAAAACTTCTCAGAAACCCTGGCGCCTTCTGAGAAGCTTTCTGTGTCTTCGGGGATTGCTCAGAGAACTTCTCAGAAGGCCGGGGGACTGCCGACCCTTCTGAGAAGGCCTCCTCCTTCTCACTTCCTCCCCCCTCGCTCGCCGCCGATCAAACAAAGACGACGACAAAGACGACGACGCGACAACGGCGACGACGTCGTCGCGTCCACCCGATAGCACTCGTGGGCCCAGGCTTAGGTCGACGCAGGAAGGCTGTGCTCTCCCGTCGCTCCTCTGCGCTACGTCCGCGCGCAGGTGCAGCGCTACTGCCACCTTCGTGCGCGCTGCCGAAGTCTCCATCATTGGGTTCCCTTCTTGGTGGCACTGCTGAGAATAGGTGGCAACCGAAGCTTGCCTTCGACCACCCTCGCTTCCAAGAGACACCAAGCGGTGCCAAACTACGGCCGCTTGACGAGGAGGCGCGCGGTATGACGTGGTTTTGCCTGGACGCGAAAGCGGGGTAGGTAACTCACGCTCTGAGAGAAGGAACGAGAGGGGGGGCTCAGGGGCGGAAGCACCGACCCCGAATCGGCGATACATCGCCGACAGATCGGCGACAGGCTCCCGAGAGCAAGAACGCACGCTCATGGGTGGGGTGGGCTATTGGGCCCGTATCAGCGATGCGCGTGGGCGTTTGGGGGTTGATGGGTCCTCCCATGTGCCTACCCAGACACCTGGCTGCTCTGACTTTATCGATGCGTGGGCCCCGGAGGTCGGCTTCTCCTCCCATGTCGTGTTTTCACGCTCCCGAGGCCTGGCGAGGGCCCCCGGAAGGCCCAAGACTGCCAAAATCCCGCCGCCCCAAATTTGTTGGAGCGTCGGATCTCTGGGTCTACCCCCCCTCTGCGGTCGGCAACGTCTGCCTGGCGCGTCGCGACGGCATCCCCGGCGACACGCTGCGCCCTGCAACGGCAAGCGTGCCGCTCCGCTCTGCGGGGCCAGAGGCTGGGAGAGGCTCGGCATGCTGATGCCTGGGAAGCCGGGACATGGTCGGGCGTGTCGCACCGCAATGTTCGGTGGCAGCTCGTGGAAGCCTCCCACACCGTCCCGTCGGCTCGTGCGAATCGACGCCAGTCGTCGCTGCATCGACGCTGGCCGATGCCACATCGACGCTCGCCGACGCTAGCCGACGCTGAAGCGGCGCCACCTCCTCGCCTCCCGGACGCTCATCGACGCTAGCCGACGCTAAGGAAAGAATCGCGAGGGAACACAAGGCCCCCCTGACCTGCTTTATGTCGGGCGTGTCTCCCATACAGGGGGATCTTCGACGAAAAAACAAAAATACACCCAAAAAATGCCCCGAAAAGGTCAAACAATACTAACAAAAATAGTCCCCTGACTATTTTTGGACTATTTTGGGGGTATCTTTTATTTTTCGTCGGGCGTGTCCCCCTGTAGGGGGACACGCCCGACTTAAGACTTGCTGCCGAAGAACATATGCGGGGCCCGCACCGGCGGAGCCACACGCTGGGCCACAGTTCCCGACCGCAGCGTCGCCCTCCGACCTGCGCAGGGTCAGTCTCCGCGCTTGCCCTCGAGCAGGGACCGACCGTCCCGGCATTTCTCTAGGCCTGCCACGACATGTTCTTAGAACCCCAAAAATCTTCTCTGAACAAGAACAATGTTCGTAGAACATGAACCCGATGTGTCAAAGCAAGGCAGTCCCAGCCAGAGATGTTATGAGAACTTGTTGTGGATACCGCAAACGGTTCTTGGAACATTGCTTGGTCGGCCTGTAGGCACGCCAGGACGCTTCGCCGCTGCTTGGTGCCCGAGAGACCTCCCGAGAGATGCCCATCGCGCCCGACATCCCGGCGGCGCGCGCCGCGCCGAAGCCGAGAAGGCTGCGGGCCCGCCCCTCCCCCGAGGGCACCGAGGACGCGTCACCACCGGGCCCGGCTAGGGCCAGCCTCCGCTCTGGCCTCGGCCAGGAGGGCCAGAATGCGCAACCGTGGGAAGCAACGATCGACCCCGCCCCCTCCTCATCCTCCTTCCCCCCGCCCCCTCCTTCTCCTCCTCCTCCACCTCCTCCTTCTCCTCCCTGCTCCTCCTCCTCCCCCTCCTCCTCCTCCTCCCTGCTCCTCCTCCCCCTGCTCCTCCTCCTCCCCCTCCCCCTCCCCCCTCCTCCCCCCCCTCCCCCTCCCCCCCTCCTCCCCTCCTCCCCCTCCTCCTCCTCCTCCTCCTCCTCCTCCTCCTCCTCCTCCTCCTCCCCCTCCTCCTCCTCCTCCTCCTCCTCCTCCTCCTCCTCCTCATCCTCATCCTCATCCTCATCCTCATCCTCATCATCATCATCATCATCATCAGCATCATCATCATCATCATCATCATCATCATCATCATCATCATCATCATCATCATCATCATCATTCATCATCATCATCATCATCATCATCATCATCATCATCATCATCATCATCATCATCATCATCATCATCATCATCATCATCATCATCATCATCCGCGCAACGCCAGCGGGCCGGGCCAGGGCCCGCCCCGCGGGTGCCTGGGCAGAGGAGGCGCGCTGGGCTCAACGGCATAGCGCGGGCCGCGGCGGACCCGGAGAAGACAGACTTGGAGAAGACGCCCCCCTGCCAGCGAAAAACATTCACTGTCCGGCCCTGGAAATGACATCCCCACCCCCGCCCCTTCGAGCAAAACTGCGGCTCTCGACTCGGCGCCGCGCACATTCGTCTACAAGTTTGCGAGATCTGCACGGATGGAGGGCGGGTCCGTCTTCAAACTGCGGCTCTCGCTCTCGCTCTCGCGCACACTGGCCTGCAGAGTGTGCAGGAGCTTCCCGGATGGAAGGCTTCCCGGGTCCTCGCCCCAACGCCGCGCACATCCGTTTCAGACACTGGCCTCGGCTCCACGGGTGGAGGGCGGGTCCTTGTCAGAACGCGGCTCTCGCCTCAGCGCCGCGAGCCCTCGCTCTCGAGAGCGTGGGGGAACTCGCGGAGGGCGGACGGGTCCTTTTTCAACATGTGGTTCTCGCCCTAGCGCCGCGCGGTCTCGTTTCAAAACCTGGGAAAATGCGCGGATGGAGGGCGGGTCGTGTTCAGAATGTGGCCACCACCACAGCGTCGCGCACATTCGTCTTAAAGTGTGCGTGGGCTTCACGGATGGGGGGCGGGTCCTTTGCAGAATGTGGTTCTCGCTCTCGCGTCGCGCACATTCATTTTGAAAACTTGCAGCATTTTCGCAAAAAAAGGGTGGTCCTTTACAGATGTGGCTCTCGCCGTAGCGCCGCATCTTGAAAATCAGCGGGAGATCTTAAGGACGTAGGGCGGGTTCTTTTCCAAATGCGATTCTCGCCTTAGCGTCGCGCGCATTCGGTACGGATGGCCGTCCTTTGTAAAATGTGGATCTCGCCTTGGCACCGCGCACATTCGCTTGAAATGTTTGCAAGAGCTCTTTACATGGTTACAAGAACTTCACGGATGGAGGGCGTGCCCTTTTCAAAACGTGGTTCTCGCCCTAGTGCCGCGCACGTTCCTTTTAATTGTTCGCAGGAGTGTCACATGTGGGGGGCGGGTCCTTTGTCAGAACTATGAGGGCCTCAGCGTACAACATTGGATTGTGATGACGCCGTACATTTCTCGTATTGCTCGTGCGCGCGCGCGCTCGCGTGCGCGATACAGAAACACATAGAGAATGGCAACCTTGAGCTCGAGCAATGAATGATGGAAACCAATGGCAGGAGAGCCCATGATATAATCGACAAGTCGGATCGGCCGTCGACATGCATCGTATCGGCGGGAACTGGCAGCCGAGTCGGTAAAAGTCGAATCGGTGGACATCGGCAGGCCAATATGCCACCAATGAGAAATCGAACCCAGATCGGAATCCCAAGCCGAATCGAACCGGAGGAATCGAAACGAGCCCTGCTATGGTGTCGCTCGTATTCTGGAAGCCTCAGCGCGGAATCGTGCATGGTGCACAGGCAGCGTTCTTTCTTGCTCGTTCGCGCGCGCGTGCTCTCGAGCGCAGTGCAAAACCCATGAAGCAAGTGCCACCTGCGCTTCGAAGACTCCATGGTGAAAATCATTGTTTCACTCGCGTTCTAAGAACCTCGGCGTGGAATAATGTACAGTGGAGGCCAGTCCACAAGAAACCTTTCACAAGAAACCCAACCCTGAGACCCCAGGCCGTCCACCGATGTTTGGTGTGGGGGCGTCACGCCTTCCACAGCAAAGCCATCGAAACCCAAGAAACCCAGGGCACCCTGGAGACAAGCAGGGTGTTTCTTGGCATGGGTCTCCACTGTATCCTGACGCTGCGCATTA
>CAUYUJ010021877.1:57500-80000 GCA_963575745.1 Prorocentrum cordatum | reverse complement strand
GTAGAGGGACATGCCCGACTTAAGCCTTCGGGCGTCCGCGCTCCAGTCTCCTGCCCATTGCTGGAGCCCCCCCCCCTCCCCACCGCGGCGACACGCGCGCTGGAGCCGGCGCGGAGGCGGCAGCTCCCTAGGGCGCGGGGAGACGGGCCCGGCGCCGCTGGAGAAACCACCCGCAGAGGTCCCCAGAAATCCGACGCTCCAAACTGACTACCTACCAGACCACCCCAACCCAACCCGAAGACCCGAATTTCGGGTGGGGGGGGAAGGGTTCCACACGTGTTTTTGTCGATGCTTCCCGACCCCCCCCTCACTGGAAATCGAGGGTAAATCTGAGCCTTCGGGTTGGGTTGGGGTAGTTTGGTGGGTGGTGACAAACATCGGGGGCGCGCAAACGTGGAGTAGCGATCCATGGCTTTGGCTCGCGGTCGCCAAATCCATGGATCGGGGGAGGTGCCCTCCCCAAAATGCGCCTGGTGCCGCCTCGTTCGGCGGCGGGAGTCCGCGAGTTCCAAGATGGAAACAGGACCCGTCGCCAATACACGCCCCCTTGATCCATGTTTGCGATCGCCTGAAACAAAAATTGGAGCGGCGGGATTTGGGCGGTTTTCGGCCTCCGGGGGCCCTCGCCCGGCTCTCGGAGCGTCAAGGAACTACTCAGGACGAAAGCCCAGACATGAGACGTCCTGATTGTTTCCGGACGGCGTCCCCGGAAGTCCCTTTCCATGGGACCGGTTCTTCGTCCCGAGTCGTTTTGTTGACGCTCCCGAGGCCCAGCGAGGGTCCCCCGAGGCCGAGAATGGCCAAACACCCCCCGTCCTGATTTGTTGCACGACGCGGTCATGTCTGGGAAACCGGCTCTGGAGAAGTGGTTGCGACCTCCGGGGCCAACGCAGCGAACAAAACTTGGAGCGGCCGGATGTCTGGCTTCACGCCCCTGCGCCTACCCCGGCGCCCGCGCACAGGCTCCTCGAACAGGCGGAAGAGGTCCCACAGGTCCGCCGGCCGCATGTCGCACGCGTCGCCGTCGAGCACGACCACGTCCTGGGGGTGGCGGAGCACGCCGCCCCTTCCCCCCCTCCCCCGGCCTCCTCTCCTCCTCGCCCCTCCTGCTCTCCTTCTCTCCTCCTCGTCCCTCCTACTCCTCTCGTACTCCTCCTCCTCCTCCTCCTCCTCCTCCTCCTCCTCGTCCCTCCTCGTCTTTCCATCTCCTCCGTCCGCCGCCGCCTCCTCTCCTCCTTGCCGGCCGGCCACAACTGGGGGGGATGTGTTCCCTCCCCCCCTGGGAGAGCATGAGGTATCGACGGCCTCTCGAGTGGGGTCTCGAAGCCGATGGGCCAGGTAAGGACCAGAGCTCGCCCAGTTGCGGCTGGTCCGCCTCGTCCCTCCTCCCTCCGCCACGTCATCGCCGTTCTCCCCCACCCCCCGCACGAACACACCTCAGACGTCCCGAGCTGTTCCGTGTTGGGGGTCCCGAAGTAGGCGCCGACACCACTGGGAGAAGATGATCCTCTGCGTTCTCTCTGGACGCCGGCTCGTGTCGGGTTCCGTCGTGCTTCTTCTTGTTAGTAATATTATTCCTCTTCCGCCATGCTTCCTTCACCCGTTCCCTCCCTGACTCCCGTGCCCCCTCGCTCTCTCCTGTGCCGCCCTGACTCTCCTTCCAGTCCCTCCGTACATGCCTCCTCCTCCTTCTTCTCCTCCTCCTCATCCTCATCCTCCTCTTCCTGTTTCCTCGTCCTCCTCCTCCTCATCCTCCTTCTCCTTCTCTTCCTTCTCCTCCTCAATCCTCAATCCTCCTCCTCCTCCTCCTCCTCCTCCTCCTCCTCCTCCTCCTCGTCAATCCTCAATCCTCCTCCTCCTCCTCCGCAATTTCCTTCGGGAGCCCAGGGATCCGATGTCGTGTTTGTATCACCACGTGGCTTCCCAAAGGTCTGGACCCTTCCCGAAGGCCGGCTGTGAAACCCGAGTCGTGTGTTGACAGTCCCAGGGCCCAATAACTGTTCCTGGAGGCCGACTGCTGCAGACAAACTGCGGTCATGTTTTCGCTTCACGACGTGATGATGTCAGGGAGGAAGGAGGGAGGAAGATCGAGATGCTGAACATCCTGTTGGGCCCCGTTGGACCTCCAGGCGCCTCCAGAGGCATCCTGGGATCTCCACAGCTCTGCTGGCGACCGTTCCCGCCATCCTCCCAGAGCTACACATGTTGAGTGACAAGTTCGCCCCCTCAGACGAGCCTCCTAGAAGACCGAAAAGACGCCTCAAAAAAACAATCTTCGAACGTCGATTCACGAACCTCGATCATCGATCCCCTCGCGCCCCCCCTCCTCCCCTGTGAGTTGAACAGGTACATTTGAAGCCAAGCGAGGCGTTCGCCAAGATAAGGAGGATTGAGGTTGCCGGCTTTCTCCTACGCCCCTTTCGACTGCAGCACTGCAGCTGGCCCTCCTCCTGAGCCTTCGTCGTGCTCCTTATCGTCGCCCTCGTCACTGACGGGCTGCAACTATGATCAAACTGGGGGTGGACTTCCGACTCCTATCTCAGGCGCAACGGTTGCTATGAAGACGGTGCCCAGGTAGGTCACCACGGATCACCCCCTGAAGGATGGTCCTGCCCTTGGGCCAGAGGTCTCCCCCTGGCGAGATCGCACATTTAGACTGCAATTGGCTGCTTGCGAAGACCCTGTCCGCGCAGTGTCTTTTCACAAAATAGAACGGCACGACCGTAAAGAACCAACTCGCAGGATTGCAATCGTCCCGTTCTGCTATGTTCCTCTTTCCGTCGCCGCCATCTCTGCCTCCCGACCCGATCACCCTGCTGTTAAGTCGGGCGTGTCCCCCTGCAGGCGAATTCTGGACAAACAATACAACATATTTAAACAATCAAGAATAGTAAAACGTAGTCAGTCAATCGCCCCCATATTATGTTTGACTATGTTTGAATGTCCCCCTTGTAGAGGGACAAGCCCGACTTGATGTTATGTTCCTCCCTCCGTCTACGCCATCTCTGCCTCCCTCCCCCGTCACCCTGCTGTCATTCGAAACGTCGTCCCTAGAGTATGTTTGACTATTCTTGAATACTCCTCCCGTAGAGGGACAGGCCCGACTTAACCCTGCTGTCATCCGCCCCGAGGCCTCCTCTCCTTAGTTGACCCTGGCCCGAATTAGCCCTGACCCGAATTACCCCTGATGAGTTGGGGCTCTGGACGCCCGAACTATCCGGGGTAACTCGAGCAGGGGGTAACTCGGGTTCGGATTTCTGAAAAACGAGCACGAGCTAGCCCTGACCTAAGTTACCCCTGATGATTCGGGGCTCTGGATCTCTGCCTCCCCCCCCATCACCATGCTGTCATCCGCCCCGCGGCCTCCTCTCCTTCTCGCACCCCTCATCGTGTCATCATCGTGCTGCTGCTCCTCCTCATCCTCATGCTTCAGGCCTTTACGCAGCCAGGCAGAGGCTCCAGAGACTCCTCTCCGCCTCCTCCTCCGCCTCCTCCTCCTCATCCTGCTCCTGCTCCTGCTCATGATCCTGCTCCTGCTCGTGCTCCCGCAGCCCCGGCACCCGCTGACCTTTGCGGCGGGTGTCCACCGGGACAGGCGTGTGAGAGGGGTCCCCCACGCGACCTGCGAACCGAGGCCCCTGACCCAGGTCGGTGGGGAGGGAAAAAAAGAAAGAAAGAAAGAGAACAAACAAAAAAAAAAAAACGGAACGGCCGGAAAACACCCGGCAGACAGGGGGCAGCATGCACGGGCGGCCTGGCGGGGTGGAGGGATGAGGCGGACGGGAGGGAAGAGGCAGGGGGCGGGGGGGCGGGGGGCGGTCGTCCGAAAGTCGTGGGCGTCCTCCTCCAGCTGGTCCTCCTCCTCCTCACCTCCTCCTCCACCTCCTCCGTCACCTCCTCCAGGCCTCGTGGGCCGTCTTGGAGGCTGTCTGGCCTCTCACGGGCCGTCTTGGGGGTACCTGTTCCTCCTCGCCCGCAGTCTCCTCCTCCTCCTCCTCCTCCTCCTCCTCCTCCTCCTCCTCCTCCTCAAAGCCCTCCGCCCTCTCGTCCTCCTGTGTCGGCCCTCAGGGAGGCCCCGCCTTCAGTCTCCTCCTCTCCTCCTCAGCGGCGTCCGCCTGCAGCCGCCGGTCGGTGGGCTGGCCGATGGGCTGCCAGGATCTGCTCGGCCACCGCTGTTTGCAGGGTGGCCGAGAGCTCCTGCCAGAAGGCTGTGGCGTCGGCGCTGGCGCCCGCCAGGCCCTCCGCGCGGTCCTAGTGGTCAAGGACCAGCTGCCGGGCGGCCTGGCCAAGCCGGCCTCCTGTCTCCACAGCGAAGGGCGTCAGGAGCGGCGTTGTTGGGCCTGGGGGGTAGCGCCGGTGCTTACCCCGCTCCGCGTCCTCGGCGGCCAGGCCCGCGTGGGTCGCTCTGGCCCGCTCCTCGCGCAGCTCGGCGGAGTCGGGGCTCGTGACAACGACGTCGACGACGCGCCAAGTGCCATTCTCAACCCACTGGACATCCAGCACCGCCACCTCCATGCGATCCTGGCCGGTCGCGGGGTCACGGCGCCGCCGGGTCCATTGCGGCACGGTCTGCTCAGTCCGCACTGAGCCAGGGACCCTCCTGGCCAGCCAGCGCGCCAACAAGACGCGGATCTGGTCGTGCCGCCAGGTGCGGGCAGGGCCAGTCTCTCACGCGATGGCGTGGTGCTGGTCGGGCTCATGCAACGCTCCGCAAACCACTCCCTCGCGGGATCTGTTTTGACAGTGCGTCTGCGATGCATGGCCCTTCAGCAGCCGCGGACCCTCCATGAGGAGGCGCCGTCGCAGGGACAGTTGGTAGAGGTCGGGCGCCATCCGGTGCTCTGGCGCCGTGGGCAGCAGCGTGAAAGCCCCTGCTCCGGGGCCTCCGCAGGACTGGAGGCGGCCGAACGTGCGGTCGTCCAGGTCGGCCTTGACCCGCGCGCAGAGGACGCCCATGACGGGTCGCATCAAGTCCTTCTGCCTGCTCCGCTCCCCCTGCGCCAGTAAACCTGCAAGGAGTGCGCCGCGTCGCCGACCCTGGTGTTGTACGCCGTCACGGCGGCGGCGAAGTCCCTCGTGCCCGTCGCCTGCCTCGCAAGGAGCTCCTCCGCGCTGCCCATGTCAAGGGCGCGCGCGACGCCGGGGGCCGCAGGGCACCACGCGGCCACGTGCGCAGCCTCTCGCCGCGGTTCGGCCGCGCCTGCTGCGAGGCCACCGTCGCGCAGCGGCAAGCAGGCCTGGGCCCACTCCCTGTCCGTTTGGGGCTCGTTGAGCAGCCCATCCCAGAATGCCCGGAGGGCGCGGTCGAAGGCTTGCACCGCGGGCAGGTCTACGAGCTGCGCGCGCAAGAGGTGGTTCGGGAGACCCTGCGCCGTCCAGCGGAGCCTGGCTCCGGCCTCCTGGAGCCCCAGCCCGGCGGCCACAGCGTCCTGTTCCTGCTCCTGCTGCTCCTGCTGCTCCTGCTGCTCCTGCTGCTCCTGCTGCTGCTCCTCCTCCTCCTCGTCCTCCTCCTCCTCCGCCTCCTCCTCCTCCTCCTCCTCCTCCTCCGCCTCCTCCTCCTCCTCCTCCTCCTCCTCCTCCTCCTCTCCTCCTCCTCCTCCTCCCGTTCCTGCTCCTACTCCTCCTCCTCCTGCTACTGCCCCTCTCCTTCTCCTCTCCTCCTCCTCTCCTCCTCCTTCTCCTTCTCCTCCTCCTCCTCCTCCTCCTCCTCCTCCTCTGCCTCCTCCTCCTCCTCCTCCTCCTCCTCCTCCTCCTCCTCCTCCTCCTCCTCTCCACCTCCTCCTCCTCCTCCGTAGCCATTTTGGCTCAAGGCCAAATGGCGATTCATCCACTGCCTCAGCGGGGTAGGCCCCCATCGCTCTCAGCGTCCTTCTTTGCGTCTTTCTGGAACCTGCTCACCACAGGTTTCATACATATCGCACTCCTTCCACGGCCGGCGCAGCCATGGCGAAGGGTGGCAGGCAGCAGTACAAGGCATCTTGGCAGAAGTGGGCTCCTTGGCGTACCCCGAGCCCTCCAGGTGCTAGATTGGTCTTGGGAGACGACTGGCCCACCCTTGGAAGCTAATCGAGATCATATTCTAACCTGGACTCGCAGACATGGTCGTCGGCTGCCAATCGTTCTTCGAGCCAGAACGTCACCAAACCCAAGTTAGGCCCTGATGTCACGTGGTGTAAAGTGTGCAGCAAGTTCACATACAACGACCTGCTTGAGAAGTGCGACTATACATGCAGATTCTGCGGCAACTTCCTCAAAGGTCGCGGTGCTGGGTCGCCTCAAGGTGCTGGAGGTCAGTGGACATCTCTGCTTCGCTGGGCCTCATCATTGCGAAGGGAGGCGCAGCGGCGGAGCAGGCGAAGCTCTTACAGTCCACTCTGGCACAGGCACCAGCAGCGCCTCCGAAGCCGCCTTCGGTTCGGCTCTCGGAGGCTTCGCAAAAAGTGGAACGAGCTGAAGGCGCTCTGGAAAAGGTGGCGGCAAGAGTTATCATACTCGAGCGGGAGCTGGCATCTGCCATGGGCCAGTGCAAGGAGCAGGCGGCGAACCTGGCAGACGCCATTGTCGCCAAGGAGGCCGGTGCCAAGGAGATTGCTCCAGAACCTGTCAGTCGACCAGCTGCTGGACAGATGGATGTACGTGAATTCCTCGAGAATCGCGCGGAGCTCAACCTCTGCTTCGGGGGCCTCTTCGAGGACGTGGAGCTGGAGGAGGCAGATCGCGTTGAGTTCGAGCGACGCAAGAACTCCTTCGAAACAGACTTCAAGACAGCGCTTTCGGCCCAGTTCAGCAAGATGGTTGCGTCGCTGGCCGAACAGCAGCAGAAGAAGGTGGATGGGGCTCGGATCTTGGCAAGCTACCAAAAAGAGGAAGAGCAGCCCTGCACCTGGGGAAGGTCATCGACCAGATGCAGAAGGGAGCTCTGCGGGTGGCTCGGCTTCGACTCCGACACCTACGGAAGCAGAGACATCGGCAACGCCAGGTTCTTCCAATAGAGCGGCGGCAGCATGGGCCACAGTCGACCAGGTGGCCACCGACAAGCAGAAGGAGCTCAAGAGCATCATGGAGGAGACCCTTGCGGCCAAGCGGTCACCCAAGTCGCAGATTTGATTCAAGCCCGCCCACCTCGGGCATGGTCGTAGCGCGGGGGAGGGGGGGCAATGAAGAGGGGGCGTCGGCCAGATCTACTTCGGGCACGGCGGCTTTCCCTGCTGGGAGGAGGCTATTCCAGGGGGCGGCTCCTTCTGAGACCCCTGGCATGTACAACGCAGAAGCGAGAGTATTCCAGGGGGTGGCTCCTTCTGAGACCCCTGGCCCATCTGAACACCAGAGGGCGGCCCCTCCTGGGACCTCTGGCGCGAGCGACGAGGAGGAGATCGTCGTGGATGCAGATGGCAACTACGCATTCCAAGGGGTGGCTCCTCCTGAAACCCTTGGCATGGACACCGCTGATCTGACTGTATTCCAAGGGGTGGCTCCTATTGCGACCCTTGGTAGTGATGGCTGCGAGGCGAGTGTACCTCAGGGGGCTGCGAATCCTGGGACCGTGGGTCGGCCCCCCTGGGTTCGTGATCACAGCGGTACGATTTCGAGCTTACTCTTTTGGGAAGGGACGTTTGCTGCCCCTGGTTGGGAGGTTGCTTGGAAGTTGGTGATTGATGCGAATGAGTCCTGAAAGCCGGGGGAGGCCTGGCACTCTCGTCGAGACAGGCGTCTTGCTTGCAAGACACCCAGTCCACAGGAGGATTGGGATAACAGAGCGTCGAGCAAGTGCCCAGTCGTTTTGCTGGAAGGAGATCAGTATATGGGAAGATGGCCTGCGCACATGCCTTACCCACGGAGACCTCCTAGCCAGACCAGGGAGCGCCAGAGGCTGAGAGATGAGGTGACGACCGCAGCAGCAAGGTGGATACACACCATCAGTGGTGAACGTTTCAACAGCTTAGAACATTGGCGTGAATGGTGCGTCCCCTACTTCATTGAATCGCTACCCAGGCCAGCGAGCAGGGGTTTCCGCATGTACTTGGAAAGGCTGTACGGACGTACATTGGCGGATATCGCGGAGATCATGTGCGCGGAGGTGTGGCATCGTGCAACGCCTCACCGCGCCCTCTTCTTCGATGCGCTCGGCAGCGCCAGGGGCGTGGAGCAGCACCGCCGCTTCCTCAGGTGGCATTTTGATGAGCTGCGTGTAATGCGACGCCATGTTCGGAGGCTGCTTGGCAACAGAGTACCTCCTGATCGGCCCCTACCAGATGACGACTTCGATGAAGTTCAAGGCGGGATCGCGATGTTATGGGGATTTGTGAGGCACCGCGTTTGTCAGAACACCCAAGACAAGGTGGCGCAGGAACAGTTGGTGCACGATGAGTGCCAAGGAAAGAAGGAAGGCATCAAGTTCCACATCTACATGCGCAACATGTCTACCTGGGGACCATTGGCGAAGCTGCTTCTCAAAAGGCCTTACGATGCGGCCATCATTCAGGAAACGCACAATGACAAGACTGAGTCGAACGACGTGCTGGTTGAGTTCGACAAGGCTGGCTACAAAAGCATGGTGTGCCCAGCGGGAGCGGAGTCCAGTTGGTTTTCTGCAAAAGCTGGGGGCGTGGCCACGGGGGCATCGAAAAGTGGGCCTCTTGGTCACTAAGACACCTGGCTTCCAAGAAGGAGGATCTTCCAGGGAAAAGAGGGAACA
Organism: Prorocentrum cordatum; assembly: GCA_963575745.1. Taxonomy (NCBI): domain Eukaryota; class Dinophyceae; order Prorocentrales; family Prorocentraceae; genus Prorocentrum; species Prorocentrum cordatum. The sequence goes on along the minus strand of CAUYUJ010021877.1, from coordinate 71,305 downwards.
AGAAGAAATGCACAGTGGAGCAGAACCAGACCACGGGCGTTAGGTTCAAGGACATGGTCGGTATGCAGGTCCCCCTGAAGGGCGCCCGCATCACCATCGTGGGCGGCTATCTTTACAATGGTATAGGAGCTACTGGGGCTAATGTGGAGAAGTTAAGGCACCTGGCATCGCTGGTGGCATCCCTTCCCACACCCTGGGTTATCTTGTGTGACTGGAATTTCCCTCCCGAGACGCTTCGCATAGCAGGGTGGCTCAACCTGGCGCAAGGCAATATCTTGGTACCTGACAAAGTGGATTACACGTAAACAGGTGGGCGAGGGACGTTGATCGACGTGGTTGCGTCGGGCCCTGCTCTCGATCGTGCGCATGCTGATGCCGAGATGGTGGGCGAAGGTGGTAAGGCGCACTACGGCATGGTGCTGGACTTGCTCTTAGAAGCCACGGAAGCGGGAGGGCGAACGCTCCGACTTCCAAAGGCTTTTGGGCCACCTGTCCAGCCGAAGAAGAAGGCAGACCCGTGCAGCAAGCGCTCGCGGAAGCTGGTGGCAGCTACCCCGTCGGCGAAGAGCCCAAACGTACCAGCTCGGGGCGCGCGCAGGAGGATGGGGACCAAGGGGCCGCCATCTTTTCAATATCTTGGCCCTCTGGATTTGGGCGAAGTTACAGATTCTGAAGATATGAGCGAGAGAAACGAGGACGACTTGCTGAGGGAGGAAGTACCTGGAGGAGACCTCGTTCCTCCTGTTCCTGTGGCATTAGGAGAGAAGTGGTCAAGCGACAATCGTGAAGATTTGTGGCGCTCTCTTGTTGTCAAAACGGAGGGTAGACGGTCGAATCCTCCACATTACGTTCAATCCTCTTACGCTTGGCAGCCTTCCCAGACAGTTGCAAGGCCCTTGGGCATACATTTGGTCAATGGGTCAGCAAAGTGGAGGAGCATTTCAGTTCGTTGTTGGATGGGGAAGGTCTGGACAAGGATGAGCATGCACATAGAGGCCGAGCACTGGCTCGGAAAACCAACGTCAGCAAGGCGGTGCCATCGCCGCCCTCCGCTCGCACGAGGGACGCAGGAGTGGACTGGTGGGCAAAGATCGCCTTTCCACTTGAAGAGTTGGATAGAGCCTGTTCGAAGAGGGAGTCTCCGAGGTTTGGGAAGCTCATTACGCGCCTGCGTGGAGCTACTGGGTGCGTACCCAACTCGACGCTGGCGACCCTCCCACGGAAAGAAAAGCTTTCTTGGTGCAGGAAGCGCAGCATGCTCAGCTCGGCGACTTCGGATACCATCCGCAGGTGCAAGGAAGAATGTGCGAAACTGGCCAGCAATATGCAAAGGATGGCGTGCTACTCTCAGTACTTGGCTTTCTCCCAATGGGCAGAGGATCAGTACATTTCGGCACCTGGCAGGCGGTTCCGTCTTATCAAGGACGTGCCATCAGCTAAAGACGAAATTGAAAAGGGGCCATACCATTGCCTTTGACCCTCTGACAGCAATGGACATTCGGGCGTCGGCATGGCGAGAGAAGTGGAGTGACGAGCCCCTGGGGATAGAGCGGATTGGGCAGTTACTCTCTACAGCCAGGCGCAACGTCAAGACAAACCCTTTCCCTGCCTTCGACATGGACACGCTTGAAGAAGGCATCGGGAAGATGAGAGGGTCATCGGCGAAAAGCATCGAACCACTGGGGAAAAAAGGACCTCGCTTGGCTACCAGAGTCGGGCAAGCAGGAGTTGGTATACTTATTCCAGCAGGTCGAGCAAGAGGTCGCATAGCCCTGGCAGTTGACTGTTGTTCTGGTGACTCTCACGAGGAAGCCGTCGGGAGACGACAGAGCCAGTGGAGTTTTATCTAGCCTGGCGAGGTTGTGGTCCAGTTGCCGTGGTGCGCACCGAGCCACCTGGGCGAAGACCAGGGCTGGGCATTGGGATGCAGCAATGGCTGGGTCATCTGCTCTGCGCGAAGCTTTACTACGCAGCTACTTGGACGAGACCGTGGCTCTCTCCACCATTCAAGGCTGGGTTCAGGCAAGTATGATGTGGGACATTGAGGGGTTCTACGGTGCGCTCAAGTGGGGGCTACTTCTCGAATCAGGACTCGAGCACGGGTTTCCCCCAAGTATCCTAGCACTGGAGATGATTATGCATATGGGCGTTCGCTTCCTACAGGATAATGGGCACTACTCGGACGCCATCATCCCAGAGAAGAGCATGATTGCTGGACTGGAGGGAGCAGTTGATTTCTCGAGATGTGCACTGTACAACATTTTGGACAGAGTGCCACAAGGCACCCCAGCAGTTGCGACGAGGTCTTGGGTGGATGACGTTTCTCAACTAGTGGAGGGTCGGCGCAAGCGGGCCCTGGGGCTCGCCTTGCAAGCTGGGCTTACTTTTGCGAAGGGTTGCAAGGAAGCTGGATTGGCCACCTCCCCCAAGTCTACCATCGTCACCAACCAAGCGGGCTTAGGCAAAGCACAACAAAAGGGTTTTGGGAAGGAGGGATTCGCGATCATCATTGCAAGCGTGGCGACGGACCTCGGCATCGACAGGGGCGCTGTGGGTTTCCTACGTCCTAAGCAGGCGCAGCGACGACGTGGCGCAGCCGCCCGCTTTTATCGTTTCAAACGTTTTGCACGAGGGGCTGTGCGTAAGAAGATTGGTGGGAAATGGGCGATGGTGGGGGTTTTACCTATGGCGGATTACTCTGACAAGGTCTTTGGAGCGGCGCCAACTGTCATCAATGGCTGGAGGGAGTCACTGGGTCAGGCGCTGGCGAAGAAGTGGCCAGGCCGCTGCCTTGCCACGCTGCTGCAGCTTCGTGTTGGCAGGAAGGGCCCGCAGTACCAGATCGTACGCAGATTGATTGAATCTTGGATGGCAGTTATTTTCCAACATGGGCTGGACCTGGAGCTTGCACGCCGCGCCTGGAGGACAGCGCGTAGGAGGATTGAGATGCGAGCCCAGAAGGGCAGACGGAGAGGTATTGCTGGAGTTGCCTCGGCTACTATTGCGACTTTATTGGACATGGGGTGGGACCCAGTCGGGCAATGGGCTTGGATTTCAGGTGTAGGCGAAAGATTCATGGCAACCGATAGTATCATCGGACAAGGCCCGCAGGACATGAGTGAACTCAAGGAAGCCATCTCCGACTCCATCGATAGGGTGCTATGGGACAGAGCCCCCAGGCACTGGAATGGCAAGGGAATGGAAGAGGGTGCAGATCTGCGAGGCGCTCGACGGCACCTCATTTCCCTCCGCAAGAAAGGTGGGCACGAGATGGCGGGCGCGATGGAAGCAGTGATGGCAGGCGCGTCCTGGACTCGGCATCGGATGTCAACTCTGAGCAGTTGCAGGTTGGACGCCACCGCATGCCAGAGATGCGACTGCGGACAAGAGGAGACAGACCTGCACCGTAATTGGCAGCGTCCGTGCAATGTGCATTTCTCGGGTATATCGCAGAACTTGACTCGCAGAGCCCACGAAGATGTCGAGAACTTGCCGTGTCTATGGTTAAGAGGAATACTACCTGCTACTTGGACACGTGTGGAGGGCCCGACCGATTCACCTTTCGATGAAACCATGGTCCATGCGAATGACTTACGAGTACGTGAGCATCTGCTGGTCGGTGGAGACGCTTCGGGAGGAGAACATTCAGCATATCCCAGATTGCGCACGATAGGGTGGTCATACCAGGTGATCCAGGTCTCGTGCGACCCTGTACCCGATGTGAAGTTACTCTGCTCGAGGGGAGGTGGGGTCCCCAAGAAGCAGACCATCAATAGGGGTGAGACTACGGCGTTTCTTCGAGCATTGGAGGACTTACGCGACTTGGGCAAACCCATGACTATCGTAACGGACCCCGTTTATGTACTCAAGGGGATGGCAAAGATTTCCTCAGGACGGCTGCCCACCACCAATCTGGACCTTTGGCTGCAGGTGAAGCAGGTTTTGGCACGGTATCCACAGAATGTTCAAGTGGTCAAGATAGAGAGCCACATGACCGTGGAGCAAGCCAAGCTATCCAACACCAACGTTGAGCACTACCTGGTAAATGCTCTCTCAGATGAAGCCGCGGGGTACTGGGCTCAGAAGTGTGCAGTATCGAGTGATATCGTTGCTGCAGTTGAACATGCGGAGGCGAGTGGTCGAGCAGTGAGGAAGCACCTTGCGAAGGCTTTCCTTTCAGCGGCAGAGGCGGAGCCAAGACGCCTTCGACCAACACGCTCTATGGCCAAGAAGTTTTGTCGGAAAGTGGCGATGTCGGAGCACCAGGTATACACTGGCATGGGCTCATATTTCCACTGCTCGGCTTGTGGATGCAGCGCCAGTGGGAGAAAGCTCGAGACATTCCTGGAGACCCCTTGCTTGGGCGGAGTTGTCAAGGGCTGCATCCAGAGGATCGGCGACACGGGCGTCATGGTACAAGGAGTACCCACTCACGAGTCGCACCTGCTCGGGTACTTCAGTGACATGAAGATCCACGCGTGCCTACGGTGCGGCTGTGTTGGCAAACGCTTCTTACGTGGGTTGGCGGCTGAGTGCTGTGGGCATCTCGGCCACTATGGCCACCAAAACCTTGGGAAGTTGGCGCGTGGTATTTTACCTAAAGGGGGAATCACTACTACGACGCGAAGGGCACCAGCATGAACGGTCACTTCTTATTACCTGCTCAGCTGGGAGCCATGGAGCTACGATATCGCATCGTGTCAGCCTCCGACTACGGAGCCATTTTGGCTCGCCTCGTCGGCGGATAGTACTGGGGTGCTCCGTTTGAGACCTCAGTCTTCGTCAATGGCGAGGATTTCTCCAGGGGCCGCTTTGGTGTCTCCTGGCGGCTGCTCTGGCAGCCCTGCTGGAGGGTTTCGATGTGCTACTACTGGGGTTGGCTCGGCTCTTCTGGGACCCCAGTCATGGACACCTTCGAGGCGGAGTATTCCTGGGGGTGGCTCCCGTTGGAGACCCCAAGGCTGCTGCGGCCGTCTGAGGCCGCCCTCCCTCTCCTTTTCCTTCGCCTCCCCTTAGTCGCGCACCAAGCTGCGGTGTGGAGCGTGGCGACGGGCGGCCCGAGGAGTACTAATAAACTCCTCCTCCTCCTCCTCCTCCTCCTCCTCCTCCTCCTCTTCCTCTTCCTCCTCCTCCTTCTCCTTATCTCCCCCCCTCCATCCTGCTGCTGCTGTGGCTGCTCCTTCTCCTCCCTGCCGCGCCACATCCTCCCCTCCCCCCCTGCCCAACCCCCCCCCCGCGGACATGCGACGTCCTGATTTTTCAGGACGGCGTCCCCGGAAGTCCCGACCCTTTCCCCGGGACCGGTTTTTCCTCCTGAGTCGTCTTTTGACGCTCCCGAGGCCCGGCGAGGGCCCCTCGGGGTCGAAGATATCCAAAAACATCCCGTCTCGACTTTTTCACAACGCGATCATGTCTGGGCACCCCCCTTCCCTGCCCCTGTCCCTCCCGCCCCCGACCGCTTCGACGGCCGCCGCCCGCGCGGCGGGCGCGGGCCGCCCCGTCCCCGGGCGCGCCCGGCCGCTCCTCGACCCCCAGCTCGCACAGCAGCCCCCCGTGGGTCGCCGGGGCGGCCCCGTCGCCCTCGGCGCCGAGCACGGCGGCCTGGGCGGCAGTGAAAAAACCTGGGGGTGAAAAAACCCGAGGGGGAAAAAAACCCGAGGTCCAAGAGTGCGGTTGTTTTTCACCCCCAGGGGTTCAAGAGTGCAAGGGTTCAAGAGTGCGGGGGTGAAAACCCCGATTTTTTTTTTCAACCCGGGTTTTTTCACCCCCGGGTTTTTTGTTCACCCCCGGGTATTTTTTGACCCCCGGTTTTTTTTTCAGGCCGGGCATGTCCTCCTACAGGCGGATGTTGGGCGACAAGTGAAACATACGCCCAAAAGACTTCCCTCGGAGTGGCCAAGAATAGTAGAAAAATCGTCCCCGCACAATTGTTTGACTATTTCAGAACATTCCTCCTGTAGAGGGACATGCCCGGCTTAAGGCAAACCGAAGGGCGCACTCAGTCACTCCTCGACCAACGCGTTTTCGGAGGAGTGCCACGGACGGCAGCTACGTACACGCGCTTCACACCTCCCACGTGGTCTGGCCGGGGCCTTCGCGGGCCCCGGCGCGTGGAAAATGTGCCCCCCTGGCCGAGGCGGGGAGGTCTCTCTGCACCAACCTTGGGGCCCAGGGCGGCCCCGGCCAGCCACGGTGGTGGTGTGGGTGTGCACGTCAACGTCAGGGCTGGACCTGAACATTGTTGTTCGTTTTGTGTTCGTTTTGTTTTTCGTTTTCCCTCCCTGATTTCCTGCACCTCCCTGCCAAAACGAAAAACATAACACAGCCGAAGTCCAGCAAACCAGCGTTTAGGTTCAGCCCTGGTGCACGTGACTTCTGAAAAGGGGGGCATCACGTGCAGGCGAGCAACCACTCCATAACCTGATCTCTGAAACAAGAGGCGGGTGGAGGAGGAGAAGGAGAAGGAGGAGGAGAAAAAGGAGCAGAAGGAGAGTCAACGGATTCCGAAGACGGGCCACAAGTGTCAAAACCCTAACCTCGATGATGATGATGATGATGATGATGATGATGATGCTGATGATGATGATGTTGGCGGTGATGATGACGATGCTGATGATGTTGATGTTGATGATGATGATGATGATGATGATGATGGTGGTGATGATGATGATGATGATGGTGATGATGATAGTGGTGGTGGTGGTGGTGGTGAGGAGGAGGAGGAGGAGGAGGTTCATTTCAGGTTGAGGAGCAAGAGGATTGCCTGCTTGGCGACCTTTCACACCATGCCCATGATCTTTCCTTGAAGTGCGGATGCCATGAGGTCTCTTTAAGGCAGTGCTACCTCCTTTCGCATTCCAGTGCTGTGCATGTCCAGGAGGCCGTGCTGACATCTCAGGCGCATCGCCCTCGTGATCTGTTGAAGTCAAGAAGAGGTTGGCATGAGGAAAGGCCCTGATGGAGACGGATCCTGGTGCCGTTGTGAATGAGCATTACGCGACGCGTGGGCCTCAAAGTCGGGCATGTCTGGCTTCCGGCCTGTCCGCGCGCGCGGGGCGAAAGCTGTCCTCAGCGGACTTCGCGAATAATGCAGCACTGGCCCTGATGGGGTGACAGAAGACATGTTGAAGAGATGTTGTCGCCCGTTTTCCGTTTCTCTGGCTTGACCCGACTTGTCTTCCCATCTGGATTCTAGCCGTCTTGTCGGAACATCCATTGGCTGCCATTCCCCGTGTGCAAGAGGCGCCATGTCCAAACCCCTGACTTACGGTGGAATACCTTTGACATCAAACGCTTCCAAAATGGTCGAACGCATTACCTCCCGATTGATGTTTCCTTTCTTCGACGTGTCTGATTGGTATCGTGAACACCAATTTACCCACCACAGGGACACCGGCTACAGAGAAGCTCTCGCTTTGAATGTCTTCCCATGGATGTTGTCTGTAGGCTCCGGCTGGCACGTTGTGTTCTACAGTTCTGACGTCTCGGCTGCTGTCGACCTGGTGGACGCTGCGCGCTGGTCGGCTGATGGAAAAAAGCAACAGCGCGTGGGGTACGCGAGGACCATTTATAAAGGTCACAAATCCCAGTTTCATCCCTGGATTGGAGGAAGGAGGGAGGAGGAGGACGAAGAGGAGAAGAGAGTCCTGAGGCTCTTCTAGGGTCTTCTTGGTCCGTCTTGGAGTCACGGGGGCGGGCGCAAGAAGCCTGCAGAAGTCTGCGTCGACGGGTCACTTGCCGAGGAACTCGACATCCACGGCAAAGTATATATCAGGGGACAGTGCCTGTACCCCCCCCCGCTTTTTGGAGCAGCATTTGTCGATGCTCGCGCAGCCCAAAATATTGGGTCGGGCCTGTGCCCTACAGGCGGATTTTGGACGAAAACAAGAATCAAGTCAAAAATGGTCGAACAGTCGTCCCCAGACTGTAATTTTGACTAGTTGTTTGTATTTCCCCTGTAGAGGGACAGGCCCGACTTAACCCTAATACCACTGGCATCGCCGAGACTAATAGCACAGGTAACATCAACCGTCGGTGAACATCCCAGAATTTAATCGAATGCTGGCATCAAACGCAAATCTGAAAAGGGCTCCAAGGGGCCCACCCGAGGCCCGAAGAAGGCCCCAAGAGAACCCACAACGGCCCCCCAAAGGCCTCAAAAGTGCTGCCAGGAGGCCCCCGAGAGACCTACGGGGAGCCCCCCAAAGGGTCGGCGGTGCGGCGTAAGCCCAAGAATATGAAAAGCTGCTCTCCACAGGTGGAGGGTTGCAAACGAGTCCTGCTCGAGCCAGGCAAGGGAAACTCCCACAATCTGGACGCTGCCTCGCCAACCCTGAATATTTCGAGATGCTCGAAATACTTGTCGACATGGGACTGATTCCGTACCAGACCGCGTCCCACTTCGTCGCAGAAGGCTCTTGAAGGCTTCAGGCGCTGCTTCGAACAATGTAGTTCTACTCGACTGCTGAGTTGATTCGCTTGTACAAATGACATGTGGTATCATACAGCTACACAGAATGAGGGCGCCACTCCAACAATAAACCGTGCCTCTGCGACCGTTCTGCACCATCTCGACCGATTGCGAGTTACCTTTCTGGAGCACGTGCGCTGGACTCCCAAGGAAACACGACTTGAGCACAAGATGGGCCCACTAGGACTACGGCGCGACACTGCTGTGCTTGGTCCTCTCTGCAAGGCTGGGCGTCAAGCGGGGGAAAGTGCTGGCATCTGTGGATTCTTCGTTTGAGCCGTCCAGGGGCCGCCTTGCGAGGCACGGATTCCAAATACATTCTCGCTTGCACTGCATGGAGCCGCGCGACCCTCTCCAACCCGGCCATTCTCAAATGATCTCCCTCTCTCTCACACGCTCATTCTCTCTCTCTCTCTCTCGCTCTATCTATACGCGTCGGAAGTTGGGGGGGTGAGATCGCAATGAAACGGAGACCCCTCACCGGGAAATCGGCTTCGGTTTCGTGTTCGTGTCGTGCGTGCGGGCGAGGCGAAGCTGCGAGTGATCCTCCTATAGCTAGGCCGAAGTAGGAGCGAAAGTCCGTTCCCGTCCGCCGGTGGCAGGGAGGTGTCCCAGTTGGGCCGGGCTGTGTCCCGGGTGTCAGTAGGAGCGAAAGTCCGTTTCCCGTCCGCCGGTGGCCGGGAGGTGTCCCAGTTGGGCTGGGCGGTGCCCCGGGTGTCCCGGGCGTCCCGGCGCTAACGCATGTCGCTATTTCATAATTCCTTTTTTTCGGCGCCTGCGGCGGGCTTTCTTATCCAACCCAGCTTATCTTATCCAATCCATCTTACCTTATCCAACCCATTTTGTCCCATCTTGTCTTATCCCACCCAATCCAATCCACCCAGCCCAATCCATCAATTCATTTGTTTCTGCGCCTGCGGCGGGCCAATCCAATCCAACTTATCTCATCCAATCCATTTCTACAAATCCAACCCATCTTATATTATCCGATCCATCTTATCCCATCCGATCCAATCCACCCAACCCAATCCATCAATTCATTTTTGTCGGCGCCTGCGGCGGGCTTTCTTATCCAATCCAGCTTATCTTATCCCATACATCTTGTCCAATCCAATTAATCATATCTTATCCAACCCATCTTGTCCCATCTTATCTTATCCCACACCATCCGATCCATCCAAAAGGTCACCGAGCGACAGTGAGATTCACCGATAGGTCGGTCGACGGATTGGTAGATACTGGGATCTCATCGTCATCGCGATCGTCATTGTGGTGGAGGGCGACTCTGATGGAGAGGGAGAGAGAGAGAGAGGGCGAGAGAGAGAGAGAGACACAGAGAGTGAGAGAGAGAGAGACAGAGAGAAAGAGAGAGATGATATCAAGGTGACAGGCTGGAGGTCAGTCAGGGTGGGCACTTCATCTCAATCCCCCCCAACCTCCTTATCGCCCGCAGGGCGGTCGTGTAGGTAAACCTGCATACATAAGTGTATGCGTTGACTTATGTCTTCAATCGATTGCCTAACGCGGTGGTGGTCGCCAGGTCTGTCAAAGGGCTCCAGCGTTAGCTACAACATTTGGCCAAGTGCGTTGTGTCGCTGTGTCTGGCAATCATGAATGGTGCCAGCTTTGCCGCCCAGGCTGGCGCAACCGAAAGAGTTCATTTGTCGTGTGAGTGTTTGATTCGTTGTGGATTGTCGTAGATGCTATCTGTTCATCCCGAGTCGTTGTTGTGACGGCCCCCAGGAAGCCGAAAACGGCGAAAAGCCGCCACATCGCCTTCTCTCACAAATCCCTGGTTTTGTATGGCGACATCGAAAAACCAGGGGACCTCTCCCGGGGTGCGCTCTGGCCGGAATATCGAAGGGGGATCCAGCCATGGCGACGAGAGTCCCACGAATGCCCAGAAAGATACCCAGACGCCAAAGAACCCTGCCCATCGAACCTCGATCCTCGAATGGGCAAGCGGAGGGGGAGGAGAAGGGGAGACTGAGGAGTAGGGGAGGGGGAGGGAGGATGGGAGGCGCTGGATGAGGACGACGACGAGCAGAGGAAGGAGGTGAAGGAACAGGCGAAAGCTAGGAGAAGGCGAACTTACTACGGAATTACCCGGCCACAACAGTCCACGTAGCCTTTTGCCAACTACTCCAGAAATCCAGGAGCGGCACGCTTGGTCACGCCGAGCCTTGCTGCAGGGCGCCTGCAAAACAGGGGCGGAGAAACCCTTGCGGCCTGGAAACGAGCCCTTCCTGATTTTTGTAGGGGACCAAATGCGAATCCTACCCCTACCCCCGACGAGTTCAGAGGGGGAGGGTGGGGTTCACTTCGCTCGGGAGGTCCCGGACGAAGTGAACCCCACCCCCCCACTCAGAAACCATGGAGGGTAGGGGTAGGGTTCGCATGTGGCCCCCTATTTTGCGAGTTCAGCAGGAGGTCGAGGGGTATGGGAAAGGGTGTCCGACCCTCGTCTCGGCTCGGACGTGAGACCTGCGGGGGTAGTGAAGGAAAGGCTGACGAATGAAAAGGCGCCTGTTTTCGAATTTGCACTGGAGAGCGGATACTGGTGTATACGGGACCCTGGTGTATACATTTTTCGTTGTTTCCCCGGGACATCGGGGAAAAAAGTATACACCACACCACCCCAGAGTCGTCCTCGGCCCTCAAGAAGTCCTGGGATTGAAAAACAGCCCGCCACTGGTAATGTATATGTTCCAGCTTCCGAACCAACTGAGCCAAAAAAACACATCGTCGGAGATCTTGGTTCTGCCCGGCCCGATCGTCCTTCCAGGGCGAGGAAGAGTAGCCCCCTGGCCGCCGCCAGAGCCCCCCAGCGGGGCGGCCTCCTCCGATGGAGGGTCGAAGCGTTCCCCCTGAACCTGTCATGCCCCCCGCGCGCATGGAAATCATTGAAGCATGAATTCGCACATTGCATAAACGAGGAATTGGCCATATTCAGCAAACTAGCAGGGGCTGGGATGAGGGCTGAGGTAGGGTTGGAAACGAGCGGGATGAGAGGTCGGGCTGGAGAAACTGGAAGAAAACTGGCCCAACCTGGGCTGGCCCCACCTACCTGTTCAAGTTCCCTCTGACCCAACGCGGCGAAGAACTTAATGGACCTGTTCAGTTCCTAGAGGATACGAGAACGACGCAAATGCATGGCACCATGTTTGGATTCCCCTCACGTCCCGCTCCAACGCGGTACGGTGAACAGTTTTCTGGCTCTGCGGGCCGAAACAACTGCGCGCCGTACTGCTCCTGGGTCAACGGGTCGACGACGCCTCGGGGGACGCCGACGCGGTACGGTGCACACCCGTCGTCCGCCGACGAGGATGCGCCCAACCCAGACGCCGCCACCATCCCCGAGGGTTCCCTATATATCCCCAGTGCCGCCCGGCCAGACGGCTGACGGCAGCCTGCCGCCGCCCTCAAGCGTCTGCAGATGGTGCGGAGCGCTGGCAGGACAGAGAGCCAACCCTGGTGAAAACCCGAGGGGGGATGCCGGCGCACGCGGGTCTCAAGACCGATCGCTCTCTCTTCAGACGCCGTCTGCGTCCGTCTGCGCGTAAGGGTGAAGATGGGGAGCCCAACACGGCGCAGCCCCTTGCGCGCTCCGCGCGCCAAGAAGGGGGGCCCAGCGCCGATGCAATAAATAAGCGCGAGCCCCGAAAGTTGATGCTTATATCGGCGCCTGCCCATCAATGAAACGCGGTGGCATCGTGGCGAGGCGGGAGAAAGGCCGCGGCTTCCAACATCTGCGGGCTGCTGCGCGCGGGGAGGAAACGGGGGCAGTAAAGAAAACGGGGATGTTAAGGGAAGGAGGGCAGGAACGGAAGAAGATGGCGCAGTGGAGGAGGGGATGAGGAGGGCAGGAGGGGACTAGAATTGACGGGGTTGGAAACTCGACGAGAGAAAGAATTGCGGTAAGATGAATATGGCGGGTTGTTCGACTCATCTATATATGCGTAGTACGCGCCGGCGCTGAAAGCCAAACGGCGGCAGAGCATCCTACTTGAGTCGGGATTGCGCGGGCGATCGAACAGCTCTGGCGGAAACGCAGGAACGAGGGGGAGGGAACCATAACTGTCCAACACCAAGCACATTCTAGACTCAGCAGGGATACCCCGTCGCTGTCTGGCCTGACACCGCGCGGCACGGCGGGAGGAAGGCTCATCCCTATGGGCCCACGGGGGAAGTCGCTCGCACTCTTAAGGGCGGCGCTGGTAGAGCTCACGCGAGTAGAGGTGGTGCAAGTTCGGCCAGGCAGCTTCTGTGTCGGTTTGGTGATCCTTGGCCGCAGTCAACAAAAGTCTGGAAACCTGTCATGAGAATCAGGCCCGGTGGGCGGCCCCGGGGTCACGCGGAGGAGGCGAGGTTGAGGTGTGACAACGCTTTGACCAGGCAGGATGGGGAAGGTAAAGGACGGCGGATGACCATGAGAGGCGCGCACTCCTTTTTGAACCATCGCCTCGGGCTCACCACCTCAGTCGCTCCGAGGTTGGGAGCTGCCGCGGCGTCGCTGCGTCTTCACCTCCTCGCTGGGCGGGCCTGGGGCGGCACTGTCCAGAGAGGACTTGCGGTCGTCGTCGATGCCTGACGCGCGCCGGCGCTTGGCCGTCTCGCCCACCGCGGCGCGCCTTCTTCTTGGGCTTCTCGCAGTCGGGTTTGCTCGTCCTTGCTTTTGTTATTGCCCTTGCCCTTGCCCGTCGCGACTGCCGCGTGTCCGCGCGCGCCGATCGGCGCCATTCTGTCGGCGCGCTGCCAGAACAGATGCGGCAGAGATGTCTTTCGCCTCGCGACCATGGGCCACCTTCAAGAGACGAAGCGCTGCCAAGAACGACGACCAGGACAACCCGCCGTCGCGCTGAAACGCCGCCCAGGAAGCCGCCCAAAATGCGATGTAAATTTTGCCCACATTGATTCCGAGGCGCGCGATGCCATATTCCCCCAGGGTCGCATTGCGTTTCATCGCAGAAGTTTTGGGCGGGGCGGGCAGCATTTTCGGCGGCATTTCGGGGGGGGTCAAATCATCGCGCTCCCTCGTCGTGGCCAGCGCAATTGGGGCTGTTCTTGCTGGGCGCTGGTTTTGGGCAGACCCTTTCCTGGGGCTGGGTCTGAGGGGCGCCTGAGTGGTGGTCGCCGCCCCGAGCCGCGGGCTGCGTCGCTGCTGCGCCCCTTCTCTCGGCCCCACTGCTGCCCGGGCGGATGCGACGAATACCTCGGCGGGGGGCGCCGCGAAGGCGCGGCCGGCGCGCGCTCGACCCGCGGCGACGGGGGGCGCGGCGATCTCGGAGCCGGCTCGCGAGCGCAGCTCGCGCTGGCGGGCAGCTCCAGGGCCGCC
>CAUYUJ010021877.1:0-52500 GCA_963575745.1 Prorocentrum cordatum | reverse complement strand
AATTTGCGTGGGGGCGCTGAATCTCTGAGGCGGCGGTAGAGCGGCCAGCGCGCCAGTGCGCGCGTGGCTCTGGGCAGCGGCGAGCGAAGCTACTGCCCGCGAGCCTTGGACGGCAGGTCGCCGCCAGGAGCAGTCGACGGATGGCTGCGCCCGCCGCAGCTGGATCCTGGCCGCGGCCGAGGAAGGCCCCGAGCGACCCCGAAGGCATCTCCTGAGACACCAACCAAAAGGCATTGATCAAGGCGCCGTCTGTAGGTCCTGAGTCCGCGGGCCCTCCGAACTGTCCGCCGCTGCCGCTGCGCGGTGGCGATGATGCGGTGCCTCGGGGGCACTCAACACGAAAGTGGTAGTCGCTTCCAAAGATGTTACACGTCATGGTGGCCCCATTGCATCCCAAAAGTTTGTGGCGCCTGCCTTTCCGCTTGCCTGACAAGCGCTTGCCTCTGCTCTGTCCTTCTCCACCAATGAGGACCTGATATACCCGGTGTCTGAAAGCTCCACGAGAATCGCTTACTTCTGGGCACCCTTGCCTTTGCCTTCGCCGCTTCTGCAGAAGGTGTTGTCGTTCCTCTCGATGAACCTACGCACCTTGCGCGCAAGACGTCGCACGCGTCTGCGCCGCTGACGTTTCACTGATTTGTCTGCCAAAAAAGAGGGGCGACGATCTGGGCAAGGCTGAGACCTTGGAGCTCTGGAGCTTGGACGTTGACCTCTCCGCCTGGATCCGAGCTGTTGTCTGAGGAGATTCCACTGACGTGGTCGGCTCCGTCCGCGGGCGCCCATTCGGCGGCGGGATCTGCTGCCTGCGGCGGCGAGGCGCTCTGCGGCGGGCCGTCGGCGCGCGTCGCGGCACGCGCAACGCCGGTCGGCGGCGCTGGCTTCCCAGGGGTCGAGGACCTGAGTGCGACAAGGGGGCGTTGAAGGTGCGTCTTTACAGTCGTCGTTGACCATGCCCACGAAGCCCCCGAACGACGGCGGCGAACGAATATCGCTGGCGATTTTGTTCAGCGCGCGCTCCACGGCGTGACTCACCCACGCGCGCGAGCGTAGTCGTGAGACTGTCGAACTCAGGCTCCGCGGCTGGGCATCGTTTGCCGCGGGGCTCGAGGCAGCGCCATGAATAGGCGAATTGCCGCGCCGGCTGCTCGGAGAAGCAGCCAGCGGTAGCCTTCCCAAGACATTGCAGCTCCACCGTTGTGCGTAGCTCGGAATCGCAGCGTGAGGAGCCGCGAGAGCAGCACATCGGTGGTCTCGTTGCGGCGCCTCCAGAAATCGAAAAACTCGCGGGTAGCCTGGATGTGCGACTCCTCGCCCCAAGGGCCGGACTGAATGTCAACGTTCGCGGCGAAGCCGGTCGCGGCGTCCTCGCGCTGACCGTTGACCACGCCTGCCTCCGCCATCTGCGCGAAGCCCATGGAGCGCGTGAGCTCGCGAGCGACTCCATCGAGGTTGAGGATGACGCCGGCGCACTGTTGGGCTCCGTCCACGTCGGCGGCGAGCCGCTCCAAGTGAGGAAGTTCTGTGCCCAGCGGCGGAATGGATATGCAGAGTCGCGCGCGGGTGGCCATGAGGGCGGCTGGCGGACATAGATCCCGCCACGACCATCTCCGCCGCCTTGCGGACGGCTCCACCATGTCGCATGCCAATGAGCCAGAGAATGGGGACCACGAAGAACATGAGGATGCTGCCTCAGAACGTCAAGATGGGAATCCTCCTCGATAGGACTCCACCATGATGAGATCTGCGGAGGCGCCTTAAGACTCGGGCCTGCGCAGGGACGAACGGCATATCGAAGTTGGGGGTGGCCGTAGCAGGTCTGACAGGTGAGACTGGCGCGTTAAGATTCTGTGCTCCGCTCGAGTGGTGCGACGCGCTTGCAAGGACGGCGAGCACTGTCGCGCGCATCACAAATTACGCTACCGAGGAACCCCACATACTTAATGTTAATATGATGTGCTTGCTTAAGTTTACCATATATGCGCAATTCTGCGTTCTCAGCCCTCGTCGCGAATGTTCCCCTCTGTGTCATCCAACGCCATATTGCTTGAACCTCCTCCCTCTTCCTAGCCTTCTATCATCCATCGAGGACAGATTCGAGCCAGCCAGCGGCCGCGGTGAGGGACCACCCCCTGCGCACCCTCTATGGTGTCGAGAAAGTACCACGCCTGCTATGCCCTGGACGACCGTCGTGCATGGCGGCCGCGGTGAGGGACCATCCCCTGCGCAGCCTTTATGGTGTCGAGAAAATGCCGCGCCTGCTATGCCCTGGACGGCCGTCGTGCATAGCGGCCGCGGTGAGGGACCACCCCGGTGAGAGACCACCCCCTGCGCACCCCCTCTGGTGTCGAGAAAGTGCCACGCTTGCTAGACCCTGCGACATTGGCGCGTATAGGCACCGCGGTGAGAGACCACCCCCGTGCGCACCCCCTCTGGTGTCCAGAGAGCGCCACGCCTGCTAGGCCCTGCGACATTGGCGCGTCTAGGGGCCGCGGTGAGAGACCACCCCCTTGCGCACCCCCTCTGGTGTCGAGAGAGTGCCACGCCTGCTAGGCCCTGCGACATTGGCGCGTATAGGGACCGCGGTGAGAGACCACCCCCTGCGCACCCCCTCTGGTGTCGAGAAAGTGCCACGCCTGCTAGGCCCTGCGACATTGGCGCGTATAGGGACCGCGGTGAGAGACCACCCCCTTGCGCACCCCCTGCGGTGTCGAGAAAGTGCCACGCCTGCTAAGCCCTGCGACATTGGCGCGTATAGGGACCGCGGTGAGAGACCACCCCGTGCGCACCCCCTCCGGTGTCGAGAAAGTGCCACGCCTGCTAGGCCCTGCGACATTGGCGCGTATAGGGGCCGCGGGGAGAGACCACCCCCTGCGCACCCCAGGCCCTGCGACATTGGAGCGTATAGAAACCGCGGTGAGAGACCACCCCTCTGCGCACCCCCTCTGGTGTCGAGAAAGTGCCACGCCTGCTAGGCCCTGCGACATTGGCGCGTATAGAGACCGCGGTGAGAGACCACCCCCGGCGCACCCCCTGTGGTGTTGAGAAAGTGCCACGCCTGCTAGGCTGCGACATTGGCGCGTATAGAGACCGCGGTGAGAGCACCCCTGCGCACCCCCTCCGGTGTCGAGAAAGTGCCACGCCTGCTAGGCCCTGCGACATTGGCGCGTATAGGGACCGCGGTGAGAGACCACCCCTGCGCACCCCCTCCGGTGTCGAGAAAGTGCCACGCCTGCTAGGCCCTGCCATTGGCGCGTATAGCCCGGTGCGACATCGAGAAAGTGCCACGCTGCTAGGCCCTATTGGGCGTATAGGACCGCGGTGAGAGACCACCCCCTGCGCACCCCCTCCGGTGTCGAGAAAGTGCCACGCCTGCTCGGCCCTGCGACATTGGCGCGTATAGAGACCGCGGTGAGAGACCACCCCCTCCGGTGTCGAGAAAGTGCCACGCCTGCTAGGCCCTGCGACATTGGCGCGTATAGAAACCGCGGTGAGAGACCACCCCGTGTGCACCCCCTCTGGTGTCGAGAAAGTGCCACGCCTGCTAGGCCCTGCGACATTGGCGCGTATAGGGACCGCGGGGAGAGACCACCCCCTGCGCACCCCCTCCGGTGTCGAGAAAGTGCCACGCCTGCTAGGCCCTGCGACATTGGCGCGTATAGAACCCGCGGTGAGAGACCACCCCCTGCGCACCCCCTCTGGTGTCGAGAAAGTGCCACGCCTGTTAGGCCCTGCTACATTGGCGCGTATAGGGACCGCGGTGAGAGACCACCCCCTGCGCACCCCCTGTGGTGTCGAGAAAGTGCCACGCCTGCTAGGCCTTGCGCCATTGGCGCGTATAGGGACCGCGGTGAGAGACCACCCCCTTGCGCACCCCCTCTGGTGTCGAGAAAGTGCCACGCCTGCTAGGCCCTGCGACATTGGAGCGTATAGAGACCGCGGTGAGAGACCACCCCCTGCGCACCCCCTCCGGTGTCGAAAAAGTGCCACGCCTGCTAGGCCCTGCGACATTGGCGCGTATAGAGACCGCGGTGAGAGACCACCCCCTGCGCACCCCCTCTTGTGTCGAGAAAGTGCCACGCCTGCTAGGCCCTGCGACATTGGCGCGTATAGGGACCGCGGTGAGAGACCACCCCCTCCTGTGTCGAGAAAGTGCCACGCCTGCTAGGCCCTGCGACATTGGCGCGTATAGAGACCGCGGTGGGAGACCCCCTCTGCGCACCCCCTCCGGTGTCGAAAAAGTGCCACGCCTGCTAGGCCCTGCGACATTGGCGCGTATAGAGACCGCGGTGAGAGACCACCCCTCTGCGCACCCCCTCTGGTGTCGAGAAAGTGCCACGCCTGCTAGGCCCTGCGACATTGGCGCGTATAGAGACCGCGGTGGGAGACCACCCCCTGCGCACCCCCTCCGGTGTCGAGAAAATGCCAAGCCTGCTAAGCCCTTCTACTTTGGCGCGTAACGCGGTGAGAGACCACCCCGTGCGCACCCCCTCTGGTGTCGAGAAAGTGCCACGCCTGCTAGGCCCTGCGACATTGGCGCTTATAGAGACCTCGGTGAGAGACCACCCCCTGCGCACCCCCTCTGGTGTCGAGAAAGTGCCACGCCTGCTAGGCCCTGCGACATTGGCGCGTATAGAGACCGCGGTGAGAGACCACCCCCTGCGCACCCCCTGTGGTGTCGAGAAAGTGCCACGCCTGCCGTGCCCTGCGCCATGGCCTGCATAGAGCCTCCTGCCATCCACTGCGAATCCTACACGCACGTCTTGTGTATGGCATGGTATGTGTATGCGTATGATGCGTGTGCGGCTATATCGGGACGTGTCTCATGTGGGTGCCCACTATGTCGCGCACACGCCTCGATGGACGCTGCAGTGATCACGCCAGGGGCGCACTAGCGTTGTATGGTGTGTGTGTGTGTTGTGTGCGAGTGTGTGCATGCGCGCGGCCGTATGTAGACGCGTGTCTCATGTACTTGCCGTGCACGCGTTGAGCGCGGGTGAGGAGAGGAAGGAGGAGAGAGGAGATGAGGTGTGAGGTGAGGTGAGACGCGGGTGCGCCGCGGCAGGGAAGAAAACCATAACCCCACGAAACATGTGGGGAACCAAAACCCCACAAAACATGTGGAGGGGGCACCCACGAAACATGTGGAACCCCACGAACCAGAACCCCGCGAAATTAAGGCCACCAGGTGAGTGACCACCCCCTTGCGCACCCCCCCTGGTGTCGAGAAAGTGCCACGCCTGCCACGCTCAACCCTGGCACGCATAGACGCCGCGGTGAGAGACCACCCCCTGCGCACCCTCTCTGGTGTCGAGAAAGTGCCACTCCTGTGCTGTGCTGTGCCGAGCTGAGCTGTGCTGAGCAGCGCTGTGTTGTGCTGCGCTGCGCTGTGTTGTGAAGTGTGCTACGCGTGTCTCATGTGCACGCCTGCCGTGCGTGCGTGCTGTGATGTGCGTGAGGTGAGAAAGAAGGAGAAGGAGAGGGAGGAGAAGGAGAAGGAGGAGACGCGGGTGAGACGCGGAAGGGAAGAAAACCAGAACCCCACGAAGCATGTGGGGGAAAAAACACTAGCCCAGGGAGGACCCTCGCCGCCATGCCCGATACGAAACTGCGGCCTATATATATATATATATATATATATGGGGTGCGTTGGGTTGTGGGAGACGTTGTGGCGCTCGCGTGGGTGGGTGGTCCACACCGCGTAATAGCCTGCAGCTGCTGATGACCTCGCAACCGGTTCCTCACAGCGGATCGAACGATGTTGCTTGTCTGTGAGCGTCCGGGGCGAATCATCTGAAGACTTGCAAATCAGCCATCGTACAAATGCGGAGTGCAGGAAAATGCGAATGCGTGTCCACATCGCACTCTGCGACGTCCCGTGGAACGCGAGCTGGGAACGCTCCCAATTCCACGACCGACTAGACTTGAAAGCATTGCGGCACTAAGATGTAGATAGGAGGCTTCAACTCATCGATACCTGTTTAGTAAGCGCCGGAGCTGAAGTAAGCAAAACGGCGGCAGACCATCCTACCTGAGCAGTGGAGGAGGGCGGGGAATGGGGCAGTGGAGGTGGCGAGGAAGAGGATAATGGGGCAGCTGAGGACAGGAAGGAAGAGCGGGTAGTGGAGGAGGCGAGGAGGAGAAAAAGGAGGAGGAGGAGGAGGAGGAGGAGGAGAAGGAGGAGGATGGGGCTGTGGAGGAGGGGGAGGTGGAGGATCGGAGGGCTGGAAGGGCTGAAGGGGCCCGATCTGGACGCCGCCACTGGCCCCGGGGGCGGGCCGGCCTCCGCGGCGCCGACGCCGTCGCCCTCGGGCAGGTCGGCCAGGAAGAGCCCCGGCAGAGCCTTGCGCCGCAGCGGCCAGCGCCAGTCGACGGCGCAGAGAAGGCGCGCCCTCGAGGGTACCCTGCCCCTCGATACATCGACCGTCCTCCGCGAGGCATCCTCTTCCTCCTCATTCTGCTGCTCCTCCTCTTCCTCATCCTCGAGGAATCATACAAGTCATCCGCCTCCCCGGAGTGTCCTCCTCCTTCTCCTCCTCCTCCTCATCATCATCATCAAAAGATCCCCCTGATCCTCCTCCTCCTCCTCCTCGAGGTACCCTCCTCCTCCTCCTCCTCCTTCCCCTCCGGCTCCTCATCCTCTTCGAGGCACCCTCCACCTCCTCGGAGCTTTCCTCCTCCTCCTCCTCCTCCTCCTCCTCCTCCTCCTCCTCCTCCTACTCCTCGAAATAACCTCCTCGTCCTCCTCCTCCTCCTCCTCCTCCTCGAGACATCCTTCGCCTCCTCGGAGTGCCCTCTTCCTCCACCTCTTCCTCCACCTCTTCCTCCTCATCGATTTATCCTGCTCCTACTACTGTCGCCGGCGGCGGCGCCAAACAAGACACGGCCCCTGGACCTCCTCCTCCTCCTCCTCCTCCTCCTACAAATCCTCCCACTCCTCCTCCTTCTCCTCCTCCTCCTCCTCCTCTTCCTTCTCCTCCTTCTCCTCCTCCTCCGTGAAGGACCCCCATAGCGTCCCAGCAAAGTCACGACGCAAGCTGATTTACAGCTCCGCCTCATGGTGCCCGAGACAAGCCCAGGACGACCACGGAGGGTTTCAAGCCAGCGCCAGAGGGCCCCAAGAAGCCCCAAAGGAAGCTTCAATACGAAATCGATATTCTCCTCGAAATGACATAAGATTGTTCCTACTCTGCGCGAGAAGCTTCCAATACGCCCAAAGATGTCCCCAAGGTGGCTTCAGAGGCCGCAGCAACACCCAAAGAGGGCTCCAAGAGGAGATCCGGGAGAGCCCAGACATAACTGCTTTGTTCACAACAACTTGTGATAAGTGTCGCGTCTTTGCGCTGTCGGGCCCCAGAGAAGCTAAGACTGCCCAAGGGTCACCCCAATATCGCCCCGATCATGCCAGAAAAAAAAGCCGTTGGAACCCTGTCCATGGTCCCCAGATCGTTGCGGCCAAAGGTGGCGGACCATGACTTCGGAATGCGATCGTTACTTCTCCATTTTACAAGAGGAAGCGAAGCCCTGTCACGCAGGGCGCCTACAGTGTATGTAATTACCTACTCTTGAACCTTCGTTCCATGCGTGTCCAAAACGCCAGTAGTGCGGAGATTCGCGGCAGGCGTCTTGGATAAGCGAAAAGCCCTCAACACCAACTGCCAGCGTGGACCCCAAACAATGGGTTGTTGCACTCCCGATGTGCAGTCTGCGTGATGCAGTAGGTGTATGGTGCAATCTGGATATGTGGTGCTTTCTGTGCGGTGCCATGTATGGCATGTCTATAGTTGGGCAAAGCACGGGGGTCTTGGGCCGTGCTGGGTTTCAGAAGCCCTGAAAGCAAAAGTACGAAGATGAACTATATACTATGGTTGCTTCCAGAGGTCCTGTAGAAGGTCGTCTTTGGGCGTGTACTCCCAACCACCATGTGGTGCTGTGTCCTCGTTTTGAAGAGAAGGTGCCCCGCATCCGCCTCTCCTCTCCTCTCCTCCTCCTCCCGCTCCTCGCTCCTCCCAACTTTGCCCTTACCGTCCGCATGTCCTCACCATCATCAGCATCGTCATCATCATCGCCGGCATGTCGCCTCCTTGTTCACGTGTCTGCTTCGGCACATCCCTCACACGCTTCGTGGCCCCATAAGGAGCTCCACGCAAGGCCCCAGTGGCTGCGTTCGCATGCCGCCACCCCTCTCACTTTAGCACACCCCTCACACGGTTCGTGGCCCCATCGGGAGCTACACCCAAGGACCCCGTGGCTGCGTTCGCATACCGCCACCCCCCTCACTTTGGCACGTCTCGTGGCCACATACGGAGCTCCACCGAAGTCCCAAGTCGCTGCGTTCGCATGCCGCCCCCCCTCACTTTGGCAGACCCCTCACACGTTTCGTGGCCCTATGGGGAGCTACACCGAAGGCCCCAGTGGCTGCGTTCGCATGCCGCCCCCCTCGCTTTAGCACACCCCTCACACGTTTCGTGGCCCCATGGAGAGCTACACCCAAAGACACGTGGCTTCGCAGACATGCCGCCATCCCCCTCACTTTGGCACACCCCTCACATGCTCCGTGGCCCCATAGGGAGCTCCGCCGAAGGCCCCAGTGGCTGCGTTCGCATGCCGCCACCCCCCTCACTGTGGCATACCCCTCGAACGTTTCGTGGCCACATGGGGAGCTCTGCCTCAGGCCTCAGCGGATGCGTTCGTATGCCGCCACCCACCTCACTTTGGCACACCCCTCACACGCTTCGTGGCCCCATGGAAGGCTCTGCCTCAGGCCTCAGCGTCTGCCTTCAAATGCCGCCACGTCCCCTCACTTTGGCACACCCCTCACACGTTTCGTGGCCCTATGGGAAGCTAGACCGAAGGCCCCAGTTGCTGCGTTCGCATGCCCCCCCCCCCTGGCACACCCCTCACACGGTTCGTGGCCCCAAAGGGAGCTCCACCGAGGCCCCAATGGCTGCGTTCGCATGCCGCCACCCCCCTCACTTTGGCACACCCCTCACACGCTTCGTGGCCCCATGGGGAGCTCCACCGAAGGCCCTAGTGGCTTCGTTCGTTTGCCGCCACCCTCCTCACTTTGGCCCCCCCCCCTCACACGCTCCGTGGCCCCATAGGGAGCTCCGCCTAAGGCCCCAGTGGCTGCGCGTCCATGCCGCCCCCACCCTTCACTTTGGCACACCCATCACACGCTTCGTGGCCTCACAAGGAGCTCCACCGAAGGCCCTAGTGGCTGCGTTCGCATGCCGCAGCCCCCCTCGCTTTGGCGCACCCCTCACACGTTTCGTGGCCCCATAGGAAGCTCCACGTAAGGCCCCAATGGCTACGTTCGCATGCCGCCACCCCACCATTTGGGCACACCTCCCGCACGTTTCGTGGCCCGATAAGAGCTCCACCAAAGGCCACGTCGCCTGCCTGCTGCTATCCAAACCGTGCCCTGCTCCCCAAGGCCGGACAAACAGACGCTCAGATGCGCCGTGACGGGTTACATCCACATCAGCAACATCGTTCCGTCCTTATCACGCACGCCTTAGTCCTGAATGCTTTTGCCAGCCCCCTCCCTTGACATCCACCTGACTTGCAGCACTCGCAGCTGAATCTGGTCGGGTCCTTCGCCAGGCTAAGTTATGCTTCGCGGGCCGCCGTGCCAGGCTGACCGCTGCTAGCGGGAGCGTGCTTGGAGGTGTGAGGGGCAGGCCCAGAGTTCGCTCCTGCCCCGGGCGGGTCGGAATCTGCCAGGTGATCAGGCGGAGGCGAGAGGGAGAGAGGGGAGGATGGAAGTGCAGGAGGGGGGAGAAAAATGCGAGAACCGCCTCGGGCGCTCACTCCTGCCCGAACCGGAGATGGAGGGACCTCTCGGACAACAGCTCGCCGACCTGCTCCTCCGAGAGGATGGCCGCCTCGAGCCCGTTCAGGCGGAGCAGCCGGTCTCCGCAGCTGGCAACCTCGGCGGCCCGGAGTGCGGCGTCAACGCTGCTTATCACGGGGCAGCCGTGGCCCCCGGGGCAGCGCAGCTCGACACCGACGGAGGCCTGCCCCTCGGGGATCTCGACCTCCTTCCAAGCCTTCGAGCCGAGGCGCGATCCGGCCCACACGGGCACGAGGCTCCCGCCCCTGCCGCGCCCGGGCGCCTGGCGCCAGTCCGCCTCCTGCGCTGCCGCCTCCGCGCCACTCTAGTCGCGGCGCTCAGCCGGGAAACCATGGGCACGCCTGCTTCTGCTCCGCCGCCCGCCACTACCGCGGTAGCAGCCGCGGTCGCCGTACACGCTGCAGCAGCGGGGCCAGCCAGCGCGGGCAACAGCGCGGCCGCCCTGGACAGGTTCCTGATCCGATTGCGGGCCTTCAGCAGGCCGTCGAAGCGGAGCCGCCATCGTTTCCGAGAGACCCCCCACACACGGCAGGGCATGGCCTGACAAGAGCTGGGCTCGTGAGCCCACATCCCTCAGGTCCTCTTGGAAATGTCTTGGGGCGTGGAATGCTGTCGCGGGAGCGTCTGGGGCGATCGAATACCGTCCTCGTCAACGCTTGTGGTGCGACCTTGAGCTGGAGCGTTACTTGTTTCCCCTCCATGGGTGGTGTCTGGGAAAGCCCTGGCGGCTCTCGCAGCAAGCGTCTGGGAGCCTGGCGTCATCGATTTTCCGTAGCCGGGAGCACTCGGGAGCCGCCGCCACGTAAGACACGATTGTATCCCCTGGCGTTTTCGTTGGACTCGCTGTGTCTAGAGATCCACAAGCCCAGTGCTGCCACTGCCTGTTGCGAGGCCATGCGGACGACTCATGGGACGCACAGAGACATACTAATACTAGATGTTTTCCTTGGAGGCGCGCGTCCGACCCGAACATGCAGTATACCCATGTTGTAGTACATCGTTTCCCGAGCGGTGTGGCCAGAAAGCGCCCGCCACGACGCATATACTATACGACTTCTCGGTGCGCGCGTCGCCCCTGGGGGGGGGCGACGCACACATAGTATTGGTATGTTGGGGTGACGCCGAGACTCAGAACTGACGCGGAGCCTTCCCCTCCTGTAGAGCCAAGACGCTCATGTAAGGAGGAGGAAGAGGGGAAGGGGGAGGAGGAGAAGGAGGATGGGGAAGAGGAGGAGAGGGAGGAGGAGGAGGAGAGGAGGAGGAGAGGGGAGGAGGAGGAGGGAGGAGGAGGAGGGAGGAGGAAGAGAGGCAGGAGGAGGAGGAGGACGAGGAGGAGAGAGGAGGAGGGAGGAGGAGGAGGAGGAGGAGGAGGAGGAGGAGGATGAGGGAGGAGGAGGGAGGAGGAGGAGGGAGGAGGAGGGAGGAGAGGGGAGGGCGGAGGAGGAGGAACCAGAAGTGACCAAGGGACAAGCGTCCACAAAACAAAACGGGTTGGGCGGGGACTAATCCGAAGATGAGTCCCCGCCGTCACGGTGAGGGATCCTGGTGGGTCGACGGGCCGCTCCACCCACACCCCCCTCACCGTGAGCCAGCAGAATACTACCCTCCTCCCGAGCCTCCCTCGCACGCTGGACCGCATCCGAAGCTTCCCGCCGCGCACTGGCCAGCAGCACAGCCTTCGGGGGTCCCCTGTGCGAGGGAAAAATGCCTCGACGGATCCTGTCAAGGTTCTGGGCTCCTTTGGGGGAGGGCTCCTGGCAAGGTCTTGCGAGCCACCTACCATCCACAGTGGCGGTGAGCCCGCAAGAAACACAAAAATGCAAGGAAAACTCAGGCCAGTAGAAGATTTTGTGGGACGAGTGGGCCGAGGTGGCCCCTATCAAAATCTCACCAGTTCTCAACACAAATTGGCTCCACTCCGACTTCTGGCCTCGGACCTCAGGGGCCAGACCAGGACAAGACTGGGCACAAAACTTGAGAAGCTGGGTGGAGGCCACAATCTGACTGCACACTCTACAACGCCACCTGTTCCCCACCTGCTCGCAATCATGCGAGGTGTCCCTCAGGGCAACGGCCTTCCTGGAGGGGGGGGGTACCCGCACTTTGGCGAGCCTGGTAGCTTGCCAGGGGTCAACCTGGAGTGAGCATATCAACGCACGTCTGGCCCTGCGCCTGACAAGGTGGGCGATGCAATCATAGATGTCAGTGCTGGGGGCAGGCTGACGAGTATATTGGAACAAGGCCTCGTCCGCCGCTCTCCCCGCCAGCTCATCCGCGCACATGTTGCCAGCAGTGAGGAAGACTTGCCACGCACTGAGAGCCTTGCCAGAGTCCTCAAGATGGGCAGCCGTCCAGGAGGGAAAGGAGGAGGAGGAGGAGGAGAGGAGGAGGAGGAGGAAGGAGTGGAGGGGGAGGAGGCGCATTCTGCATCCAAAAATGCTGACGCGGATCTTTCCCTTCCGCCGCCCCCCCCCCCCCGCCGGCACGCCGAAGGCCTTCTGTTGGCTGGAGGCGAGAGGCGCCGAGGGCGAGGCCTCTTCTACAGCTCCTGCCACTCTTGATTCCACTCCTCCTCCTCCTCCCTCCTCCTACTCCTGCTCCTCCTCCTGCTCTTCCTCCTCGTCCTCCCATCAACCATCCCCCCCCCCCCCCGCCTCCTCCTCCCCATCCTCCTCCTCCTCCTTCCTTCTCCTCCTCCTCCTCCTCTCCTCCTCCCTCCTCCTCCTCCCTCCTCCTCCTCCACCTCCTCCTCCTCCTCCACCTCCTCCTCCTCCTGCACTTCACTGATGTTGGCAACGCATGTCTAAGCCGTGCGCGCCTGAACACAATCCAACATAAAACTATGTGTGGAGACTCCAAGCTGCTCCGATGAGTCTGGATCCGTAGCGCCGCTCATGCCGCTCGCTTTGCGACGCGACGCCTAAGGGCGCTCGGCACGGGTCGTCCTGGGGATTCTCTGCCTCTCTCAACACTTCCAGGACCTATTCCTCTTAGCGGGAGCACGGATCTGACGAAATGGGGGCTCGCGAATCAGCTGACTCAGCTGACTTCGCCAGCGCCTCCCAGCACTGGGAGGCGCCAGTGTATCGAGGAAATGCGCCCGGCGGCTGGGCCGAAACCAGCTGCATGCAGCAGATTTCGTACCCCCCCTTTTCCCAATCCCTTGAGGAGCAACAGTGCGGGAGGAAGCATCGACCTGCAGTCGGCGATGCATCGCCGGTAGACCAGCGATAGGCCAACAATGGCGATGTGGGCTAGCGGGCCCATATCGGCATATCGGCGATCAATGGGCGATGGGGGGTCAGAATCCTCCCCGTAGCCTCACGCTGCCCCTGATCCCCCTTTTCGTCCGACCCGATCTTGCCAGGATCGACTCCTCTTGGCAGGGGCACGGGCGGAGGACCACTCCCAGCCTCCCGGGCCCATGGACTTGCAACCGGCCTCGAGCTGATGTCGCCACATTTCCTCAAGCCCGTCCTCCTCCTGCTCCTTCTTCCCTCTTCCTCATGCTCGCCCCCCCCACGTCGGCATCGTCGGGTCAAAATCCTCTCAGAATCTGTCCCCGGACCCCGCACTGCGCGTCCATCCTGGTCAGGCCTTCCGAGCCGCGTCCAGCCATGGCGACGAAGATCTCCAGAAACCGCCACAGAACCTCCAAACCGCTCCTCCTCCTCCTCCTCCTCCTCCTCCTCCTCCTCCTCCTCCTGCTCCTCCTCCTTCTCCTCGTTGTGCAAGCTGGGCAGCCTCGACGGAGGCAGTGGGACAGACCGCGCGCCAATCCTCCCTCCCGCCATTCCACATCCTCCCTCTTCCCGTCCTCCCCCTTCCCCCTCCTGCTCCTCTCTCGTCCTGTCATCCCCTCTTGGCCGTCGCCCTTTATCAGCCCACAAAACGCGAGCGCGCCCAGCTGCGTGCATGAACGCGGCCCCCCCAGTCCCCAAGGCGAGGCCAGCCCCGTGTCGCAAAGGCTCGCGCCACCCGTGCACGCGTACGTTTTTGGTCTACGCCCCTGGATGCCCTCCTCCTGCTCCTCCTCCTCCTCCTCCTCCTCCTCCACCTCCCCCTCCTCCTCCTCCTCCTCCCTCTTCTCCTCCTCTTCCTCCTCCACTCCTCCTCCTCCCTCCTCCTCCTCCTCCTCCTCCTCCTCCTCCTCCTCCTCCGCCTCCTCCTCCTCCTCCTCAGCTCCTCCTCCAGCTCCTCCTCCTCCTCCTCCTCCTCCTCCTCCTCCTCCTCCTCCTCCTCCTCCATTCCTTCTCCTCATGAATAACTCCGCCCTGTCGCACCCCGAGGCCAGTCGAAGGGCGGGCTGGGCGTTTCGCCTGAGACTTGGTTACCATCGATGAGCCTCCAGCTGAACATGTGGCAGCAGTTTCACACATGGAGGGCGGACCACTTCCAGAATGCGGCTCTCGCCTTAGCACGGCGCACGTTTGTTTGACAAATGTGTGACTGTTTTACAGATTGGGCGCGGTTCAGGTTCAAACTGTGATTATCGCCCTCGCGCCGCGCACACTTGTTCGACACATTTGCCAGAGCTTCACGTATTGAGGATGGTTCGTTTTCAATGTGTGGCTGTTGCCTCAGTGCCGCGCACATGCGTTTGACAAATTTGGAAGAGCTTCACGGGTTGGAGGCGGTTCGTTTTCAAAGTGTGGCTCTCGCCGTAGAGCCGCGCACATTCGTTCGAAACATTTGCAAGAATTTCACGGATTGAGGGCGGCCCGATTTCACAACGTGGCTCTCGCCTTAGCGCCGCGCACATTTGTTTTAACACTTTGTAAGAATTTCACCGGTTCAAATTGCTAACGTACCAGGAACGGTGTTTTGGAGCGACTCAGGATTGTCAGGGCGCAACAGTTACGTTGATTCGCGGTGTTGACGTCCTAGGACTGATGTTCTGGCACGATTCAGGATCGTCAAGACGCAACATCGAATTCGACTCGCGGCGTGTAAGTCCTGAGAATGGTGTTTTGGTGCGCTTCAAGATTTTCATGCTGCCGCCCCCCAACGGGGAACTTCAACCAGTGGGCATGATTCCTTGCAGGGGCGTATGCAGAGGCAACTTGGAGGGATGTTGTATTCCAGCATCGTTGATGAGCCTTGGGTTTACACTGGTGCTGCTCCTCCTCCTCCTCCTGGTCCTCCCCCTCCTCCTCCTTCTCCTCCTCCTCCCCCTTCTCACAAACCTCCTCCCCGCCCCTTGGACTGACACGCTCGTTTCTGGCAATCCCTTGCGCGGCAAATTGTTTCCCGGCAGGGCCTGGTGGATCCAGAAGCGGACCCAGAGGAGCACATGGAGTGCAGCCCAGTTCTGGAGTTTGGCTTCTGGCCTGGAGGCCCAGATCCCGCCCGAGGCGTTGGACCCGTTCGATGGTCAGGAGGCTGCTGTTCTGTCTAGGTGGAACGAGAACGGCTTCGCCAACTCCGCCGACTGTCCATTGAAGACCTCCAACAAATGCCGGATGAGGCCACTGCCAAAGGGGTACAGGGCTGCCCATCGAGCCGCAAGTGCTGCTAGGTCTCGGAAGAAGGTTTGGCTGGGAGAGGCGCTCCAGAAGCCAGCGGCTCCAGCGCACCGTCTGCTAAAGGACTCCATGGGGCCAAGAGAAGAGCTAATGTTTAAAGACCCCCTTGCCACCGCACCGGTTGACCCATTCTGAATGAAAAGGGAAGCGTGGAGAAGATCTAGAGCCACCGTAGCAGGACTGAGGCCATCGAGACCCTGTCCTCTTGGAGAGTTGCTGCTCAAGGATCCGAGCCCATGCCTCCCATCAGGGCTGACCAGGTGACGGAGGCTACCAGGTCGGTCCATGATCGTCGTGGTCGTGGCTTGGATGATTTACCCCCTCTCCTGGTCAAAGGTGCCCCTATCGAGCGCCATGCAGCTTTAGCCGACTTGCTGACCGCCATGGAGCGGCAGGCAGCTGTGCCATACCAGGAACTTTTCTGATCTGTCCCCAGACATGCGACGTCCTGATTTTTTATGACGGCGTCCCTGGAAGTCCCGACCCTGAACCCGAGACCAGTTTTTCATCTTGAATCGTTTTTGACAGTCCCGAGGCCCGGCGAGGGCCCCCCGGGCCGAAAATATCCAAAAACCTCCAGTGCTGACTTTTTTACGACGCGATCATGCCTAGGTCTCATTGACGAGGAGAGCGGAGGTTTGCGTCCGATTGCGTTTCGAATTTTCTGCAAACGAACGCACGAGCCGCAAACATCTGCTTCCCCTCAAGGAGCAAAAAACGACCCATTGCAAAGCGATTGCATTTCGAAATTTCTGCTGTGTGCTACTGTGCCGCATCGGGAAGCCAAGCATCGGAGCGCTGGGCCGTTCGAGCCACGGCTCTTGGGACAAGACTGTTGGCAGCTCGGCTGAGCATGCTGGCTGGATTGATGACATTGGAGGGGGAGTCGGCGGTTTGGGGAGGCGCCTCGGTGGCGGGAGGTTGGCTGGATATGCGTAAGGTTTACGATATCGGTATGGTTTACCTTCCCGACCTTGCCAGAGCCAAGCACGAGCTGGGCTGCCCTCTCCGCCTCCTCACCCTCGCCATCGACGTGTACCTTGACCCCCGCCTCCTCGCACTCGAGAAATGGTTCATCCTGGAGCGCGTTTCTTTATCATCGGCGATGACGGAAGTCATGGGGGGGGAGCGGGGGGGGTATGACGTAACATCCCCCCCCGCCGTGCGGCTCCGGCACCACAGCCGCGCCCGCGCGCACGACACGACGACGATGAGCGACGAGCGACGAGCGACGAGCGACGAGCGACAAGCGACGACGACGACGACGACGACGACGACGACCGCGACGACGACGACGCGAGCAGCATCTGGGCGGCGATCTGCCCAACAACGCCTGTGTACAACACATTGCTCGCGTGCACCCACAGCGCTTGTGTACACCACAGCGCCTGCGTACACCGCAACAGCCGTGTGCAACGCAGCGCCTGTGTACACCTCAATGTTCGCGTGCACCGCAGCGCCGGTGTACACCACAGCGAATGTGTACATCGCAGCAGCCATGTGCAACACAGCGCCTGCCTACACCACAAGGCTTACGTGCACCGTAGCGCCTGTGCACACCACAGCGCCTGTCTACACCACAGCATCCGAGTGCAACGCAGCGCTGGTGTACACCAGAGAGCCTGCGTGCACAGGACAGGTAGAAGGAGCATGTCGGTGAGGATCTGCTGCGGACAGCTAAACGCCGCGCCAGGGAAGTGCTGATGACAGGATGCGACGTTTTTCCCTCCTCCCTCCTCCATCTTTTCTTCCTCCTCTTCCTCCTCCTCCTCCTCCTCCTCGTCCTCCTCCTCCTCCTTCCTCACCCTTTCCCCCTGTCGTGCGGGTCGGCACTACAGCGCACGTGCGCGATTCAGCGTGCACCGCAGAATGGTCTATTCACTGGTGCCGTGCAACGTGCACGCAGGCATTGTGGTGCACACTGGTTCTGTGTTGCACACGGCTGATGTGGCACACACACACTGGCGCTGTGATGCACGCGGCTGCTGTAGTGTACATAGGCGGTGTGGTGTACACAGGCGCTGTGGTGCACGCAAGCACTAGGGTGTACACAGGCGTTGTGGTGCAGATCGCCACCGACATGCTGCTGGTACCCGTCCTCGGCGATTCCTAGGCATTCCCAGACGCCGCTGGCGCGAAACGCGACGTCATCGGCCCCCTCCACCCCCCCCCAGATGATTGCCGTCATCGGCCCAGAATAAAAAACAGGCACCAGCTGCGTCCGCGCGCACGACGACGAGACGACGAGCGACGACGAGCGACGACGAGCGACGACGACGACGAGGACGACAACGGCGACGACGACCGCGGACCACACTCCTATGCGGATTCCTATGCGGACACCCATGCGGATCACGATGCGCACGGTGGTAGTGCCCGGAACGCACTTGGGGGGGGGAGCGTTACGTCATGGGGGGAGGGGGGGCCGGGGGCCATGACGCCCGTCATGCCCAAATCAATGAAGAAACGGGCTCCTGGCCTGCTGCCAGGTGGGGGCATGTTAGCAGGATGCGGTCAAGCGATCTCTCACGTGCGATCCTCTTTGTCCCTGCCTCGCAAGGATCCCAACCGTGTTCTTTGGCCTGAGAAAGTTCTGAGGGTCCAGAGGAGGGCAGCCTTGGCGCATCGCGCTTCGGAAGCTTCCTCCCGCTCCTGGACGTCCTTTCCTATGGGATGATGTTGTAAGCTCTGTGGCCGAATCGTGCTTCGAACTCACAGCAATTGCCTGTCCAGGCTGAAGTCCAACTGTGCTGCCAGAGACTCCCTTGTATCTCTGTCTTTGTCGCCTGTTCGCGTGTGTGTCCGTCTTCCGCCCAAGTTTGCATCCTTGCAACCTTTCGATCAGCAGGTTTTCGGTTTATGCAATGGTCGATCCCCCAACCCCTTTTGGTAGACAGGAGTGGCGAGGCCGTTTTGGCAGACAGGAGTGGCAGAAGGCTGTTGTTGTTTTCTGCAGCGAGTGCAGCAGATATGCCGAGAGCCTCCCAAACTCCTCGCCCAGGAGAGTAAAGCCATCGCGCATGGCCGTGTCTCGCTCACCCCAGCTCAATACCCAGACATGCGACGTCCTGTTTTTTTTTATGACGGCGTCCCTGGAAGTCTCGACCCTTTCCCAGGGACCGGTTTTTCGTCCTGAATCGTTTTTGGACGGTCCGGGGGCCCGGCGAGGGACTCCAGGGGCCGGAAATAGCGAAAAACCTTCGTCCTGATGTTTGTTTTTAATGACGCGAGCATGTCTGTGCACCCAAGCTCAATAGACTGCCCTGACGAGAATTCGGACAAATCTTCCACCTCGAGTCAGAATCCGAGAGCGGGACCAGCAGCCTGAGTCTTAATTTTCGAGCCCCGCTGGGCTTCCCGCCGTTTGCGGCCCGTTTCCTGTCTGTTAAATCCCGGGGTCCCTCGGAGTTTTGCTGGCAGCTGCTCCTAGCAAACAAGCTCCCCCCCCGCCCCTGCTCCTCCTCCTCCGTCCTCCGTCCTCCTCCTCCTCCTCCTCCTCCTCTTGCTCTTCTGCTTCTTTTTATTATTCTTCCTATGTTTACCAGTAGTTGCATTATAACTATTATTGTTACTCCTATTATTGATATACTTGTTTACTGTTATTATTATCATTCCTCCGCCTCCCTCCGCCTCCTCCTTCTCCTCCTCCTCCTCCTCCTCCTCCTCCTCCTCCTCCACCTCCTCCTCCTCCTCCTGCGCACCGAGGCAGCCTCGACGGCGCCGTGGGGCAGACCTCGGCGGCGCGCGACGCGAGTCCCGCTCCTCCCGCGCTTCTCCCGCGCTGGCGACCCTCCCACAGGTGCCACCGACGACGGCGGCCGATCGACGTCGCTCCCGCCTCACCGAGGAAAAAGCGGCGTACGGGCGACGACATCTATACGTAGACATGCTCGCGTCGTAAAAAAACAACAACATGTTTTTGCTATTTTCAGCCCCTGGGGGCCCTCGCCGGGCCCCGGGACGGCCAAAAAGCGACGCAGGGTGAAAAGCCGGCCCCGAGGAAGGGGTCGGGACTTCCGGGGACGCCGGACTGAACAACTCAGGGCGTCGCATGTCTGGGTACACATCCACGGCTCCCGGGCCGGGCCCATCCTGGACCCCGCAGCGGTGTTTACGCCACGCCCTCCCAGCTTGGCCAGGAGGGCGTATGCACAGCTCCTGTGCCCAGGAAGGGCCCGACCAGTGGGCAGTGGATATATATATATATATATATACAGAGAGAGAGAGAGAGAGAACAAAAAAAAAAAGAGAAAGAGAGAGAGAGAGAGAGAGAGATTTCGTCGCCTGTGCGTGGCGATTTCGGTATTGGTATATGATGCCGCGTGGATCTTTCAGCCTTCAGCGATCGCGGCGTCCTGCCAACGCAGACCGTTCGATGTCGGTCAATGCCGGGCAACTGGCGGAATTCAAACCTGAACGCCCGCGCGGACCCTGGCAGGACGAGTCCAGGGGATTGGGGCCCCTCGGTGCTCAAGAGGAGGTTTACATGCTTCATTCCAAGCGAGAGCAGCGTCTAGCATCTACCATCCCCCGCTGAAAACAAGGGATCCTTTCATGAGGAAGGGTCCCTGGAATGAGGAATACTTACTACGGACCCCTTGAGTAAGGAGGCCTCGGTAAGGATGCGTTTCGTAAGGAGTCATTGGTGAAGACCCCTTCAGTAAGGAGCCCTTTGAGCATGTAGTAGGGTGCTCCTTCACCGAGGATCCCTGCACGAGGGATTCCTCATTTAGGGTCCCTTTTAGCAAGGATTCCTTTGTATGGTTTCCTTTGGCACGGGGGTCTTTTTTTGTACAGGCTCCTGCACTGCACTGAGGTATTCCTAATAAGGACCCCGTTGGCAAGCATGCGTTGATAAGGATGCCTTCATTGAGGAATCCTCAGCAAGGATCCCTGTAGTGGGGGATTTATACTGAAAATGTCTGTAGTAGGGGTTCACGCCGCAAGGATCCCTGCAGTAATGAGTTATGATGAATGAAACACTGAAGAGATTTTTGCTGGTGGGGCATCTTTGATGCGGGTCATTTGAGTGAAGCGTCCTTAGTCAGGATGCCTTGAGGAAGGAGCCATTCGGTTGGATCCCTTTTTTTCGTATGGAAATTTACTACGCATCCCTCAGATAAAGAGACCAAATATTGCTGCCTTCGATACGGGTCGCCGATGAAGGATGCCTTGTAGCAAAGTTCCTGCATTTACTGAGGAGTCCTTCCGTAAGGAGTCCTTAGTCATGTTTCCTTCAATAAGGGAGCCTTTAGGGCGGGATCCTGAGTAAATATTCCTGTCGCAAGGGGCCCCAATACAAGAATTCCTTCCTTCCTTCCTTCCGTGAAGGGTGCTTCACAAGGATGCCTCTAGCAAGGATTCCTTTGTGAAAGGCCCCATGGGGCCCCTCTTCCTGGTACGCCATTTCTTCCTCTCGCACCCCGAAGCCGGTCCAAAGGGTGGGCCGGGCGCTTCGCCTGATAATGCCTCACCATTTATGACCTGGAAGCCTAAAAGGTGTCAACAATTTCACACATGGAGGGCGGGTGGTTTTCAAAATGTGACTCTCGCCTTAGCGCCGCGCACTTCGTTTGAGAAACATGCAAGGCCTTCACGGATTGAGGGCGGGTCGTTTTCAAAATGTGGCCCTCGTCTTAGCGCCGCGCACACACGTCTTAAACATTGGCAACAACTTCACGGATTAAGGGCGGGTGGTTCTCAACATGTGGCTCTTGCTTTAGCTCCGCGCACACTCGTCTTAAAATTTGCAAGAGCTTCGCGGCTTGAGGGCGGGTCGTTTTCAAAATGCGGCACTCGCCTTTAGCGCCGCGCACATTCGCTGTAACAATTTGCAACATGTTCACACATTCCAAAGGTTAATGTACCAGAAACGGTGTGTTGGACCGATTCATGAACGTCAGGACGCAACAGTTACCTTGATTCGCTGTGTTGAAGTCCTAGGAGTGATGTTCTGGCGCGGGCCAGGATCGCCAAGACCTCACAATCAGGTTGACTCGCACCGTTGCAGTCCTGAGAATGGAATTTGGGCACCCTTGGAGATTTTGTACACGGATGCCCCCCGACGGGACAGTCCCTCCGTGGAGATGAACCCTTGTAGGGGCCTGTGCAGAGGGAACGTGGACGGAGGGTGTATTCCAACATCGCTGATGAGTCTTAGGTTAACACCGGTCCTCATCCTCCTCGTCCTCCTCGCTTGCCACTTTCCGAAACCTGGAGAAAAATCCCCCAAACAAAAATAACCCCTGAATGCATTGGTTCCGTTATTCTCCAATCAGAGCTTGCCTCTGTAAAGGTCCTAGCGGATTCATATGGTTACGTGAAATATTGCGCCGATTTCGGCGGCACGCCCGGGTGCCCAGGTGCCCGGGTGCCCGGGTGCCCGGGTGCCCGGGTGCCTTGGTGCCTGGGTGGCCGGGTGCCCGGATGCCCGGGTCCCGGGTGCCCGGGTCCCCGGGTGCCCGGGAAGGCGCTCCGACCCCCGTCGCGGCGCGACGACGAGGCGAGGTTGACCCCCGTCGGGGGGGTACCAATTAAGAAACCCAGAGTATGGATAGGGGGTCTTCTGCAGATGCATCAGACCAGACCGCCCAGAACTGTGATCCCGAATCCGAAGACAGGGGACCTCAGTGAGGCCGCGTCCTCATCGTGCTATCAGGGTTAAGGGTTCGACCACGAGAAACCTTCCACAAGAACCCCAATCCTGAGATCACAGGACGTACATCGACTGTTGGTGCGGGACCGCCACGCTCTCCATCGCAAAACCCTCGAAACTCAAGAAACCCAGGGTACCCTGGAGGCAAGCAAGTTGTTCTTGGAATGGGCCCCCACTGCACCTCCTCCTCCTACCCCTCCTCCTCCTCCTCCTCCTCCTCCTCCTCCTCCTCCTCCTCCTCCTCCTCCTCCTCCTCCCTCCTCCTCCTCCTCCTCCTCCTCCTCCTCCTCCTCCTCCTCCTCCCTCCTCCTCCTCCTCTCCTCCTCCACCTCCTCCTCCTTCTCCTCCTCCTCCTCCTCTCCTCCTCTCTCCTCCCCTCCTCTCTCCTATCCTCCTCCTCCTCCTCCTCCTCCTCCTCCTCTCCTCCTCCTCCTCCTCCTCCTCCTCCTCCTCCTCCTCCTCCTCGCTGAGGCCAGGGGCGCACACCTCGCGCCGCAGGCAGCCGCCCTCTCCGCACGCCGGCGGTGTAGTGGCGCTGCCGGAGGCGCCGCGCGGCCTTCGCGCGGCGCAGCAGGAGGCGCAGCTGGGCCTCGCGGCGGCGGTGGCCACTCTCTTGCTGCTGCTGTTGCTGCTGTTGCTGCTGTTGTAATTGTTGCTCTTGCTCTTGCTGTTGTTGTTGTTGTGTTTGTGTTTGTTGTTGGCACTGCTGCTCCTGTAATTGTTGGTGATGGCGCTGGTGCTGTGATTGCTGTTGCTGTTGCTGTTGCTGTTGTTGTTGCTGTTGTTGTTGAACTCTCATTACTGAATAACAAATATTGTTGGCCCCCTCAGGTAACATATGTGTTGTTTCAACTGTAGTGCCCCCCCTGTGGCTCGCACCCTGTTTTCAACCGGGGCAAATGTTCCTCCCCAAGCTGCGCTCCTGGCTGCCGGTTTACAGCAGCAACAACAACAATCATTGTAAGACTGTTCGCTCCTATCTGCTCACGCGCCAATCAATACGTATATCCCAAACCTTCGGTACCCGTCCTCGCCGTCGTCGATCATATCCCCTTGGGGGTATATCTTCCTTACCTGCCACGAGCATTTAGTGCAGCCCCTAAAGCAGGAGAAGAGAGGACGGGTGGAAGGGGGAGGGAGAAGAATGGAGCACGAGAGGAATTAGCAAGAGGGGGGCAACGAGCAGAAAACAAGTGGCAGAACCAGACGGGCAGGTCGGGTTGGCAGACCCATAGCGGGAATGTCGGGAGTCGGGAAGGCGGGCCCAGGTGACCAGGTCGAGCAGGCGGGTTGCTGAGGCGTGGGTCCTGCATGAATCGCGAGGAAGTCTCCAGCGATAGCGCGATTTCCAAGTAAATCGCGAGAAAAACCAAAACGAGGACGAGATTCCTGAGCGCCGAGCGCGATGCGTATATGAATTGTGAGGAAGTCCCCCGCGAGAGCGCGATTTGGGAGCAAATTGTGAGAAGATATCGAGCGGGAGCCGCTGTTGTTGTAAACCGGGGCCAGGAGCCCAATTTTAGCCCCGTGCCTTTCCCTGATAAAAAAAAACCGGTGCGAGCCCCGGGGGAAGCACTTCAAATTGAAAAAAAAATAATGGTCACTGGAGGGAGGGGATCAAACATAACTATCCTTCAATAGTGAGAACTCAACAAGAGCAACAACAGCAGCAACGACAGCAACCACACAACCACAACCAACAACAACAACAACAACAACAATTACTAGCACGTGGGGACACTCCGTTCTCACCAGTGCCAGGGTTTTCATAGGAGTCGGGCAATACCCCCACTTTGTGGGGGGGCCGGTTCAAGCTCTACCAAATTTCCAAACGACTCTTCGCCACCACCCACACCCAGCTTCCCGCCCTATGACGTTCGGACACTTCACTTCGTGGCATGCGGACGACCGTGGCTACTATTCAGGGCCCCGCGGCCGACGACGACGGCGTGCGCGCGCGAAGAAAAAACGAATGTGTCCCGCATGGTATTATTTGACAGGGATGATGGCCCTGGCAGGTGCGCAACCGTTGTTGCAGAAGTTCGAAAAAGTTGCTCGCAAAAGCCCGTTTGACAGAAATGTTTAAAAAGTGTTGGGTTTCCTACGAATCCGCAAGAGCGCGCGGGATGAAATTTTGACATTTTTTTTTGAAAAACCATTGGCTTTTTGATGTTTTTATGTTAAAATCGCTACGAAAACTAAGGTTTTGGAAGGATTTCGTCTTGCGCGCGCGAATGTCCACTTTACCTTATTTGTTGCAAGGGATTCTTGAAGTTTGGTTATGTTAGAACAAGAAATGTCCACTTTAGCTTATTTTTTGAAAGGGAAAGCGGGCCGTAACAAAACAACCGGATCCGGACCAACCCGTTTTGCCTGAGACTTCCTCACGAAATGATGATGAAATGTGGCTGCGGCCTAGGCGCGGCGGGGGGGTCGTGCACCAGGGGCCCCAACAATAATTATTCTTTAGAAGTAATAATGTTCAACAACAACAACAACAACAACAACAACAACAACAACAACAATCATTTTACCCGAACGCTCAGTGTTCTCACCAGTGCCAGGGTTTTCATGCGACGCGAGACAATACCCCCACTTCGTGGGGGGGCAGTTCAAGCTCTACCAAATATCCAAACGACTCTTCGCGACCACCCAAACCCAGCTTCCCGCCCTATGACGTTGGGACACTTCACTTCGTGGCGTGCGGACGACCGTGGCTACTACACTGGCGTGGGGTACACACCCACAGAACTTGGTCACTTATTCGGGGCGCGCGTGTGCCCAGCATCCTGCAATTGTGACATACAATACATGACACAGACAGACAGAGAGAGAGACAGAGAGCAGACAGAGAGAGAGACAGAGAGAGCGGAGTTGGTCACATTTTTGGGGCAAGTTCCTAAGATCGTCGTGTTTTTTGTTGGTCTTGCGCGCGCGAATGTCCACTTTACTTTTTTTTGCAAGGGAGTATTGAAATTTGATTATGTTAGAACAAGAAAAAGTAGCTCGCGCGAGCTCATGTAACATAAATGTTGAAAAACCATTGGTTTTGTGGGAGTCGGACAGCGCGCGCGGGATGAAATTTGGACATTTTTTTTTGA
Source organism: Prorocentrum cordatum (assembly GCA_963575745.1). Lineage (NCBI taxonomy): Eukaryota > Dinophyceae > Prorocentrales > Prorocentraceae > Prorocentrum > Prorocentrum cordatum. The sequence continues at coordinate 27,366 of CAUYUJ010021877.1, read as the reverse complement.
AAAACCATTGGGTTTTTGATGTTTTTATGTTGAAATCGTTACGAAACCTAAGGTTCTGGAAGGATTTCGTCTTGCGCGCGCGAATGTCCACTTTACCTTATTTTTTGCAAGGGATTATTGAAATTTGATTATGTTAGAACAAGAAAAAGTAGCTCGCGCGAGCTCATGTAACATAAATGTTGAAAAACCATTGGTTTTGTGGGATTCGGACAGCGCGCGCGGAAGGACATTTTGACATTTTTTTCTTAAAAAACCATTGGGTTTTTGATGTTTTTATGTTAAAATCGCTACGAAACCTAAGGTTTTGGAAGGATTTCGTCTTGCGCGCACGAATGTCCACTTTACCTTATTTTTTGCAAGGGATTCTTGCAATTTGATCAAGTAAGAACAAGAATTTTCATTTTATAGTGTTTTTTGCAAGGGAAAACGGATTACAACAAAACAACCGGATCCGGACACAATCCACTTTTCTGAAGCTTTCGCTAGAAAATGAAGGAAATGAGGCTGCGGCCTAGGTTTTGGAGGGGGGTCGCGCACCAGGGGTCCCAACAATAATTATTCTTAAGAAGAAATAATGTTCAACAACAACAACAACAAGGACGACACTGCACCTAGAGCCCCGTTGTACGGGGACTGAGGTCAATGGTTGCCCTGAAGGGACGACGCTGCGCCTAGAGCCCCGGGGGCCGGCCCCCCCCCCCCAGCAACCAGCAACCCAACTGGCTCCTCAAGCTTACCTTGAGACCTACCAATCTTATGGAGCTTGCTTACACGACACCATGGACGTGCGCGCTGGCGAGGCGCGCAACCTGCTCGGCATCCTAAGGAATCCATTGGAATCCATTGGAATCCATAGGAAGCGCTGAGAATCCATTTATAGAAATCACCGGGGATCCTTTGGGATACCTACGAATGCTTTGGAATCCATAAGAAATCCGTACAGATCCTAGGAATCCTTGGGAATCCTAGGAATCCCGAGGACCCCCTGGGAATCCTTACGAATCCTTCGGATTCCTTCGGGATCCTTACGAGTCCTGTGGAACCCTTCCGGATCCTGAGGGCTCCTCAAGAATCCTCAGGAATCCGTAGCAAGCCCTAGAAATCCGTAAGGATCTTGAGGAATCCTTCGGCGTCCCTAGGAATCCCGGAGAATCCTCAGGAATCCAAGGGGATCCGCAGAGAAATCCATAGGAATCTTAAGGAATCCCTAGCACCCCGACGAATCCTTAAGAATCCTAAGAATTCTCTAAAATCCATCAGAATCCCTGAGGGACCCGTAGGAATCCCAAAGGGATCCTTAGGAATCCTTCGGAATCTCTAGGCATGCTTCGGGATCCTGAGGAATCCTTGGGAATCCTTCGGAACCCCTAAAAACATTTAGGAATCCCTCACACTCCGAGGAATCCTTTGGAATCCATTGGAATCCCAAGAAAGGGATCCTTAGGAACCCGAACCCTTAGGAATCCTTAGGAATCCTTAGGAATCCTTAGGAATCCCTCGGAATCCTTCGGGATCCTTGGTGATCCTCAGGAAACCTTAGGAATCCTAGGAATCCAGAAGAATCCTTGGGATTCCTTCGGAATCCTTGGGGTTCCATACCAAGGATTCCCGACTAAGGACCCCCTTTTTTTACCAAGGATCCCCTAACCTGGGAATCCATGGGAATCCATAGGAAGCCACAAGAATTCAGAGGAGCCCACATGAATCCTGGGGAAGCATCGGAACCCTTAGGAAACACTGGGAATCCGTAGGAAACCCAAGGTATCCCTAGGACTGCCTAGGGATCAATAAGAATCCATCGGAATCACCAGGAATCCATAGGAGAACCCCTAGGAAGCCACAAGAATCCTGAGGAATCCATGGGAACCCGCTGGGGTCCCTCAGCAATCCCTCCGGAATCCGGAGGAATCTTTGGGAATCCATACTGTCCCAAGGGATCCTCAGGAACCTTAACGACCAGCAGCCCCAGCAACACCCAAGGGGGACCTTCGACCGATGTTACATAGGAGCCCATCGGAATCCATAGAACTCCTTCAGGGATCCTTCGGGATCCCCGAGGAATCCATCGGGAGCCATTGGAATCCACAGAAATCCCTCAGGGATCCTTTAGAGTCCCGAGGGAATCCGTAGGAATCCTCCAGGATCCTTCGGGATCCCTGGGGCTTCCTCGGGGTCCCGAGGGATCCCCAGGGGGCCCTCGAAAATCCAGGGAGTCGCAAAGAATCCTTAGGATTCCATGGGCAAACATCGGAATCCTCAGGAATCCATCTGAACCACTATGAATCCTGAGTGGTACCTCGGGACCCATACGCATCCCAAGGAATCCCAAGAAATACATAAGAATCCTTTGGAATCCCTAGGAATGCATCGGGATTCCTTTGGAATCCATCGGAATCACCAGGAATCCATCGGAATCCATCGGAAGACATCGGAATACATAGGAACCCACATGAATACATAGGGATCCTTCGGAATCCCTCAGGAAACCTCAAGGATGCATGGGGGCCCTCTAGGAATTCATTCGGAATCTGCAGGACTCCCCAGGAAACCGCAGGAATCCTCAGGGAACCTGGCAACCAGCAGCCCCAGCACCCCCCCAGGGGGGGCGTTCGGCATCCCCTGGGGGTGGAGCGAAGCTCTTCAGGAACCTTAACAACCAGCAGCCCCAGCACCCACAGCCCCCCCCCCCCCCGGGGTGTCTTCGATCGATATCCTATAGGAATACATCGGAAGCCATGGCAAACCATAGGGTGACCTTCGGAATCCCAACGGAATATTTAGGAACTCTTAGGATTCCCAAAGGAATCTTTCGGAATCCATAGGAATCCATCGGGACCCTTAGGGCTCCTACGAATCTTGGGGAATCAATATGGACCCCTAGGGATACAGAGGAATCCAAAGGAAACCACAGAAATCCTTAAGAATCCGTAGGACCCCGTTGGAATCCCTAGACATTCATCGGGATGCTAAGCGATCTTTCGGAATCCATAGGAATCCTCGGACTCCCTGCTCGACCTGGTCGCCTGGGCCCGCCTTCCCGACCTGCCCGCTATGGGTCTGCCCACCCGATCTGCTCGTCTGGTTCTGCCACTTGTTTTCGGCTCGTTGCCCCCATCCTGCTAAATCCTCTCGTGCTCCATTATTCTCCCTCCCCCTTCCACCCGTCCTCTCTTCTCTTGTTTTAGGGGCTGCACTAAATGCTCGTGGAAGGTAGGGAAGATATACCCCCAAGGGGGTATGATCGAAGACGGCGAGGGCGGGTACCGAGGGTTTGGGATATACTTACTGCTTGGCGCGTGATCAGCTCGGAGCAAACAGTCTTACGATGGTTGCTGGTGGTGGTGTTGTTGGTGGTGTTGTTCCTGTTGTTGAATGTGTCAGTGTTACTGTTGTTGTTGCAGTTGTTGCTGTTGATGGTGGTGATGCTGTTGTTGGTGATGCTGCTGTTGCTGGTGTGGTTGGTTGTGTTGTGCTTGTGGTTGGTCTTGCTGTCGTTGTTGCTGTTGCTGAAGTTGTTGTTGGTGTTGGTGTTGCTACTGTGGTTGTTGCTGTTGCGGTTGTTGATGTTCATGTTGTTGCTGATGTTGATAATGTTGCAGTTGTTGTTGCTGGTGCTGTTGTTGTTGTTGGTATTGGTGTTGTTGTTGCTAGTGTTGTTGCTGTTGTTGTTGGTGTTGTTGTTGCTGCCGCTGCTGCTGCGGTTGTTGTTGTTGTTGTTGTCGTTGTCGTTGTCGCTGCCGTTGCCGTTGTCGTTGTTGTTGTTGTTGTTGTTGTTGTTGTTGTTGTTATTGTTAGTGGTATTGTGATTGTTGTTTCTTTGTCTCTCTATCTATATATGTCTGTCTCTGTCTTTCTTTTTCTCTCTCTCTCTCTCTCTTCCGAACGACGCCACACACGTACCATACCAGGTCCGTGCACGCTTCCGCGCGTGCTGGCACGCTCGGCAGGGTGAACCGAGCTGATATGGTACACGATGGCGACGGTGGGCGTCGTCCAAACTGCTGGCCGTCATCGTCGAGAATCGAGGATCGAGGTCTTGAGCGCTTGCCCAGTGAGAGAGAAAAACATGGTGGAAGCCTCCATGGGCCTTGCGCGGAGCCTCGGGAAGCCTCCAAGGGCCTTCAGTGGACCTCCCTGGATCTGCTGGGACCTCCAGATACCTCCAGATACCTCCAAATACCTCCGGGGATCGTCGGAGGTGGCAGGAGGAGGGGGCCGGGACGAGGAGTGGGAGGAGACGGAGAAGGAAGGGGAGAGAAAAGAGAGTGTCAGCACAACCTTCCAAGGGGAAGTTTAACAGCGACCACGTGCACTGCACCCTGAGGGACCATCGTTTGCGAGCGCGCGGAGCGCGCCAGAGGCGGCGCTGGAGGCGCCACCACGGGGGCCCAGCGCGGATCCAAGAAATCCGCGCGGAGCGCCAAAAATGTAAATTTATGAATTTGTCTCTTCTTCGACTCCTGCCGCGTCGACGAGGGTGTGGGTACAACTCCGGAAACACTGAATCCATAAACGCTCACATCCCTTCGGGGGCATACTCTGCAGTTCCTGCCGACCTTCTGCCCGTTTCCGCAGGCGGATCTGCCTCGGTGTGCCACTCCTGCCGGCCTGTCGCTTACCCTCCGCTGGTCCCCGCCTGAGAGGAGGCCGACCAGCCGATTCCTGGACAACGGAACCCTCTCAGGAGCGCACTCGTTCGGAACCTGGTAGACAAGCAGCAAGAGAACAGGAGAACAAAAAGAGTGGGGACGAGTTCCCGTGCTCTTTTGGCTATGTTTGGCATATGTTTTAACTGCGTCCCACTTGTCTTCCAAAAATCCGCCTGCACGGGGACATGCCCGACCCAACACTACAGTCCACCCGTGTCATGAGGATGCGCGGTAAGGGTGCAAGGGCCGTGGAAGCCTATGTGCACGTTTTCTCGCACGAGGCTGGCCAGCGACAGTGGCCAAGGAGAGAAAGACAGAGAAAGAGAGAGAGAGAGAGAGAGAAAACAACAAAAAACGACAGAGAGATTGCGGGAGGGGTCGTGCTGACTGGCGCCGACCGGGCAATGCCAGGGCGGCGGGGGGTGGGCCCCCGAGGGGGTCGCCGCCCCGTCCTGCGAACCGGAACAATGGGAGGAGGAGGAGGAGAAGGAGGAGGAAGAGGATGAGGACAAGTACAAGGACATCCGCTTCAAATGGGGCGCAACGTCAAAGCACCCACGCAGGTGTCTTACGCACTTCTACCAACATTCGCTGCGATCGGTTGTGCTACAGCCCTGCCTTCTCACTAGTGCCGGCAGGGGGGCATGCCGCGTAGCTCAAGGTGGCCCGTAAGAGAAGCTCGCGACCTTACATCACGAGTCCCTGCGGGTCAGTGCGGGGGGAGCGTCAGCTGGTCCTTCCGCGTGCCCTAGGGGAGGGGACGCGCGGGCTTAGCAGGGCGCCCAAGCCAGGGGGGAGGAGACGACGACACGACCTCAACAAAAAAAAGACTCGGAGGAGGGACGGAAGGCCCGAGACCGTAAACTGTTGCTGGGGGGGCTGCTTACTCTACTGTGCTAATTCCATGTTCCCTCTCCCGTTCGGCTCATTTCTCGGTCTGTCCGGGAGATGCCCCATGCATTGTCGCATCTGTACTTTGATACCCTGATGTAGTATCCCACCGATCCCCCTCGAAGTGTATGTGGGTAGAGCATACTGGTAGTCGCGGTATACGGTAGGGCCATCGAGGAGCACGCTGGTGGGCTTCAAGATGATAGCTTTTTTTCTCCTTCGACACCCTGCAAGCATGTACCTGTCGGTACTCAAAAAAATACTTCCTAGCGCAAAGACGGCGCGAGCGTTCCGCGATGCCCATCCTGCATGCCCTGAGTTGCACTCCGAGAGACCTCGCCAATGCTTCTCATGGCTGCCTGTGAGCACGTGGAGCTTGCAACTTGCCCGGAGTAGCACTCCGAGAAAACCTCGCAGATGCTTCTCTTGGCTTACCAGCAGGCTCCAGTGGGTGCACTCACTGGCGGCCGCTGGAGGAGCTGGCCGCAGTCGTCTCCTCCGACTTGGGGTAGCCGTGCTATGCCGCGAAGATCTCGGTGCCATCCGGCAAGGTCTGCGTGCTGTCTCGTACCTTCTGCGCTCCTTCAGCGTCTCCACTTCCTCTGGGTCGAGGTTGTCCTCGCTGTTCAGCTTTATGGTGAAATGCATGGCTCTGTGGAGGTTCTCTTCGTCGTTATGTGATATCTTCAGCGCCAGCGCACACCAGCTCTGCACAGTAAAGGCCTTCCTCCCTGTCCGTTCCCATGCGTCCACGGGGCACCTCGCGACGAGGTCCCAACCTTCGACCTTGCGCGTCATCGGGAAGGACGCGGGGACCTGCTCGAAAAGCTCCTCTAGGCCCATCTTCTGGGCAGCATCGAAGGACTAGTAGTGGCACGCCTTGATGGCGTCTTCTAGCTGCCGCGGTAGCCTTTCTGCCGCGAGCGCCCCCCCATGCGTTCCCCACCTTGAGCTCCGCCGCCATCGACGGCCCACTCTTGAACGGGGGGAACTTGCAACCGCGCCCGATCTTTGGCAACCCCATCGCAGTCCTCGCCGAACGTGTCCTTCATCTGGTTCGCCCACTCTTTCATGAACACATCCTGCGGGTGGCTCTCCTGCGCCTTGACGAGCTGCAGCCAGTCCACCTTGTCCCCTCTCAAGTTGGGGCCGGGGCCTCTCCGCCGCAGCCTCTTTGGGAAGGCGAGCCCGCGCGAGCAGGCCCCCCCGCTCTTTTCGCCCCGTCCAGCGCCCCGCCTGCATGCGTTGAACAACTGCGCGCCGTCGCCCCCCATGTCCGCTAAGCCCGACGCCTTGAGGTACGCTGACTGATTTGCCCCCGTGTTCTGCGCCGTCTTGTAGTCGCCCATCTCGCGCAGCCCTTTCTCTTGTTTCCCCAGCTCTTGTTTTTGCCGCCTTCAGCGCACCTTCGTCATTCTTGTTGAGCAGGATATCGTATTCTTCTGCGCGGCGCCGAGCCTCTGTCATGTTTTCTCCTCCTTTTTCCCAAGGCTGTAAGTATACCTCCATTCATCTTGATGCCCTCCAACGGCGCCTTTGCCATCCTCTTTGACCTCTCTATGGCCATAGTGTTCCTTTGTGTGCGAGACTTCCTCATTGGTCTTTCTTCTTCCGCAAGTAGTGATCTGTCCTAGGCAGTGGACTGCCCGCGCGGCTCCATCTGCTTTCCTCTTCTGTTCTCGGCAGACCTGCTCTCTCGACCCCCCCCCCCCCCCCCCCCCCTCCCCACGCAGCGCCTTCGCCGCTCCAATTGTCCCACCCCTCCTGCCTCAGCTCGAGCTCACAGTCGGCGCGCGCCCTTTTCCATTCATGCCCTTGCCTCCTTGATCTCATGTAAAACCTGGTTCGTTTCTCGCGCGCCCCCTGTGGCTCTCGATCATCTCGTAGCACTGGAACCACCTACTGCGACGCCCGCAGGGCCATAGCTGGCCGCTGCCCGCGAAGGCCATGGGCGGCCACCCCGCGCGACGCACTCCGAGAAGCCCCGCTAGCGCGCAACACTGAGGACCTAGGCCAACGCCGAGCCAGATCAGCTGCGGCAGCCGAGTATGATCGATGAATCTAGTAACTTCCCATCTGCCCTGTAAATCGCGCAATCCCTCGTATGCTTGTCCCATCTCCCCCCACTGATCGAGACCCGTCTTTACATTGTGCGTATGCTGCGCAGCACGTATAGCACCCCGCCCACCATCCCTCCGCATCCGCAATGGAAAGAGGGAGGGAGAATCGCATGGTGTCGTCATGGTAGACGACGTCGTTTACTGACTGGGACGGGTGAGCTGGTTGTTGCCAGGGAAGCCCTTCCCCAGGGCGTTGCTCTGCAACTCGGCTTCCTGTTCTGCTCGGAGCTCCAAGGCCATTTCGCATATCCTGTCATTTCGGGCAACGCGTCTGAGTTTGGTGAGGCGCTCAACGTCCATGCTGATAGATTCTGTTATTCTGTCACCATCCGAAAGGTGTCTCTCCCTCTTCGGCTTTGCGCTGTTGGGCGCGCCAGCTATGCCCAACTGCCCTAGGGGGGCCCCTGGGCCGGCACCCCCACTGCATGGTGCCGACGCCGCCGGAGGTGCAGCGCAAGTGCTTGTCCGCGTCAGCCGCGGCCTGGCACTCTGCCCCGGGGTCTTTGCAATCCGAGATAACCTCGCTAATGCGACTACCCCTCCTGGCCTCTGTAATGCAGCTCCCCGAGAAAACCTCGCCAATGCCGCCACTTCCTCCGTCATCAGCGGCGCCGACGCTGAAGTCTCCTCTCCACCGTCCGCTCCAGCTCCGACTGGGCGCCGCCGACTGGGACCTCGCGCCCCCCGCGTAGACGACCAGCACCCCCATCGCCAGTCTCCGGTTGTGGCCCGCGAACTGGCCCAGCTTCGCCATGGCGTCTTCCTTCATGTCCTTCGGAAGCGCCGCTCTGAAGGTGGCGGACTCGGTGATGCCGATCTGGATGTTGCCCGAGCCCTCCTCCCAGAATTCCTGCTCGCCCTCGTTCGGGTTCCTGTGATTGTTGTTGCGCGCCTTTGTTAAGGCCCAGTAAAGCGACCGGCGTGCTGACCCCCCCCCCCTTCGCGAAAGGAGGTGCGTCGCGCATTCGTCGCCCGTGCGCCGCCCGTGCGTCGGCCGCCGAAAAGGCCAGCCGCCCTCTCGAACGTGCACGTCGCCCTCGCAAGGGGGATATTTGGCGAGTGCGCCGCCAGCGCGGCGGACACCCACGGGGCGGATCGCACGCGCGTCGCCCTCTCCGCGGCCGCTGGAAAGGCTGGTCGCCTTCGGGAAAAATAAAGTCGCCCACGCTGCAGCCCTCTTGGCGAGAAGAAGGCGGCCGCTGGGCTACCTCGGCAGATCAGCAAATCCCCCTAACATTACAAATGCAACGACGCTGCTGAACGCAGCCCGGCGATAAGCCAGCAGGTCCCCGCAGCCGCCGCCACAGCCGCTGCAAACGCCGCCAGCGCCAAAACTACCGCCGCCACGATCACCACAAACGGATGCGACCGCAACCACATCCACCGCGACGATTACGACCAACACCATTTACCGCCATAAACACCACCACGACCACCACGCTTCTCGCGACCACCACAACGACCGACACCAGCACGATCACCGACGTGACCACCACCAGCCCGCCCACCACCAGCGGCGCGACCGCCGTCAACGCGACCAAGGCGACGAACGCGACCACGACCATGATCACCAACATGACCATTACAGAAGCACCCGCCCACTCCGTCCTCCCACCCACCCCACTCCCCTGCCGGGCCGCCCTTGACGCCGCGCCCGCCTCGCGCCAGTGCCCCTCCCCCCTCCTGTTCTCCTCGTCATCTTCCTCTTCCACCGCCAGCGGCGGGGCCGTTCGCGGAAGGCGGGGGCGCCGCTCGCGGCGACGCGCCGCGGCCGTGGAAGGGGGGCCGAAGGAGAAAAGAAAATGAAGAGGGACACGGGGTGGCAAAGGACAAAAAAAAACAAAGGCGAGAGAGGAGGGGCGAGGGACAGACAGAGGGGGGCCGGTAGAAAGGAGGAGGAGAAGGGGAGGAGAGAGGGAGACGAGGCAGGAGAGAGGACGAAGGAGGAGGAATGACAAAAGAGGAGGGACGACGAGGAAGGAAAAGGGAAATAACAGGGGCAAGCACCGCCCTTCCTGGCGCAATGGAGGACGCAGCCGCCGCCACTTGTGAACAGCGCAAGCACGGCGGGCCGACGGCCGCTGCGCATTGCTGCTCGGCGAAATGCTAGGGGCGGGCAAAGTCGCGACTGCGTCGCGCATGCGTCGCGCGTGCGTCGCGCGTGCGTCGCGCGTGCGTCGCGCGTGCGTCGCGCGTGCGTCGCGCGTGCGTCGCGCGTGCGTCGCGCGCGTCGCGCGTGCGTCGCGCGTGCGTCGCGCGGGTCGATCGTGCGTCGCGCGCTGGCAGGGGTGCGTCGCGCGCGGGTCGGGGTGCGTCGCGCGCGCGTCGCGCGCGCGTCGCGCGTGCGTCGCTCGGCGTCGCTCGGGTCGTTCGCGCGTCGCGCGCAGGTCGCGCGCGAATCGCTCGAAGGGCGCCGTGGGCTCCTGACGGCATGTGAACTGCACGGCCCGCTGGCGAAACAATCAGGGGATGCGCGCGGCAATCGTAGACATGGCGAGACACGCGCGTGAGAACTAGTTAACGCGAGGAGACCAATAGACGACATGGAGATGCAGCGCGCACGGACTAATCCATTTCAAGCGCAAGCCCCGCCAGATTTTGAACATCGGTCCGTCGCTGCAGCAATTTGGCGACGTCTCGCTCGCCGATGCATTGGGGGGGGGGAAAGAGGATGGAAGTGAGGCGAGGGAAGGACGGGCGGAAATGGGAACGGACGGGCGAGGAGGGGGCGCGCGGGGGCGGCGCAGCGGCGGCGGGAGCGATGGAAGTGGATCGAAGGGAGGCGAAGAGAGCGAGGAGGGCGAGAAGAAATTCCAGGAGGGTGGAAGGACAACGGGGGGTGAGTAGGGAGGCGGACAGGACGGCAGCCTGACACAAAAGAACTGCACACAAACTTCGCAAACGTGACAAAACGCGCAGCGCATTGGACGAAGGGAAGAGGAAGGAAGAGGGGGGGGGGCAGGAGGATTGGCGCGAAACGACATGGGGGTGCGGGGCGCGATGCGACGGGGCGAAGTGGCGCCGCGTCGCGCGACGTGACGTCACCCCCACCGTGGCGCGACACGCAAAGCCCCCAATCAACGCGAGGCGTCTTCGTCCTCAGCAACGGTTGGCGCCCCCGACAATGAGCAACACCAGATCCTCTTGCGCCGAATTGGGAACAGAACGCGTTGGTGGACCGTCGAACTAGGAGTGCGCCGCGACCGCCAAAATGGCTGCTGGTGCACCGGCGTCGGAAACCTATATATCGCCAGAGAAATTCCGAAGTCGCGCCATATGTCGCCCACGCACTCTGGGAGGCCGGGATTCGGGACAGAGACGCAAACCAGGGCCGGCGCACGGGCGACGCTCGGGCGACGCACTGAACGAAACTTAAAGGGGGGGGGGTGGTCGCTTCACTGGGCCTTAACACGCGCCTTGTAGCTTTCGCTGACCTTGTACATATTGATCGTCTCTGTGATCATGGCCTGGCTGTGCTTGCCGTTGTCCTCCATCAGCTTCAGGGGGCCGCTCAGGGTGCCCATTGCTCGATGCATTGACGCTGGCACTGCCGTGTGATATGATTGCTGCCACTCCGACGCCAACTCCTGGATGCCTTCCATGAGTGCCGTTCCCGCGTGGATGCCTGGCGGCCCCATCTTGCGCCCATTGCCATTCTCCCTGACCTGGTTCCCGTAGTTCTGCCCCGCTGCCATCGACTTACGAAACGCCCAATTGCTGACTGGCACGGGGGAAAAGTCCGAGGTCATGTGGTTCACGCCTCTGATCTCTGCTGCCGAGCGCATGGCCAGCCTCTGAAATCCGTTGATGCACCCTCTGAGGTCGAACTCCTCGCAGTCGTCCGCTGCAGACTGGCGGGGGGGGGGGGGGTCTGCGCCCCCCTCCTCCGCCGTTGCCGCCCCATCCCGTCGCCGCGGCCGCGGCCGCTGGCGGGCTGCCCGCTGCCTTGTCGCAAGTCCCTTTTTGCGCGCCACTGGTATTTTCAATTTCCCACGCCGCCCTCGCGATGCTTCGGCACCCCTTCCATCATTCTCCTCGTTTGGGCGGGGGCGGCCTCCGCGGTGCCATCGCCATCCCTCGCGCAGCGCGGCCCAGGATGGCGGCGGCGCACGCGCGCCTGAAAGCCTTCCAGGGACTGACCCCGATGGCCACAGAGGATGCAGAAAGAGGAAAAGAGGGCTCTTGCACTGGTTCCAGCAACTCCTGTTGTGCAGCAAATCGCGCGACTCTCCGCTCCTATTACACGGTCGGTCGTTTTTTTTGACGCGAAAGAGATCAAGCACCATGGACATTGATTCACTATGACCAAGCTGGGGATCAGCGGAAAGCAATTGCGCACCGCTCCCCCGTGCCCTGCAAGCGCCGCCGCTGTAATAAATTCCGCCCTGCACACCGGCCCCGTCTGCCCTAGTTCCCAGTCGCGCCAAAACTGAGCCACCACTCCGCCCCCCACCACAATGTCTGGTAGCATTACGTCCCGGGCCTCTCCAGCGCGGCGTAGGATACTGGGGCCCGCCCCAATCCATGCATCAAAATCTCTCGCGCCCTTCTTGAGCATTGAGATGTCTGACTGCCCCCCCAGGCACCAGCTCCCGACGTCCTCGCTGACCTCCGCCAGCGCCTGGCAATCCCTGGCCGCCTGCTTGGCCCATGGCGTAGATGCCCCGCATGCCCATCAATTTTCCAATCTCCTGATCTGGCAGAGGCCGCCCAGCTTCCACGCGCCAAACACTGCCGCCAACGCGCCACCAATGTCCTCTGGATATTTAGCCCACTGTCTGCACCGCCATAGCCTGCACATCTTCGGTGCTGTCGAGCAGCTTGTTGGCGTAGCACCTGGTCGCGCCATCTGCTTCTGCCCAGCTCATCCTGCCTCCTGCCATTGTTTCCGATATATTGCCACCGCAGCGTCGAATGCCTGCAAGCGCCGCGCCCCCTGCACAAGCGCCGCCAATCCACTCGCTGAGGCCTGCTCCCGAGACTGACGCCTGCAACGTCTACTTCTGTATATTGTCCGCAGTATCGGAAGACCAGTAGGATCAACATTGATCTGCATGGCCTCGCACCTCCTCCCGACCTCTCCCGCGTATCCCTGACATCCTGGTAGGTAGGTATGGCCCCAGAACTCTCATCTCCCTCATCGGCGTGCCCTTGGTCCTCTCATTTTTGTATGTTTCTGTTCTCTCTCTCTCTCTCTCTTTCTCTCTCTCTCTCTCTCTCTCTCTCTCTCTCTCCCTCTCTCTCTCTCTCTCTCCCTCTCCCTCCCCCTCTCCCTCTCTCCCTCTTTATTTGTTTCTCTCTCTCTCTCTCTCTCTCTCCTCTCTCTCTCTCTCCCTCTCTCTCTCTCTCTCACACACTTTGTTATCTCTCTCTCTCTCTCTCCTCTCTCTCTCTCTCTCTCTCTCTCTCTCTCTCTCTCTCTCTCTTGTGTTGTTTGTTGTTTCTCTCTCTCTCTCTCTCTCTCTCTCTCTCTCTCTCCCCTGTAGCTGTCAAGTGGCCCCGTCCCGCCTGGGTCCTCGAAGGGCAACCAGGTGGTTGATCTTGGCTGGGATCAAACTCCATCCTCCTCTCTCCGGCATGCGCTTTGGCCGCTGCGTGGTGGCACTGATCTGCTCCGCAACCATCCTCGCGCGGGCTCTTGGGCGATCCGAGATAACCTCGATTCCGCCAAAAGCCAAATGGAACTGGAGGCCTGAGCGAGTCGAGAGATCCTCGCTTTCGCCAAGCCCCAACTGGCGCTCCGAGGACACATCGCTAACTCCAGTCGCCCGCGGGGTCGGCCCCGGGGCCGCTGCGTGGATCTTGGTGATGTCGCCCATTAAAGCGCTGGGCGAGAGGTCGCGCTCTTGTTCGTTGACTGGGCCCATTGCGCCATGCGCTGTCTGCATCTCGCCACTCGCCCTTTCTTCCTGGCGCCATTGTCCCACGTAGAGGTTGTAAGTATTATTGGGCGACCTCGGGCGCAGGATAAATCCTATTTGCGCCCCTCGCGCAGCCCTTGCATGCAGCCAGTCGCCCGCGCGCTCCATGCCCAGCGACGCGCGGCGCAGCGCCTCGACAGCGGATGGTAGGTCCTCCTCTTTCGACGCGGCGAAGACTGATACTAGTAGGAGGTTGCGTTTCGTGCTCGCGAAAGCGTTTATGCACGCTGTCGCTGGCAACGGTGCTCGCCCCATGCCTGCCTTGCCCTCCGCTGCGCGGCTTCGACGCAGGCCGTCGCGTTCTCTCTCGACGTAAGTTCAAGCCCCCCCTGCGCCCAGCATGGGCGCCTCTGTGCTTTTCCTTGGTAATGGATGTCTTTGTGAAGAGCCATCCCCATTGTGCACTGCGCTCGCGTAATAATTGTCCCGAGTCCCATCTGTTTGATTGCCTCTTTTTTTTCTGGGAAGAAGGAAATCGACCCCTGCCAAAACAATGGAGTAGCTTGAGATTGACGACACTCGGTCAGGATGTCCTCTAGCTTGCCCCCGCGCCCCGCGCCCGCGTCTGTCTCCAGCGCCGACGACCCCAGCCCGGCCTTCCCACGCCAACCCAGGTGATGCGTTTTTTTGTTTTCCGTCGCACGCAGTGCTTCGCCATCGTCGTCTTTGTCTGCCCTGCCCGGCGCCCTGCCTGATGTCCAACCCATTTTCTGCAGTATGGACCTTCCCGCTCTGCGCTTGTAGAGCGAGCTGTGTTTGTCCAAATCTCCCACGTCATCTCGCCCCTCCGCCGCCCGTGCCCCCTGCTCCTCCAGCTGCCTGCTCAGCTGCTCAGGGTCTCCCTGATTGCCTGCAGGTTCCAGCGTCATCCATGTTTGTTCCACTGGCACCACCCGCGGGGGGGAAATCCTCTTCTTGGCCGACTTCCTGCAGCACATCAGCGTGCCCGTGTTGCCCCCCTCCACTTGGGCTTTCAACTCCATGTCCAATGGAGGCGGCGTTCTCTCTGCTATCATCTCGTCGTGCCCCTGCTCGTACTCTTCCAGGTCAATAGATTCGGAAGCCGGCCCCCCTTCGCGGGGGCGGTTGCCAAATTATTTGACACATTCCTGCGTGATCCACCGTATCCGCGCTAAGAACTAGTAGCTCTTTTTTGGCCCCCCCCCATTCCGGTGGCATTTCGCCCTAGGCCCGTGCATCTCGCTGAAGCCGTTGTTCTCGCATGCCCTCCATGTGTTTTCTGCCGGCTGCTTTTCTCATTCCTTTTCCAGGTCTGGCCTGCGTCTGCACGGCGCATTCTGCATCTGCGCCAGCTCCTTCTCGATCTCATCGTAGCCCCATTCGTCTTAAAAGCTTGCGACATTTTCAAGGATGGGGGGCTTGCGTTGTCCAAAGTGCAAATATCGCCTTAGCGCCGCGCACATTCGTCTTAAAAGCTTGCGACAGCTTCAAGGATGGGGCGCTCGCGTTGTTCAAAGTGCAGCCCTCGCCCCAGCGCCGCGCGCATTCGTCTTAAGAGCTTGCGGTAGCTTCATGGATGGAAGGCTCGTGCTGTTCAAACTGCAGATCTCGCTTTAGCGCCGCACGCATTCGTCATAAAAGTTTGCAACATTTTCAAGGATGGAGGGCTCGTGCTGTTCAAAGTGCAGATCTCGCCTCAGCGCCGCGCACGTTCGTTGCGAAAGTTTGCGCCAGCTCCAATTGAGTGGTTCGAACGCAACATCGCGGCCGAAAACAAAACATTTGCCCGCTATTGTTCGCGCGGGCGCTGTTGTCTGGGGGTTGTTCCCCCCAGGGGATACTGCCGCATGGGCGGCCAGCCCTGCGCGCGCGAGGATTTTTGAGGACATTCGTAAGACGGTTGTAATGTAGAGTTATCGTTCGGAATTCTTAAAGTGGTTCCTGCTCGCGCTGTCTTGGAGTTGTCTTGGAGCCATCATGAGCCATCTTGAAAGGATTCTGAAACCATCGCGGCCGCAAACATAATGTTTGCCCGATATTGCTCGCGCGGGCGCTGTTGTCTGGGGGTTGCCCCCCCCAGGGAATGATGCCGCATGGGCAACCCTGCGCGCGCGAGGATTTCTGAAGACTTTCGCAAGACGGGTGCTTCGAGGAAAGCAGTTACAAGGACGGTGGGCGCATGTCGATCAAAGTGCAGCTCTCGCCTTAGCGCCGCGCACTCTCGTCTTAAAAGTTGGCCACCGCTTCAAGGGTGGAGCGCGGGCGCGGTTCAAAGTGCAACTCTCGTCTCAGCGCCGCGCACTCTCGTCTGAAAAGTTTGTAACAGTTACAAAAATCGAGGGCTGGTGTGGTTCAAAATCCAGCTCTCGCCGTAGCGCCGCGCACGTGCGTCTTCATCTTTGTCGTCGCATCGCTGTCGTAGTCGCAATCGCACGCGCACTCGTTATCGCATTCGTCTTCGTCTTCGTCGTCGGACCGCCCGAACTGCACTTATGTTCCGCTATTGCCGGGCGGGGTCGTTTTTTCCGAGTTGTCAATGAATTCGCCCGAAAGATACTGATATTCCATCTACTGGCCAGGGGATTTCTAAAGACTTAACGGGGTTATCTCTCGCGCGAGTCAGACTCTTCCATGCCAACTCTTAACTTAATTTTTCTGCCAGTAGGGGCTGGCGTAGTAACTGGAAAGCGGTCGCCCCCATGTCCTCGTGCTGCTTCTTGACCGGGAATGCTTCTTTCATGAAATTCTTGTCCGCCTCATCCCATTTCTTCCACATCTGTTCTGCCGTGGGGCTCTCCTGTAGCTCTTCCCATTCTTTTCCTGCCGTTAGCTCCCCCTGGGTTGCGCTCCGAGAAAACCTCGCCCATGCCTCTCCTGGGAGCTTGGCAGGTTCTTCTTGGATTGCACTCCGAGAGAACGTCGCGAATGCATCTCCGCGGAGTACTGTAGAATCAGCCTGGGTCGCACTCCGAGCACACCTTGCGAATGCTCCTCCTGGCTGCTGTGACTGGGCGACCTGCAGGCGGCGGTCGAACGCGCTCAAGAATTCCGCCCTCGGGCGACCTTTCCCCAGGCACTCCATCAGCATGTTGCGGTCCATTCATTTGCCTGCTCTTTGCTGTCGGTGCTTGATCGAGAAATCCAGTTGGTGCTCCAGTCCAATATCCATGCCCAAAGGGATGTGGTCTCTGTGTCCTCTCGCTGGTATATTGTGAGTGTGCGTGTCTTTTGTGCGCCACTCTTCGCAATGCAGCGCGCCTCCGGACCTGGGGTAGGGCCCCTGACGGTATCGCTACGTCGTCTATCTTGCTCTTCCTCATCTTCTCGTCATCCACGCAGTGGTAGGGAGGCCCACAGTCGATGAACGTCGTGACAATTGGCAATAAACTGTGTGCACACAGCTCCATTTATGTTGTTCCACTATCGTTATCTACCTCCTTGGCCACTGGTCCCAATGCTGCTGCGTGTTTACCCAGGCTGTGCCTGCTGACCACCAGATCCCTGCTGTCTGACCCGTGCATTCCCAAGTGGATGTTGCTGTTCCCTCCCACTATGATAATAGATCTGCCACCCGTGTCGGCACACTTCTCTTCTACCAACTTCAAATAGTTTTGGAAATCATCCCATTGCTTGTGTACCTCTATCTGGCGGCAAATACGTCGCGAAGGTTGTGACGTCGTATGCTGTCGTACGCAGCCTAACCCCTGCCGTCCTTCCTAGCAGTTGCGCAGGTGGTGAATACCGCGTGTGGAAGGCCTTGTCTGTCACCCTTTCGTTGGATACCAGGAGCGTCGTACCGCATGACTTGTTGATCGATTTTCCATAGTTCCCCGAACTGCAGTGCCGCATGATATCTACGACTCGTCTTCTTCATCGGCTCTGGACCAGCCCACTGGTGTATCCCTGTCAGCACAATCGCATCCCACTCTCGTAATGCACTGTTAATCTCTTCTTGCCTGTCCGCTTCGCCGCCAGCGGATTGTACAATACCCATTTAATCAATGCACGTGTCGAGAGCACTGCAACCGGCATCCATCTGCCATGCCCCCCCAGCTCCTTCTCTGACCCGTGCGATTGCTGGGCGATCGTCGTGTGAGAGAGTTCCCCGTCGGATCTCAAAGTGGACTGAAGAGGAGGAGAAGGAGGAGGAGGAGGAGGAGGAGGAGAAGGAAGGGGAGGAGGAGGAGGAGAAGGAGAAGGAGGAAGAGGAGGAGCAGGGGGAGGAGAAGGAGGAGGAGGAGGAGGAGGGGGAAGAGGCGGAGGAGGAGAAGGAGGAGGAGGAGGAGGAGGAGCCCACAGACCCCCCCCCCCAGAACCAGCACCCCGAACGCCCCGAAACGTAGAAAAAAACACACCCGATCATCGATCCACGGGTGGAGGCGGCGACCTCCACTGGTGGTGACCCCCCCTGACGTTGGCGTCGCGGGCGTGCCTCCCCAGGGGTACTGTGTCTGCTCGGGTGGGGACTTCCGGAGATTGCCCTGGTTTTGATACCTTTTTCGAAAATGATATACCCCGGCGTGTGTAAGGTGCTTTTCCGTTCGAGCCGACGTCGCCGTCATTCGTTCATCGTCGTCTCTGTCGTTCTTTTTCCCTGCGATGTCACTTCCTTGTGCCCGTCGCCAATCCTCTCTCCTTTCCTGGGTTCTCCCCGTCAAGCGCGTCAGCCAAAGCGAAATTGAGCAACGTCGTCATACACTCGAACGGAAGCCCCTTCCCTTCGATTCCTCCCCCCCCCGGGAGGGGGGGGGGTCCCGGATCCAGACCCGCGGGGGGGGTGCCGGGGGTGCCCCTGGGGGGGCCCCGGGTCAGATACGTTCCCCATCCGGGGGCTCCCGGGCCGCAGAAAATCATCAAGACGGGCCAAGAGTGCCCGAACAACTCCCACAGACAGTCCGCGAGGGCCCCGAATCACCGAACGATCTGTCCATGGACGCCTGGCCGGCCTCCAGACGGCCCAAGAATCCTGCAAGACTGTAAGACGTTCAAACAGGCCTCCGGGAGCAGTCCCAACAAATGCCTCAGAACGAAAATCGTAGATTAGGTCATTGAGTGATTTCGGCGTTCTCGCCTCTCCCGCTTCCCGACGCTCCAAGACGGCCCAAACGGCCTCCCGGATCAAGTCCCACTTAAAGGCTCCAAGATCTTAAGCGCACTTGCACCCTAGCTATATGTAGTCTAAGTATCTTAGTTGTACTTGCGCTACTTACCTGAGTTAGATATAAGTTACTTATAAGTAACCATAGCGCACGCGCTGTAAGTTACTTAAGGGGTACATATAAGTTACTTATACGCATTCCTAACTGTTGCTTGAGGGGGGGGGAGGAGGGGGAGGAGGGAGGAGGCGCGGCGCTCGCGTCTTGCCCTTTGCCCGCGCGCGGCCCTTCGGCTTCGCCTTGACTTTTGCCTCCGCCTCCTTCGCCGCCGCCTCCCTCTCCTTCTTCTCCTTCTTGTCATTTTATTTTTTTCCTCCGCCTTCGCCTTCGCCTTCCCCTCCTTCTCCGTCAGCAGCTTGCCCCTCTCGTCCCTCAGCGCCGTCTCCCGCTTCAGCGCCGCGCCCCTCTCCTCGGTCGCCTTCTTCAGCTCCACCTCCGCCTCATTCGTCGTCGCCGTCGTCGTCGACGTCGTCGTCGTCGTCGCATCCCGCCTCGTCCAGCCATTGCGAGAACTGGAGCGATAACGATCGCTGGGAGGAGGAGGATGAGGGGAGAAGGGGGAGGAGGAGGAGGAGGAGGAGGAGGAGGAGGAGGAGGAGGAGGAGGAGGAGGAAGGGGAGGAAAGAGAGGAGGAGGAGAAAGAAGGGAGGCGGGGGAGAAGGAGGAGGAGCGGGAAGGGGAGGAAGGGGAGGAAGGGGAGGAAGGGGAGGAAGGGGAGGAGGACGGAGCGGGCCCGCCAGTTCTCGCAATGGCTGGACGAGGCGGGATGCGACGACGACGACGACGACGATGTCGACGACGACGGCGACGACGAATGAGGCGGAGGTGGAGCTGAAGAAGGCGATCGAGGAGAGGGACGCGGCGCTGAAACGGGAGACGGCGCTGATGGACGAGAGGGACAAGCTATCGCTATCCTCCTCGTCCTCCCAACGATCGTTATCGCTCTCCTCCTCCACTTCCTACTGTCCCCTCCCAGCGATCGCTATCGCTCTCCCCCTCCACTTCCTACTGCCCCCCGTCCGCCCAAAACGACGTTAAATCTGCTTAAGCAGTTGGCGCCAAAAACGGCGTTAAAACAGTTAAAGCAGCTTGCTCGTCATCCTCCTCCTCCCCCTCCCGAGCGATCGCCATCGCTACACCTCCGCGATCCCCATCGCCCCCCGCCTTCCCAAGCGATTGCCATCGCTTCACCTCCGCCCAGCGATCCCCATCGCTTTGTTTTTGCCTCTGCGCGCGCGCGGTGACGTGTCCGCCGCGCCCCTTCTCAAGCTGAGTGAGGAACGATGCGGCGGCCTTCAGCTGCTCCACCAGCGCGCTGGCCGCCATGATGCTAGCGCGGCGGCAACGGGGGCGCGCGCACCCGCCAGAGCCAGCAACGGCTAACCAGTGGACGGCTAAGCTAGCGGCAATGACCGCACAACGATCGAGATCGCTTTGCCCTCCACCGCCTCCGACTCCCCCCCCCTCCCCCCTCCCCCACCCTCCCCCTCCCTGATGCTCTTCACCAAATCCACCACTTCCATCCGCTCTCTGGTCGAATAAGCCTCATCCTCCGCCTCATCACCCCCTCCTCTATACCATCCTCCTTACCCACTCCCGAGCGATCGCCATCGCTACTACCTCCCCATACACTCCCCCTCGCCCAAGCGGTCGCCATCGCTATTTCCCAGCGCCCCCACCCACCCCCGCACCACCACCACCACCACCACCACCACCACCACCACCACCACCACCACCACCCCCACCCCCACCCCCACCCCCACCCCCACCCCACACCCACCCACCACCACCCCCCATCACCTCCGCCCCCTCGCCCCCTCGCCCAAGCGATCTCCATCGCTACCTCCCAATCCACGCCCCCCCTCGCCCAAGCGATCTCCATCGCTACCCCCCAATCCACGCCCCCCTCGCCCAAGCGATCTCCATCGCTACCTCCCCCCCCTCGCCCCTTCGCCCAAGCGATCGCCATCGCTACCTCCCAATCCACGCCCCCCTCGCCCAAGCGATATCCATCGCTACCTCCCCGTGCACCCCCGCCCCCGCCCCCCCTCGCCCCTTCGCCCAAACGATCGCCACCGCTACCTCCCAAGCCACGCCCCGCTCGCCCCAGCGATCTCCATCGCTCCCAAGAACGCCCGTCCAGCGGGCCGAAAGCGCCTCCGAGAGGCCCCGACCTCCTGTATCACCCGGGGGGGGGGGGACGGGAGAGACGATGGGGGACGGGAGGGGCGATGGGGGACGGGAGAGTTGATGGGGGACGGGAGAGATGATGGGGGACTGGAGAGATGATGGGGGACGGGGGGGAGAGAACCCAATACGTAAACCTAAAACATCCAGAAACCCAAACCTCACCAAAACAACTTCGACGTACCCAAAACCACCAGAATCCAAAACCTAAACCCAAAACCTCAAGAACCCCAAACCTTCTCAAACCAACCTCGACGACGACGAGGGCGCCGTCCTCTCACCCATAGGGTGGATAGCCTCAACTCCAACACAAGGAATCGCAATCGCTTCAGCCGGGCGATGCCCACCGCTCCCTGCCTTCCCAAGCGATCGCAATCGCTCCCTGCCTTCCCAAGCGAGCGCCATCGCTTCAGCCGAGCGATCCCCATCGCTCCCTGCCCCCCTCCCCCCCCCCCACCCCCGCGATCCCCATCGCTCCCTGCATCCCCCCCCCCCGCCCGCGGCGCGGCGCTTTTCTCCTTTTCCTCGCGGCGCGGCGCTACGAGTGCAAGACTACGTAGTCGCCTCTGCGCGTCGCGCGCCACGCCCACACCGTGGGCCCCAGGCAGGCATCGGCCATCTTGATGATGAGGAACTCGTCGATCACGCGCCCAGTACTCCTGCCCTGCGAGCGCGCTGAAATTTCGATCCCGCGCGCGACGACGTGCAGTTCGCCAGAGATGGCAGCGCACGCGTCGAGGACGAACATCTCGCCACCGCGCGAGCGAACCACATCGCCCACGCTGTACGTTTGCCCGCCCCAGCGCAGCGAAACCGACACGGAGACGTCGACGTCCCCGACAACGGAGCGCAACTCGTCGGAGTCGGCTGCAGTCCCCGTCAGCGCGTTGCCAGTCGGCCCCATTTGTTCGAGTTGTCTCTCTTGGTGCAACACTGCGCTCGCGAGCACCGTGCGCTCAAAGCGCGAGGTGCAAAGCACTGGTTCGGCGACTGCTTTTACCATCTTGTTGTGGCGCTCCGTCACGAAGCAGTCGAGCTCCTTGGGCTCCTGGTCCGCGTTGTGGAGCACGTAGTGGTGCTTGGGCTTCACGTAGCGGACGCCGTAAGCCTGCTTGTGCAAGTCCAGATGGACTTCAGCCGATGCAGCGAAGTCGTTGCGAGGGGCGACGGCCCCACGCTTTACGTCCATGAACGCGCGCGCCAGCAGGCCGCACGCGCGGAGGGACGCCAGTTCGCGCTCGAGAGACTCGATGCCGACGACTTTCTCTTCGGCGAACGCCACCACGAGGTGGATGAGCGATGCCAGCTCGCTCGCGCCTGCCTTGAATGACTTCTTGCACGCGGTCGCGTGCCCAGGCGAGAACATATTGCGTACAGCTCGCGAGCGCCCGCGCTGGAACTGCCAGCGCCGCGTGAACCTGTGGAAATCGGGAAAGGTGACGCTCGCCTTGCTATTGCACGCCGTCGTAAACGCAAACACTTCCCATCCAACGGTGCCGTTGCTCCACAGGTTGTGCGTGCTGTCATATGCCATGTCGGGCGGCTTCACGACTGCCCGCAATTCCTTATCCTCCAGCAGGCCGTTGGGATGATAGTTGAAACCGCTGGCCTTGTCGAGCTTCTTGAAGTCAGCTTTCGACACATGGCCAGGTAACCCCGCGGTCGCCCACGCAGCGGCGAGGTCGTCCCACAGCTTCCACGCGTCGTCGGCTGACTGCGCGTCGAAGCGCGCGAACTCGTGGCAACATGTGTCGACGAAATAGCCGCCGTCGCCGCCGACGGAGGCAGACTTCATGATCACGTTCTTGCACTTCAAGCACGGCCTCCAGCCGTTGGCGCCCCTCAAACATAGGATGCCTTTGTGAGCGCCCATGTCGGCGAGAATCTTGCCAACCTGCGCCCGCGCGAGCACCGAGGTGCCGTTGGCAAGCGTCACGGGCGCGCCAGAGCTCGCCAGCCTGCTGCGCCCGAAGAACACCTCCCTAAGGAGGAGCCGAACAACGCATGAGATGCCGCCGTCCACGCTCTCGCTCACTGTTGCCCGCAGAATCCCCAGCGGCAGCCGCAGCTCTTCGTTGTGCAGATGTGCAACGCCGAACTCTGTGAAGGTAAAGAACAATACCCAGAATTTCCGATCGTGCCGAAGGGCCAATGCGTCGCCTGGCGTGACTTCGTCAGCATACAACACCAGATTGAGCGGCGCGCCACGGGCGCTGCTCACCGCCTCCGCGAATCGCCCACTGTACGATGTGCTTTCACGACACATGTAATTCAGGAGCTTGTCGACTCGGGCGATCGTCCACTCGAAGGGCGCGCCGCCGCCGTCCACGGGCAGCTGGATGGTCGTCGAGACGGCGTTGAGCACGTCAGCCAAAGTGTCACTGATATGTTTTCGGGTTACGTGCTCGACAACGTCAGGCTGATGCGAGATCTTCTTGGCGAGCTGCGCGAGGGCTCTGCCCGTGATCCCACTCGTGCGGATGAGCTCGGATAGGTTGCGCCGTTTGGCCTTGCTGTCGCCGACGACGTCACCCATCGTTCGCGCGGCCCTCGCAGTTCCAGAGGCGCGGGCCGACGCGGCCATCGCGCGCCGAGCTCGGAGAGGCTCGGTGGGCTCGCCACCAACCCCCTGCGGTCGAGCCTCGAGCCGACGCGGCTATTGTGTGCCCAGCCTCGCCCCGCCCGCCCAAGCGATCGCTATCGCTTCATCGCTTCCCCCCTCCAGCGATCGCAATCGCTTCCCCCCTCCACCTCTCCCTCTCCCTATCCCGCTCCCTCTCCCTCTCCCTTTCCCTCTCCCTCTCCCTCTCCCTCTCCCTCTCCCTCCCCCTCTCCCTCTCTCTCTCTCTCTCTCTCTCTCTCTCTCTGTCTCTCTCTCCCTCTTCCGCCGGGCGATCGACATCGCTTGCCCCCTCCACCCCCGCCGTGCGATCGACGTCGCTCTCATGCTCGCCCCAGCGATCGTCATCGCTTCCCCCCTCCACCCCCGCCGAGCGATCGTCGTCGCTTCCCCCCTCCACCCCCGCCGAGCGATCGACATCGCTTACCCCCTCCACCCCCGCCGAGCGATCGACGTCGCTTACCATTTTCCCTTTTCTGTTCCAACCGCACTCGCCGACAAGCGCCTGTCCACTCGTCGGGGCGCGGCGCGCCGCAGCGCGGGCGCGCCGCGGGCAATCGCGCCCTCAGGGGGCGACGTCCTGGCCATCGTCGGCTCAGCCAGGGAGGGCGGCCATCGACTTGGCCATCGTGCTCACCACCTGGGCCTGCGCGGTCGCCTGCTGCGCGCAGGCGTGGACCTCCTCCGCTGTCCACGTGGACGTCGACGGGTAGGCCTTGTTCTTATTGATCTTCCCTCCGACCTTCTTCATCGTGCTCAGCTTCTCCAGCAGCCCAGTGGCATGCGTCATGATGGCCTCTGGGATCTTGCTGACCCCTGGGGTGCCAGACTGCATCGCCATCTCCAGCTTGGACATGGGCATCACGATCTTGACCAGGGAGCGCGTGACCAGGAGCCTGAGATCTTTCTCCTTCTTATCTGCGTCTGCCTTCTCCTTCTTCTCTGCCTTCTCGCGCGCCTTGCGCTCCCTCTCGGTCTCGGTCGGGGGCGCGGACGGTCCTCGCTGGCCGTGCCCGCGCGGAGGCGGTGCGTCCGAGCTGCTGTCGCTGTCCGAGCCCGAGCTGCTGCTGGTGATCGGCGGCTTCGTCTTCTTGGACTTCTTGGAAGCAGGAGCCGAATCGGACATCTCAGCGCCCTTGCGCTTGCCCGTGCCGCTGCCCTTGCCAGCGTCCTTAGCCTTGCCCTTGGCCGTATCCTTGCCAGTGTCCTTATCTTTATGCTTGCCGCTGTCCTTGTCCTTATGCTTGCCGCCATCCGCATTATTATCTGCGTTCTTGCCGCTGGCCTTGTCCTTGTGCTTGCCGCCGTCTTTGCCCGTGCTATCATCCTTATCCTTGCTCCGATTCTTGCCAGCGTCGTTATCCTTATCGGTTTTTTTCGGCTTTTGTGGTCTTTTTTTTGTGTTTCTTTTTTTTTTTGTTTTTTTGGTTTTTTTTGTGTTTTTTGTTGAGCTCTTTGTCTGTTTTTTTATTCTTTTCCATTTTCTTTTTTTGGATCTGCTTGTTTTAGTTTGTTTTTTTGTTGTTTTTTTTGTTTTTTTTTTGTTCATTTTTTTTTTGTTTTTTTTTGCTTTTGCTGGCTTTTCGGGCTTTGGTGTTTTTTTTTTTTTTGTTTTGTTGCATTTGATTTTCTCGTTGCCACTGCCTCTGTACTTATGCTTGCCGCTGTCCTTGTCCTTGCCAGCGCCTTTGTCCTTCTGCTTGCCGCTGTCCTTATCCTTATGCTTGCCGCCGTCATTCGCCGTATCCTTGTGGTTGCCGCTGTCCTTATCCTTGTACTTGCCGCCGTCCTTATCCTTGTCCTTAGCCTTGCGCTTGCCGCCGTCCTTTTCCTTGGCCGCATCAGTGTCCTTATCCTTGTCCTTATTCTTGCCCCGTTGCTGCTCCTTGTCTTTACCCTTGCGCGCGTCCTTGTGCT
The DNA here is from genome assembly GCA_963575745.1 of Prorocentrum cordatum. Taxonomy (NCBI): domain Eukaryota; class Dinophyceae; order Prorocentrales; family Prorocentraceae; genus Prorocentrum; species Prorocentrum cordatum. The sequence goes on along the minus strand of CAUYUJ010021877.1, from coordinate 1,944 downwards.
GATCATTCGCCTTGCCTTTGGCGTTGCCCTTCTTTGCGTCGCTGCTATCGTCGGAATCGCTACTCTTCACGCACGAACCGCCCCCATCACCCATGCTGTCATCGGTGCCGTACTGATCATCGTCATCGGCCTCATCCGAATGGGGCTCATCCTCGTCGGAGCACGTGCTCGCCTCAAGCGCGTCATCCATCTCATCATCGTCCCCATCCTGTTCGACAGAATCATCCGTGTCACCCTGGTCGTCATGCTGGGAGGCCGCGGCCGCCTTCTTCTTCATCGTCTTGTTCTCATTAACATCCCCCTCGTCTGAAACTTCGGCATCAACCCCTTCGGTTCTCGAGCGACTCGCAATCTGGGCCTCCCACTTCTCGAACAGGTGAATGTCCACCTTGTAGCACATTCCCAAGATTGGGTGGGATAACGTGTCCGTGCACGTCTTGCGGATCCTCTTGTACGGGAACCCCTGCCTCTTGTACCAGCCCAACGGGTAGTGGCCCCCCTTCGTCATGTGTTTGCTCCCCTTTTCCTTGATGCTCGTCAGCGTCTCCTTCAAGAACTTTTTGACTGCGAACGTATTTGGGCAGTCCTTCACCGAGGCCCAGAAGCTCGTCCTCTCCTCGACGCTGAAGCTCTTGAGGCCCGACGATACCTCCTTCCACTCGGGCGCTCTGGTGGCCTGCACCCCTCGCGTGCTGCGCAGCGCGCATCTGAACACTTGTCCTTTTTTGGTGACGCGGACGGGGTATGCCTTCATAACGTCGCATGGTTGCTGGCATCGGTCGCACAAGTAGGCTCTGTCTGCTTCCTCCAAACACAGCTGCTGCGACCTCTTGCTCGGGCTGCTGTTCAGGGCGAACGCCCCGAGTTTCCACTTGGCGCCCGACGCGTCCTCGCCCCAGCCGTCATCCTCGGTTGCCGCGCCCGCCGCCTTCGCCTTCGGCGGCGACACCGCCTCCGTCACCTTCGGCGGCACGCCCTTCGCCTTCGGCGGCACGCCCTGCTGCTTCGCGCCCTTCGGCTTCGCGCTCGCCGACGCGGCGGCCTGCGGGGGGCCTCCGCTCGCCTTCGCGGGCGCCCTCTTCGGCGGTGGCGGTGCCGCGCCCTTCGACGTTGCGACCGTCGGCCGCATGAAGCTCGCGATGTCGGCGTATCCCGTCCCCTTGTTCCTGGCGGCCTCCTTTGCCTTGGCCACGGCCTCGGCCTTCTCCCTGGCGGCTGATTTCACCTCCTCCTTAGCGCGGGCCTTCTCCTTGGCCACGGCAGCTGCCTTCTCCTTAGCGCGGGCCTTCCCCGTCTTCATAGCTGGCTTCATAGCTGGCTTGGTGGCAGCGGCTGGCCTCCTGAGCGCGGCCCGTGATGCGCCCTCCTCCTCGTCAGCTTCCTCATCTTCTGGCGCCTCGGGTGGCGGCGCCGCCGCGGATGGACCATCATCGGATGGCGGCGCCGCCGCGGATGGACCACCGTCGGATGGCGGCGCCGCCGCGGATGGACCACCATCGGATCGCGGCGCCCCCTCGGCGCCCAAGCCCAACTCTTGGATGAGCGCCTCCTGGATCTCTCCCTCACCTGGGCCCGCGAGCTGCACCGTCTCCGCGTCGCTGACCTCGCCGAGACGACGACGCCGACGACGACGGCGACGGCGACGACGACGACGACAACGACGACGACGGCGTCGCTGACCTCGCCGCCTGGGCCCGCGAGACGCAGCGTCTCCGCGTCGCTGGCCGCAGCGTCGGCCATCGCTTGGTGTTGCTTGGTTGCCTGGGCGTGGACACGCCCCGCGCGAGGGGCCCGCTAACGGGCGCGCTTGATCCGCACGAGGCTGGCAACAGTAAGCGCGGGGCCTCTATGCGTCAGCGATCATCATCGCTAAGTTACTTGCTCGCCTAAGTGGCATAACTGACTTAAGTAGCACCCCGTGTTATCCTTTTGTTATCCTTTTGT